>LPNX010852905.1:78311-193289 GCA_001517045.1 Pseudotsuga menziesii | reverse complement strand
TCTCTCTCTCTCTCTCTCTCTCTCTCTCTCTCTCTCTCTCTCTCTCTCTCTCTCTCTGTCTCTCTAATGTCCTAACCTCAAACCACTATTTCTATCACCCTTAACCTACACTCTCTCTCTCTAAATCCCTAATCCCCAATATCTCTCTTTCTATTTCTCTCTCCCTAAACCAGTAACCCCCAACCTCTCTATCTCTATAAACCCTTAACTTCAATCTCCCTCTCTCTCTAAACAACCAATCCCCAATCATATTCTCTCTCTAAACCCCTAACCTCCAATATCTCTCTCTCTAAACTTATAAACCTAAATCTATGTCCTCCTCTCTCTCTCTCTCTAATCCCTAACCCCCAATCTCTTTTTATCTCTAAACATGTAACCTCCAATGTTTCTTTGTCTCTCTCTCATAAAACTCCTAACCCCCAATCTCTCTCACTCTCTCTAATCCCATGACCTCCATTCTCTCTCTCCCTAAACCCGTAGCCCCAACTCTCTCTCTCTCTCTCTCCATCTAAACCCCTAACCCTAATCCTCAATATCTCGCTCTCCCTCTAAACCACTAAACCCTAGTCTCTCTCTCTTACAACCCCTTTGCTCCCATCTCGTACTCTCTTTGAACCCCTAACCACCATTCTCTCTCTCTCTGAACCCCTAACCAACGTTCTCTCTCTCTCCCTAACCCCTAACCACTAATCTCTTTCTCTCTCTAAATTTATAACCTCCAATATCTCTCTCTCTCCCCTTTCCTTTCCACTTTTCTCTCTCTAGACCACTAATCCCGTATATTTATCTTCCTACTTCTCTCTCTCCTCAATTATCACTCTCTAAATCCCTAACCCCCAATCTCTCTCTCTTGAAACCTCCAACCTCCAATATCTCTCCCTCTCTCTAAAACCATATCCCTCTCTATCTATTTAAAACCCTAAACCCCCATCTCTTTCTATTTATTTCTCTCTCTCTCTCTAAATTCCTAATCCTTAGCCTTCCTCTTTCTCTATGTCTCTATAATTCACACCTAAACTATTTCTCTCTCTCTCTCTAAACCTATAACCCAAAATATCATATTCTCTCTCTTTAAACCCCTAACTACCAATCTCCCTAACCCCCAAACCATTTCTTTCTCTGTCTCCCTCTCTAAACCCCTAACACCTAATCTCTCTCTCTCTCTCTCTCTCTCTCTCTCTCTCTCTAACATCCTCACCCTGAAACACTGTCTCTGTCACCCCTAACCTACATTCTCTCTCTCTCTAAATCCCTAATCCCCAATCTCTCTCTGTCTATTTCTCGCTCCCTAAACCAATAACCCCCAACCTTTTTGTCTCTCTAAACCCTTAACCTTCAATCTCCCTCTCTCTCTAAACAACTAATCCCCAATCACGTTCTCTCTCTAAACCTCTAACCTCCAATCTCTCTCTCTCTAAACTTCTAAAGCTGAATCTATGTCTTCCTATCTCTCTCTCTCTCTCTCTCTCTCTAATCCGCTAACCCCGAATCTCTTTTTATCTCTAAACTTGTAACCTCCAATGTTTCTTTTTCTCTATCTCATAAAACCCCTAACCCCCAATCTCTCTCTCTCTCTCTCTCTCTCTCTCTCTCTCTCTAATCCCATGACCTCCACTCTCTCTCTCTCTCTCTCTCTCTCTCTCCATATAAACCCCTAACCCTAACCCCCAATATCTCATTCTCCCTCTAAACTGCTAAACCCTAATCTCTCTCTCTTACAATTCCTATCCTCCCATATCACGCTCTCTCTGAACCGCTAATCATAATCCTCTCTCTCTAACCCCTAACCACTAATCTCTCTCTCTCTTTAATCTCGTAACCTTCAACCGCTCTCTCCCTCACTCCTTTCTTTTCCATTTTCTTCTTTCTAGACCACTAATCCCATATATTTATTTCCCCCCCCTCTCTCTCTCTCAAAAACCATGAACCAAAATCTGATTCTCTCTCTCTCTCTAAACTCCTAAGCCCCAATATCTCTCTTTCTCTCTAAACCCATAAATGTCCATCTCTATTTCTCTCTCTCTCTAAATCACCATCCTGAAATGCATCTCTCTCTTTCTAAACCACTAACCGTGAATCTCTCTCTTTCTCTCTCTCCCTCTCAAAACATAGAACACCCAATCTCTCTCTCTCTCTCTCTCTCTCTCTCTCTCTCTAAAGTGATAACCCCCAATCACTCTCTCCCACCACCAACCTCCACTCTCTCTCTCTCTCTTTAAAACCCTAACCCCCAATCTCTATCTTTCTATTTCTCTCTCCAAATCCATAACCACCAACCGCTCTCTCTCTCTAAACCCTTAACCTCCCATCTCTCTCTAATACCTTAAACCCTAATATCCATCTCTCCCTCTCCCTCTCTCTCTCTCTCGCTCTATCTATCTATCTAAACCCATAACCTCAAATGCCTCTCTAAACCCTTAACACCCAATCTCTCTCTTTTTCCTTCTCTCTCTCTAAATCCGTAACCCCCAACCTATCTCTCTCCCTAAACCCTTGAACTCAAATCTCCATCTCTCTCTTACCAACTAATCCCGAATCATGTTCTCTCTCTAAACCCCTAACCTCCAATATCTCTCTCTAAACTTCTAAACTTGAATCTTTGTCTTCCTATATCTCTCTATCTCTCTCTCTAATCCCCTAACCCCCAATCTCTCTCTCTCTAATCCCCTGAAATCCATTCTCTCTCTCTCTTTAAACCAACCCCAACTCTCTCTCTCTCTCTAATCCCCTAACCCCCAATCTCTCTCTGTATATGTAAACTTGTAAACTCCAATCTCTCTCTCTCTCTCATAGAACTCCTAATTCCCAATATCTCTCTCCCTAAACCTCTAACAATCTCTCTCTCTCTCTCTCTCTCAACCTCTAATCCCCAATCTTTCTCTCTCTCCTGAAACCTATAACCCCAAATCTCTTTCCCTCTCTCTCTCTTTCTCTCTCTCTCTATCTATATCTATCTAAATCCTTAACTCACATTCCCCCACCCCCTCTCTCTCTCCATCTAAACTCCTAACCCCTAACCATATTCTATTTCTCTCTCTCTCTCTCTCACAACCCTTATCCTCTAATGTCACTCCCTCTCTAAACCCCTAAACTCTAACCCCCATTGTGTCTCTCTAATTCCTGTCCACTATTCTCTCTCTCTCTCTCAACCCCTAACCTCAAATCTCTCTCTCTAAATCCCTAACCCCCAATCTCTTTCTCTTTCTCTATCTCTCTCTAAATTCCCAACCCTTAATCTTCATCTCTCTCTCTCTCTCTTTCTAAACCTCTAACCCAAAATCTCATTTTCTCTCTCTCTAAACCTCTAATTCCCAATATCTCTCTCTCTAAACCCCTAACATGAAATGTATCTATATCTCTCTTTATAATACCCTAACCACCAAACCATTTCTTTCTCTCTCTCCCTCTCTAAAACCCTAACACCCAATCTCTCTCACTCTCTCTCTAAGGTCCTAACCCCAAACCACTCTCTCTATCACCCATAACCAACATTCTTTCTCTCTCTCTCTCTCTCAAAATCCCTAACCCCCAATATCTCTCTTTTTATCTCTCTCTCTCTAAACCCCTAGCCCCAACCTCTCTGTTTCTCTAAACCCTTAACCTTCACTCTCCCTCTCTCTCTAAACAACTAATCTTCAATCTTGTTCTCTATATTAACCCCTAACCTCCAATCTCTCTCTCTCCACACTTCTAAACCTGAATCTATGTTTTCCTCTCTCTCTCTCTCTTTAACATCCTAACCCTGAACCACTGTCTCTATCACCCCTAAACTAAATTCTCTCTCTCTCTCTCTCTCTCTCTCTCTCTATCTCTGAATACCTAACCCTGAATATCTCTCTTTCTATTTCTCTCTCTCTAAACCCCCTAACCCCAACCTCTCTCTCTCTCTAAACCCTTAACCTTCAATCTCCCTCTCTCTCTAAACAACTAATTCCCAATCATGTTCTCTCTCTCTCTCTCTCCCTCTAATCCCTAACCCTCAATCTCATTTTATCTCTAAAATTGTAACCTCCAATGTTTCTTTGTCTCTCTCTCATAAAACCCCTAACCCCTAATCTCTCTCTCTCTAATCCCATGAACTCGATTCTCTCTCTCCCTAGACCTACAACCCCACCTCTCTCTCTCTCTCTCTCTCTCAATATAAACCCCTAACCCTAACCCCCAATATCTCGTTCTCCCTCTAAACTGCTGAACCCTAATCTCTCTTTTACAACCCCTATCCTCACATCTCACACTCTCTGTGAACACCTAACCACCATTCTCTCTCTCTATGAACCCCTAACCCCCAATCTCTCTCACTCTCTCTCTCTAAACCACTAATCCCATATCTCTCTCTTTTGATCTCTCTTAATTTATATACACCCCTTAACCCCAAAGTCTCTCTGTCTCTAAACCACTATCCCATAATCTCTCTCTCTCTAAAACCCTAACCTACAATCCCCCTCTCTCTCTAAAATCCTAACGTCCGACATCTCTCTCTCTCTCTCTCTCTCTCTCTCTCTCTCTCTCTCTCTATCTTAACCACAAAACACCAATCTCTCGCTTTATATTCCTCTATGTCTGTAACCCCTAATCCTCTCTCTCTCTATAAACCCTTAACCTTTAATCCCTGATCTCTCTCTCTATCCCCATGCCTAACCTCATCACCGACATCCTTGTTGGTGGTCCCTGTTCCGATGCACATACCATTATAAGTCATCTACACATTAGTAGTGGACCCACACCAACCCCCATCCTTACTACTGTATCACCATTTACACATATTGGCAGTGGCCCTTTCATTCCCATCATGCCCCCTTTCATACCTGGGGGTAGTGGCCCAGTTGTTACCACAATATCACCTCTCATACTTGGGGGCAGTGTCTTGTCCAACACCATCCTGACTATCCCCATCATGGGAAGTCAAATTCAAGTTCCCCCAAACATGCAAGTACACCAATTTCTTATAAACTCTGGCACCATCGCTGACCCCTCCCACACAAGTCTTGGGGCTAATATCCCTTTCATGGCATGCCTCAAATTACCTGATTTGGTTAGATTAACCAATGACCCAATATTCCACCAACCCCATTGGCCTCATATGCCAACTAAACTCCCATCAACCATCCAAAAATTTGAAGGGAAGGCAAGGGAGTTCCCCCAAACCATATCATGACATTTCATTTATGGTGCTTGTCAAAGATCATCATGGATGAATCAAGCAGACTCAAGTTGTTCCAACGCACCCTCATAGGCACCATAGCCAAGTGGTACATTGAGCTTCTGCAAGCCACCTACCCAAGCTTCAACTCTTTAGCCTTCATGTTCGTGCAGTATTTCCAACTCCCCGTCCTCTATGATGAGGGCATGGAGATACTCCTATCTTACCGACAAAATACAAAAAATCATATAACTGACCACATCCACGAGGGGAGGAAATGTCGAAGCTTGTGCAAGATTCAGCTGGAAGATAGAATAACTGCCGATAGCTAAGAATGTCGCCTATGAGCACCCTAGTCTGAGGAAGAGACGATATTAAAGGTACAACAATTTGATTTAATTTATGCACAGTCAGGGTACCCATACACCATTCTTCCTAACTCTCCTCGTTTCGGTACCTACCATTGCTACACACCGGGGGCATCCCATGCTATGGATGGAATTATAAGTTCAGTTTTCCATCACCCATAGTACCATGTGGCACCTCCTATGATGCCAGCGCAACCAAGTAAAACCACTAGTGTTTCCCACTCTAACAAACCCCCCGATTACTCAAGGTTGATGTTTCATTCTGAAGCCACAACCTCCTATGCACAACCTGTGCAGACTCCAACTTCGCCTGTACAATAGTATCTAGGACAAATGACCATATTTGTATCCCTTCCACACCCCTAAGTCTACTATGTACCACCTGTGAAAGCCACTTTGGCCCCTGCCTCAACTCCATCAACATCCTTGGGACAAGTTTTTTCTCAGCAGAATCGTCCCAACCAACCAGACCCCAATAATCAATAAGGGAAAGGTATAAAAACCAAGCTAGGAATCATTGTAATAATCAACCATGAGGAAGTGGCTAATGGCCAAATCCTCCCAACAATACTGGAGAAAACTAGCCGCCTAAAAACTCCCAACAACAAAACCCACCTAGACACAACGCTCCATTACGCACAAATCATCCATGCAAACTATGTGATGTCTATTGGAACTATACACATGAATGCCCCCTCATGAGCCACACCAAGCAGGCTCTTTAGAACGTAGCTTACCATGACATCAATACGGAAACCCCAACTCAAACTAACACAACACCACCAGTCCCTCCACCCATGGTGCTCCATAGCCTGATACCAATCCGAGAATTGGTAGCAATCGCACTCGTGCCCCCACCTATTCCCGACGCTCCCAATGCACCCCCTCCTACAGATACAGGGGTTCTCCACCTACTAGCTATGAGAACAAAAGAGGTCAACTTGCAGAATAGGAGAAATCAATATGGATCAACTACTGAAACCATTGATCCATCTGCAGTGTCCACGTCTAACATAACCAATGTCCCGTTTCACTTACCCCCGGAAGGGGAAACATGGGGACCACAATTCCCTATGCAATGAATTGACAACAATTCCACAGCCAGAGCTACGGTAAAATACAACATCATTGATGACTTGTACCAATCACCTACAACCATGTCCACTCTGGAATTATTAAAAACATGCCTACCACAACGAAAATCATTGTTGGCTATGCTCGGCACTGTAGATATCTCCGAATCCAAACTAGTCACATTTGAATTGGAAAACAGAGAACCTCAAATGCCATCGACCATCGCCTTTCCAAATTCTGGTATCAATTTAGAATTTTTTTGTGCATCAATGCAGCATAGACGAAGGGGAATCAACTTGCGTCATGTCAACATTGGTCTAAAAGAAACTTGGATCCCCTCTCCTAAACTATCCACCAATATTCTGTGTGCTTATGATGGCCACCCCACAAAATATCATGGCATCCTTCCACATGTCCCCATAAATTTAGCCAAAAAAATGGTGTTGACCGTCATAGAAGTTGTCAATGCGCAGTTGGATTATAACCTTCTCCTACGAAGTAGTTACATGTAAGAGCCGTGGAATCCACTATTTTCCACCTTATGATATTCCCTCATGACGAGAAGATCCTATAGTTGGACCAACTAAATTACCACGATCTGCAGGGGCCAATAGCACCATCCAATGTTATCCCTACTATTTATACCACCTTTGACAATGCAACCACCCCCTCTTTATTGGCAGAAGGATTTGGGCTCTTTGCTGACACTTCCATGACAACTTCCTTTCCCTTGGTAACACCTCCACTAGGACCAAGCGAGACAGCATATTTGTGCATCCTCTCATCCAGCACTAGTGCACCCAAACCACAACTGCTGCCACAACCCCAGTCACAGTCGTATCCCCACGCATAGTCGCACCTCAAACATAGTCACAATGGAATTACTAGGGCTCTCTCCCAGTCCATACAATTCCCTTTATTTTTCCCCCATCCGACATTTTGAGCAAGTCGGTGATGGATGCCTTGAAATTACCCAATATTACATTAGGGATCCCCATTTGGTACCTTGAACACCCCCGCTCAACCTCCAATTCCCCAATTCGTGTTGAATCCTGTTCAACCCATTGCAGTTGAGACCACAAAATCCACCTCTCGTACTTGCTCCTGCCTCGACCCACCTAAAGAGGACTAGGAGAGAAAATCTAAAGAAACAGTTGAACCTCGACAGATTCCACCATGTGTTGTGTGTGACGTAAAGGGTTACGTGACCCAAAACTTTTTGAAGATCCCCTTCCTTCGCAGACACTTAGATGCCATGGATACAAAAAAGAACGCTCTCCTGGTCGACCTTTCGAGTTTGCCAATGGCCAAGAACAAATCCTTAAGGACAAACCATGCATGCACCCTTTGTGGTTTGTATGGACATTATTCTCACCATTTCAAATATTTGGCCAAGTTTTGGACTGCTCTGAGTAACCTTTGGAACCACTCACTGGAATCCAAGATCATTGTTATTGAGGAAATCCACCCCTCGACTCCTTCCTCAGGCACCATGACCATTTACATGATATCCAGCTCCAATGACCCTTCCACTTTTGAAACCATCAATGATCATGCATCCCTGTCCAATAATTGTTTCAGAAATGACGAGGAAATACTTGAGGCTTTAATCACTCCTAAATACCCTTAGGATGATATGCACCACCGCTCGTTCTTCATCCCCGAAGAACCTGTGTTGTCATATGACCAGTTTTCAGTTGAGACCAAATATTTCATCCATGGGAAAGTCAATTGGTTAAAAAACATCATTCAGGAACCAGATGCCTTTGAAGAGGGGAACATGGCCAATATCTCGCCTACAATCAAGATCAACATCTCAACCAAACCTCAAATTGTTGAACAAATCATGTTTGGGGCATCCTTCTCTCTTAGGAAGTCGCTTCCTACAAAGCACTTTTTCAAGAATTCTGGGATGTCTTCATAGGGTCATACACCAATATGTCAAGCTTGTATCCATCAATCATAGAGCACCACATCGACACATGGACAGATGTGGTGCCTGTCCACCAAAAGAAGAGTCCCATCTACCCTTCCAAAGTTGCCGCGGTCAAAGAAAAAATAGAGAAAATGTGCACAACCGGTTTCATCTATCCCATCGCATACACCACTTGGGTCTCCAACCCTGTTCCCATGAAAAAAAAATAGGGCACCATCCAGGTTTGTATGGACTTTTGGGATTTGAATCTATCTTGTTCCAAAGACAACTTCCCAACACCATTCAATGACCAGATCATTGATGCCTATCTCAGACATGAGGTCTTTTCCTTTATGGATGATTTTTTTTGATATAACCAAATTCAGATCCAGAAGGAGGATCGGTAGAAAACTGCATTCACCACCCCTTGGGGCACATTCGCATATCAAGTAATGCCCTTTGGTTTGAAAAATGTCGGATCCACCTTCCAGCGTGCCATGACTTATTGCTTCCACAACCTCATCCACATTATATTGGATTATCTGGATGACCTCATGGCTTGGTCATGGAAATGAGCACAACATATAGATGACTTGTAACAAGTATTTTTGTGATGTCACAAGTACAAAATCCGCTTGAACCCTCTCAAGTGTGTTTTTGTGTCCTGGCAGGCCGTCTTCTTGGGTTCATCGTATCCTACAAAAGGACAATGGTTGACCCTTCCAAATTTCAAGCTATTCTTGATCTCCTCTCACCACGAACTCTGCACCAACTATAGAGTCTCCAAGGCAAGGCCAACTTCCTTCACCACTTTATACCAGAGTATGTGACAAAATCGCATGGATTCTTATGGCTGCTCCGTACCAATATTCCATTCATTTGGGATCAGAAAGTGCATGAATTGTTCGATGCAATCAAACAAGCTATGGATTTTGCACCATTACTGTCTACACCTGACTTCACCTGAGACTTCATCCTTTATGTGTTGGCTTCAAAAAATCCTATTGCCAGAGTCTTGGTCCAGGAAGATGATGCTCGTCAAGAGCTCATGATTTATTAAATTATCCAGAAGCTGATAGGTCCCTCGCTGTGATATTCACCTGAGGAGAAAATGGCCCTCGTCATTGTATTCTTGGCCCAGAAATAGTGCCACTACATTATCGCAAACCATACTCAAGTAGTGGTTGATTCCAATCCAATGTAGTACCTCTTAAGTCATCACCTCCTACAAGGCCGTGTGGCCAAGTGGGTAGTTGTTCTACAAAAGTTCGACATGGAGTTTGTTTGCCCAAAAAGCAGCAAGGCCCTAGCACTAGCCACGCTCATGACAAACATTCCCCGATTTTCCACACCACCACCACTCAAGGATAACCTTTCAGATGAATTCTTATTCGTCATCTCCACAGAATTCCCTTGGTATGGGGGCATCCTTTTGTACTTGTGCACCAAGAAGTTCGAGGATCATTTAAGTCACAAAGATAGATGATGGATATGACATCAGGTTGCTTACCATCTCTTGATTGGATATGTGTTGTATTGTCATGGCATTGACACCATATTACATCATTGTCTCATCCATGATGAGGCTAAAATGGTCCTCAATGACTATCACAGTGGAGTCTGCTTTGGCCACCTTTTGGGTTTGGAAACCGCTCAGATGATTCTATGTGATGGCTATTTTTGGCCTTTTATCTTTGCTGATTGCATCAAGGCAGTCAAACATTGCCACAGTTGTCAGCTCTTTTCCCCAAAGGTTGTTGATGTATTTGTAACTTTGGAATGTATTCACTTGTATATTTTATATATTGTATTTCTTTGTATCTTGATGCTCCTATCGAGAAAATCATTACTGTAATCAATTCATTTAAAGTCTTAGAGGTTGACCCTCTATTGTAAGTTGAGGGAAAAGTCCCCACATTTGAGGGGCACTAGGGTTATTAGCCTCTCCTAGAGAATTCGGACATGGTAAGTAATTGTCAAGTAAGAAACTAGTATAAATAGAGATTAAGCCTCTCTATTTGTAACACACATTTACTCAACTGTAGCGCATGATTGAGAGAGGAGGATCTCGCACAAGAGAGAGAGAGAACAACTTTTGGAGATCATCTTTGTGTCTTTGGGTTTTACTTTTTCCATTGGTGCTCATTCTATCTCTAAGGAATTTGCAGTGTTTTCTTCTTTATGGTTTCCCCGAGGAAAATTCTTTGTGTCTCTTGTCTCTTGTTAGTATTGTTTGGCATGTTATTCTCTCAAATAATATCCTAGATCATATTGATTAAATGATAAAAATATAGCATGGTATCAAAGCTAACTTGAGAAGAAGACACTGTCTAGTTGCAGAAGCTAGGGATTCATACTTTTTGGGTCTATCTCCATAGATCATCAAAAAAAGGAAGCTAGTCTAACTCTTTGTTAAAAGGCACATCTTCCTATCAAAGAAGAATTTGATTCCAGGAATTTTTTAGTTTTTGACGTGTCACTACTGTGGGAAATTAGGGTTTTTTCATAGAAGAAGAATTTTTGAGTGATACCAGCATAGGATTTCTCTCCTCCTCTACATCAAAATTTAGAGACCAAGATCAAAATTTTTGGTTGGGTAAAACTTCAAGAAATTCAAACCCTAATTTGACCCTTGACTTGAAAAACCCTAAAATACTAAAACTAGTAGTTTTAGTAGATTCTCTATATCTTGCGCTTGGGAAGGCTCAGGAGTAAAATTTTTTACAAGCTGAAGATAAATTCTTCATCTACCTTGTGTAAAAGTTTCAACCTCATATTCACTATATTCTGGGAGATATGATTCCTCCAGTTCAGGGTTCCACCCTGTCCCGGGATTCATCCCTAAATGGGACACCTCAAAAGAATTGCTATATATCAGGCTACAAAGGTCCAAATGAAATTTAGGAAGATGTTCCAAATATTTCATGGACTGTAATTTTCGTGGTAAACATTTTAAACCCTGAAGGTGAAACAGTTACACATGGAAGTTTGTACAAGTTCGTGATGCAGAACAATCCTGAAACAAGTCACCTTGGGAAAACACTCATAAGTCCCAATTGGTGAAACAACATCTTCTCAAACCTGTGGTGTTGGGAAGACACCAGTCAGGATGCCTCAATACAAAATTTCAGAAATACAGGAGCAGTATGTTCGGATATATTGTAGAAACAATATCAAGAAAGTCTATAAAAGAAATTAAAGAAAACTAGGGCATCAGATATTTTGCAATTTTGATCACAGTTTCGGGAAAATGAGTATGTTATTCACCTCTCCTTGAGGAGGCTCATATTTATATCCAATCAGATATAAAGATTCTAAGTTTTGAAAATTAGGGTTTTTCTAAAAAACCCTAGATCAGCTAGATTCGGAACCAGGAAGGACACCTCAAATCAGTAAGATCTAATTGTCACATGCCCCAATTTTGTAAAATAACGTTATCTTATTTTTATATTATTCCCAAACATTATGTTAAATTTAATGCTAAGTGGAAACTGATGACTCAGCAGAGTCAAGGATGTAGAATGTAATTTTGAATATTTAATTTTTAAATAAATAAAAGTGGAGACAACAACCTGGGAGAGCTGTTAAAAAGAGTGTTATTGGTCAAGTGGTGGAAGGAACTAGGTGGAGAGCAAAAATACAAGTGGAAACATCCTCAAACACCTCCTATGTTGCAGGTGGCAACTTCCCTACATTTGGGGTCATGATCCCTCAATAAAGTGGGATCAGAGCAGGTGGCTCAATTAATGACAACTAACCTAATAATACCTAGGCAATATTATTACAAGTGCCCAATGTAGAGAGCTGAGGCTGCTCATTCCAGGAGAAGAATCATTCAGATAAATGCACTTCAAGGAATTCATTGGGAAAGGGAAATTTGAAGGAAGGTGTTTGAGGGATAAACTGCAATAAGTTGATCTAGTACAGCTTTGTAGTTGAAAGATCTTACTGCAGTATGCAGAGTTGGTTTTGAGTCTCAGGACTAGTACTTTGTTGATTGCTCCACCTAGTTCTAGCCAAGTAGACTAGAACAAGCTCGGGGGTCCTGAGAAGTCATTGTTTGAGTGTTCACTAGGAGTTGGTAGGGAGGAACGGCCTCCCATTACTGTTGTCGTCCAGCATAAAAGACAGGTTTCATTATCTTTTAATTCCTGTGTTATAGTTTATCTCTATGTATGGTTAGTAAATGAATGATGTTATGATATGTTGTGTTAAAACCTCTTAGTTATTCTAGACTAAATCTGCACTGTGATGAAAGATAAATCCTACCTGTGTTTTTCCCCGTTTGGAGTAATCCAGATCGTACTCTAGTACAGGTAGTTTGTTTAAGTAAATGAAGTATGATAGGATTATAAATTAATTGAATATTTATGTTCAGAGTAATGAAATGTTACTTTTAAGTAGATAGATGCCTTCTAGAAATATTATTAATTTGTTTGCAAACATGTCATTAGAAATAGACTGTGCAAATAGCATGTTAATACATAATATTACTCATAGTATTGATTGACATTAGTAGGTAAATTTTATCAATTATTTTCTACATAGTATTTATTTACATAAACTGTACTTTTACTTGGAAATAGAAGAATTAGTCTTATCAACTGGAAGTTAATAGTTTATGTTAAGAATAGATATAAATATAGTACTGATAGCTTTTCCTTTTAGTAACAATTAATCTTCATATATCTATTTGAACTATAGTTAAATAATATGATAAAGGTTACAGTAGTCTTTACTGAGCTTTAATTAGCTAAAAGGTAGTAGTAACTTAAGGTCTTAGGTTAATACTATAAACTATTTTTATACTTTTGTAGAATTATGTAAATATGAAGAATACTAATAAGTATAGAGGTTCTTTTAACCTGGTATTCTCAGTAAACCACAGACACAAATTGAATTAAACTAACAAAAATATTACAGACTGCTTTCAGTCATAACCACTATATAAACAAGAACCAACATAAACTTAAGAATGTATGTTTTACTTAAACAATAGTATTATAAATATAAATAATAATATTATTATTCTTAAACAGAGACAACTATAGGTTAATAATTTTTAAATACAAATTTAAGAAAAATTGTAAACAGTAATAATAAAGATTACCAGGTAATAACATAGGTAATACTATCCTATTTAAATTAAAAGGGAGTAAAAATCTAGCTCATGTTTTGAGTATAAATGATAAATATTAAAATATAAATTATAAAAAATTCTAGTACTGTAGTAATCTAGCTTATACGTAGGTAAATTTCTTTTAAAACTATTGTCTAACAGGTGCAATGGCATTTATAAAAGAAACAGAGTCTATTAAAAACAGCATGCATCTAAATGTTGGGGTTCCAAACCCTTAAACTAATATATTACCGACATAATAATAATTTCTCGTATAAACTTTGTAATCATCTTAAATAATTAAATAATCCACTCTCAGTCCTTTAAGGACAGATAGAAAAAAAGAGAGAAACAACATAATTAATAACATAATATTAATATAAACCAAACAAGGGTTTTACAGGTCAAACCCTAACCGAAGAAGTTCATCAAATAATCAAGACTTACATCATGGCTGTGAGTACAACTTTCAAAATTTATCATATAAAAACCTGATAAATACTCAAACAGAGTTCAGCTTCATTAATATTCAAAAGGGGTATAAACCCTAAATTTTACAGAGTACAGCTCAACGGCTAGCAATCAAAAACAAGTTGCAGCGAAGCTATCTTTGCAAATGTACATCCAAAACTGACTATGAAGCCAAGCTTTAACCAAAAACACTACACTCACAAAGCACATCCACCCTGTCAAGGGTTTAATTTTAAACATGTTTATAAATAACCTGTAAGAGTAAAAACACAATATAACTTGTGGCAAGATGAGGAAGGGTATTCAAACGCTGGGTGAGTCCAATGACCACCCCAATTGCATTTTAAGGAGAGAACCCATCTTTCAGACCACAGGGCTTACCCGATTTTGAGCCTTGAGCCACGACCATCACAAAAGGTTGTCTTCCTACCCATGTGCAGGCTTCATTTCAATGAGTACCTGCAGTAATGGCAAACTCTGTCAGTAAAACTAGCTTACGAGTATAAGTTTGAAAGTATATGATATTAAAACTTGCAGTAATTTGAAAGAAGACCCTTTATGATTTTTACCTATCACTGGAAGTATGGCGAACGGATTCACCAGCACTGTCACCTATAATGGTGCAGTAGGGAAAAAAATAGCTCTCAAAACCACACAACAGTAGTGAGCTACGAAGAATCAAGCCAGAGAACTGATGAAATCACCAAACTACATCGGCTTAGGATGAAGGTTTCCTTAGCAGTGAAATGAAGGTGGTGGGAAGAATAACCCTACATTCAATAGAGAAAGAACCAGCATTTAAAACCACTCATTGGAGAACACAGGAATCACAGAGTCGAGGTTTAAGGAGACGGTAACTAGGAGAACGATGGTGGCCATGGGAGACAAGCCAAAGCAACCCTAGAGCAGTGTAAACTGCAGGACAATAATTCTTTAGGTTAGGTTTCCAGAGTATTTTATACTCTCTACACATGGACAGGATTCCTCCACGTAGCCATAAATTTATTCAAACAACGAGGGTCATGATCCATATTTCCTGCATGGATACAATATATTATTTGTTTGATTTGTGTAGCATGGGTTAAACTATAACGACAGCCCAATAATTTGGAACCAAACCTCTAATCATTTACACCATGTATGATATTAACCTAATCATGATATTATTATCACGAAGGGATTACGTTGACTAAGTTTCGTGTCACAAATAAACCATATATTAAGTCCTTTTTGGTTTAAGTACAAACCATTGCTATCAATTACATAACGTTATCACAAAGTAAACATTATCATAATAATATAGTGTAGTCGTTTATCAACTTTATCATATGTTAATTGGGTGGTACGACAATACTCTCAACATCATTTTGAGTAGAATGAAGTCATGTGATATACATATATTTTGTTTATGAACTAGATTAAATTATAAAAAGTCTTTAGTATAGTTATGAAAAGAGTATATGTTAACCAGGACATAACTATAGTGTCTCTAGTAGCAAAGCTTAGAGTTGTTCCTTGCAAACTTTGTACACGATGAAGGCTAGGTTATGGGTGCTTGATAAGTTGACCTTTGGTATACCACTCATTTTTACAGCTTGGGCATAGTAAACCCTTTTTGCTTTAGGAATATTCCAAGTCTAACACTTATAGATAGTATCTTATAATAATGCCAAAGAAGTTAAAGGCTAGAATTAAAAACGTTATAAAACAAAATTTTGGTAGAATTGATTGTTCATCGAATAAGTCATTTATACATAGCTTTGAAATATAAATGAACTGATAACTCCCATAACATTGAAACTATGAAGTAGTACAAATCTAAAGATAAAAGTATTATCACAAAATTATGTCATATAGTTTATGCGACATTACTTTGTTAATACTTGGGAGTATTTCCAACTTGGTTTTATGTTCATACAAAGTGTCTAGTGGACAGTAAGATATTACAGAGATAAAAATGATGATAGGAATAAGGACGATCCTTTTACTTTTTCAAAACTAAGTAGAACTCAGATTTTAATTTGGGAACAAAGTATGGGTAGCCTTAAGTTCTTGTAGAAGGGTATAATGGTCATAGTTTCTACACTCAAAGGTTCTTACTGTCTATAAGATAATAGGATGTGGGTACCCTATAGAAATAATTTAAGGGACAATGATTATACAGGAAAGACAAGATATTATTGAAATTTTTTTTTATGAGTATTACTAACCACTTAGACTAAAGAATAAATACACATATCTGAGATTCTAGTGAAAAAATCGTAATTACGTTGTACTGTCATTACACTTTTTCCAAGCATGTTTATTTGAACAACTGATGAAAATAAATGATTTTACCTTGCAGGAACTGTCTAGTGTTTAGAAGCTTATTGTACTAAGCTTTTTAATTTGCAAACAAAATAATGCTGACACTAATAAATCTTTTAAAAATATATACTCGATTGATCATACCTGTAAAAACCTGTAAGAAACAATATTCATCTGCGTTAGCATGAATGCTAAGTAAGCCCCGGATTTAAAAGTAGATTCCACCTACTGACATAAAAGAGCTAATCAGTAAACTGAAGCAAATAACACACAAAAAGATTTTTATCTTGCTACAAAAAAAATAAATTGTTAAGTTATTATAGAAACCAGTTACTTATCTGATCTTTTAGGCCAACTGTTAGCTGTTAGTAGAACCGCAGGTTCTAACATTTATTGTTAAATCGAAAATTTTAAATTTTTGAGAAATTTTTGTGGTTGTTACATGTGATATCAGAGCACAAGGTTCAAACACTAGGCCTTGATGCAGCTCGACTAGCTTTTATAAAACAGTAAATTAAATTATTATGCTAATGTAGTTTAATTTTTTTTTTTATAATATTCAATAGAGAATTTTTTTCTTTCTTTTAAGTTTAACAGGAAGGTATGGAAAGGCTGGGAGAGTATGCATAGGAGGAGTCTCTAGCTACAGAAACAAGAAATTTACCCAAAGATCCTATACCAGGGGATGTAACTACAAATTCCTTAGAGTTTTTACAGACTGTAAAAGATTTGAAAACTGAAATGGAGTCTATAAAGAAAGAGAATGAAAGGATTCTGAGGGCTCAAGAAGAGCTGAATCAGATCCTAATGGAAAAGTTTCAAACCAAAGGAAGGGGTAGAAGGTCAGAATCTGAAGATGCTAGTCATCCAAGAAAATCTAAAAAGATGAAGCATACAAAGAGTGAAAGTAGTTCATCGTCAGAAGTGTTTGGTGAAGGACAAAGTTACCATACTACTAGTGATAGTAGTGATGATGATTTGTACGTAAAGAAGAGGAAATATAAACCTTATGAGGAAATCTCAGGGGAATTCAAAAAGATAAAAACACCAACCTTTAATGGAGAGACTGAGAAGGGGGAGGAAGTTGAGTCCTGGTTGTCTGGGATGAAGAAGTATTTCCAGATATATAATTATTCTAACCAGTTAAAGGCTAGGATGGCTATATATATCCTCTTAAGAAAGGATGATATTTGGTGGCAGGACTTGAAGAGAGTTAAGGGTATAAAATAAAAGGAAGTTAACTGGAATACCTTTAAGCGGTATTTTAAAAGGAAATTTTTGTCTAAGCAGTATTACGAGGAAAGGGCTAAGGAGTTTTATGAACTAAAGTTAGGTTCAATGATAATGAAGGATCTGAATAGTAAATTCTTAAGTCTACTTAGGTATGTACCCTACCTAGTGGATGAGAAACCAAAAGTACAATGATTCCTTAGCTGTTTACCATATCATATTAAAGATAGAATTGAATATGATAACCCAAAGACCCTGGAGGAAGCTATGAAGAAGGCTAATTTTTGTTTTGAGCAAAATCAAAAGAAAGAAAGCTTGGCCAACTGGAAGTCTAAGAAAAATAATAATCAGTATGCATTCAAGAAGAAGGATTTTGTGCCTAACAAGAATTTTAAGAACAATAAGGACAAAAACTATTCTAACAACAAGAATTTTCAGGGAAATAGGAATAGTACACCCAACAATTAGAGAAATTTTAAGGGTAAGGAAACTGCAAATAATCATGAAAATTTTGCCAAGAATTTTGAGTGTAGAGAGCCTGTCAAGTGCTAGGAATGTAATGGCCTGCACTATGCTTTACTCTGTCCAAACCAGAAGAAGATTGTTAGCAAAAATCATACCGTACAAGAGGAGATGATTGTTGGGGAACTAGCAAGGAGCATGCCCAGAATTAATGCAGACTTGGAGAACCGACAAGCTGAATATCAGAATTTCATGGTGGAAGTAGAAGGTATGATTAATCAGACCCCTATAACCATTTTAATTGATCTAGGCACTAGTCTCAGTTATATTGCACCTCAAATAGTGGAAAAATGTAAGTTATATGTCGATAAGTTTTAGAATTCATGGTTAGTTCAGTTAGCCACTGGGGCTAAAATAAAAGTAACTTGATTTGTGAAAGAATGTGCTTTACTTATGGATAAATTTGACATTGTTGTTAAACTTAATATTTTCCACTTGGCTCATATGATTTGTTGATTGGTATGGATTGGTTAGAACAACATAGAGTAGTTTTAAACTGTTACAATAAAACTTTCACATGCTTAAACAGTGATGAACAACCAGTAATTGTTAAGGGTATTCCTAGAAAAACTATGGTAAGGCAAAATTCTGCTTTACAACTTAAAAGAGCTGTTAGAAAAGGATGTAAAGATTATGCTGTAACAATTACCGATGAAGAAAGAAAAATTGAAACAGACAAGTTAAAAATAGAAGATATCCCTGTTTTAAAAGAATATGTTGATGTATTCCCAGAAGAAATTATGGGATTACCTCCAAAAAGGGAATTAGATTTCACCATTGAGCTAGTACCAAGTGCAGTACCAAGCTCAAAGACCCCATACCGAATGAACATATTGGAACTTAACGAGTTAAAATCACAATTAAAAGAGTTAATAGATAAAAAATATATTCGACCAAGTGTGTCTCCCTAGGGGGCACCTGTCATCTTTGTTAAAAAGAAAGACAGAACTATGTGATTATCCATAGACTACTGTCAGCTAAACAAGATGACTATTAAAAATTGATATCCATTTCCCCGCATAGATGATTTATTTGATCAACTACATGGAGTCACGGTGTTTTTGAAGATAGATTTAAGGTCAGGATATCATCAAGATAAGGCCCAAGAAAAGCTCTCTAAGACTGGGGAGTTGTGCAAAATTGGCACCTCGTTACTGTGGTCCATTTGAAATTTTCTCTAGGATTGGTCAAGTAGCTTATCAATTAGCATTACCACCTAACTTAAGAGTACATAATGTTTTTCATATTTCCATTTTAAATAAATATGTTCATGATGCTACTCATGTGGTTAATTGGAATGTTGTACAGGTGGAACCAGAAGGAGAATTCCTAGTGGAACCAGATTGTATCCTTGGGAGGAGGAAAATTACACTTCGAAACCACACCATTGGACAAGTGAAGGTGCAATGGAAGCACCTTAGTCCTGAAGAAGCCACATGGGAATTGGAAAGTAAGATGCGAGATGCATATCCAATTCTATTCCAGGGGACTTCGAAGGATGAAGAATAAATAACATCGAGGACGATGTTATATTTTAAGGGGGTATGTATGTCACATGCCCCAATTTTGTAAAATAATGTTATCTTATTTTGATATTATTCCCAAAAATTATGTTAAATTTAATGCTAAGTGGAAACTTATGACTCATCAGAGTCAAGGATGTAGAATGTAATTCTGAATATTTAAATTTTAAATAAATAAAAGTGGAGACAATAGCCTAGGATAGCTATTAAAAAGAGTGTTGCTGGTCAAGTGGTGGAAGGAAATAGGTGGAGAGCAAAAAGACAAGTGGCAAAATCCTCAAACACTTCCTATGTTGCAGGTGGCAACTTCCCTACATTTGGGGTCGCGATCCCCCAAGAAAGTGGTATCAGAGCAGGTGGCTCAATTAATGACAACTAACCCAAAAGGACCTAGGCAATCTTATTAAAAGTTCCCAATGTAGAGAGTTGAGGCTGCTCATTCCAGGAGAAGAATCATTAAGGTGAATGCACTTCAAGGAATTCATTGGGAAAGGGAAATTTGAAGGAAGGTGTTTGAGGGGTAAACTGCAGGAAGTTGATCTAGTACAGCTTTGCAGCTAAAAGATCTTACTGCAATATGTAGAGTTGGTTTTGAGTCTTGGGACTGGTACTTTGTTGATTTCTCCACCTAGTTCCAACCAAGCAGACTAGAATAGGCTCGGGGGTCCTGAGAAGTCATTGTTTGAGCGCTCTCCAGGAGTTGGTAGGGAGGAACGGCCTCCCATTGCTGTTGTTATCCAGCTTAAAAGATAGGTTTCATTATCTTTTAATTCCTGTGTTATAGTTTATCTCTATGTATGATCAGTAAATGAATGCTGTTATGATATGCTATGTTAAAACCTCTTAGTTATTCTAGACTAAATATGTACTATGATGAAAGATAAATCCTACCTTTGTTTTTCCCCATCTGGAGTAATCCAGATCATACTCTAGCACAAGTAGTTTGTTTAAGTAAATGAAGTATGATAGGATTATAAATGAATTGAATATTTATGTTCAGAGTAATGAAATGTTACTTTTCAGTAGATAGATTCTGTCTAGAAATATTATTAATTTGTTTGCAGACATGTCATTAGAAATAGACTGTGCAAATAGCATGTTAATATAGAATATTACTCATAGTACTGATTGACATTAGTAGGTAAATTTTATCAATTATTTTCTACACAGTATTTATTTACATAAACTGTACTTTTACTTAGAAATAGAAGAATTAATCTTATCAACTAGAAGTTAATAGTTTATGTTAAGAATAGATATAAATATAGTACTGATAGCTTTTCCTTTTAGTAACAATTAATCTTCCTATATCTATTTGAACTATAGTTAAATAATATGATAAAGGTTACAGTAGTCTTTACTGAGCTTTAATTAGCTAAAAGACAGTAGTAACTTAAGTTCTTAGGTTAATACTATAAACTATTTTTATACTTTTGTAGAACTGTGTAAATATGAAGAATACTCATAAGTATGGAGGTTCTTTTAACCTGGTATTCTCAGTAAACCACATACACAAATTGAATTAAACTAACACAAATATTACAGACTACTTTCAGTCATAACCACTATATAAACAAGAACCAACATAAACTTAAGAATGTATGTTCTACTTAAAAAATAGTATTATAAATATAAATATAAATATTATTATTATTAAATAGAGACAACTATAGGTTAATAATTTTTAAATACAAATTTAAGAAAAACTGTAAATAGTAATAATAAATATTACCAGGCAATAACATAGGTAATACTATCCTATTTAAATTAAAAGGGAATAAAACCCTAGCTCATGTTTTGAGCATAAATGATAAATATTAAAATATAAATTATAAACAATTCTAGTACTGTAGTAATCTAGGTTATACTTAGGTAAATTTCTTTTAAAATTATTGTCTAACAGGTGCAATGGAATTTATAAAAGAAACAAAGTCTATTAAAAATAGCATGCATCTAAATGTCGGGGTTCCAAACCCTTAAACTAATATATTACCAACATAATAATAATTTCTCGTATAAACTTTGTAATCATCTTAAATAATTAAATAATCCACTCTCAGTCCTTTAAGGATAGATAGATGAAAAGAGAGAAACAACATATATAATAACATAATAGTAATATAAACCGAACAAGGGTTTTACAGGTCAAACCCTAACCGAAGAAGTTCATCAAATAATCAAGACTTACATCACGGCTGTGAGTACAGCTTTCAAAATTTAACATATAAAAACCTGATAAATACTCAAACAGAGTTCAACTTCATTAATATTCAAAAGGGGTATAAACCGTAAATTTTATAGAGTACAGCTGAATGACTAGCAATCAAAAACAACTTGCAGCGAAGCTACCTTTGCAAATGTACATCCAAAACTGACTGTGAAGCCAAGCTTTGACCAAAAACACTACACTCACAAAGTGCATCCACCTTGTCGAGGGTTTAATTTTAAACATGTTTATAAATAACCTGTAACAGTAAAAACACAATATAACTCATGGCAAGACAAGAAAGGGTATTCAAACCCTGGGTGAGTCCAACGACCACCCCAACTGCATTTTAAGTAGAGAACTCGTCTTTCAGACCACAGGGCTTACCCGAGTTTGAGGCTTGAGCCATGGCTACCGCAAAAGGCTTTCTTCCTACCCATGTGCAGGCTTCATTTCAACGAGTACCTGCAGTAATGGAAAACTCTGTTAGTAAACTAGCTTATGAGTATAAGTTTGAAATTATACAATATTAAAACTTGCAGTAATTTGAAAGAAAGGCCCTTTATGATTTTTACCTATCACTGGAAGTATGGAAAATGGATTCACTAGCACTGTCACCTATAATGGTGTAATAGGGAAAACAACAGCTCTCAGAACCACACAACAATAGTGAGCTACGAAGAATCGAGCTGGAGAACTGATGAAATCACCAAACTCCGCGGGCATGGGACGAAGGTTTCCTTAGCAGCGAAACGAAGGTGGTGGGAAGAATAACCCTGCATTCGGCAAAGAAAGAACCAGGATTTAAAACCATTCATTGGAGAACATAGGCATCATAGAGTCAAGGTTTAATGTGACGATAGCCAAGAGAATGATGGCGGCCATGGGAGAGGATCCAAAGCAACCCTGGAGCAACATAAATTGTGGGACAATAATGCTTTAGGTTAGGTTTCCAGAGTATTTTATACTCTCTACACATGGAAATGATTCCTCCACGTAGCCATAAATTTATTCAAACAACGAGGGTCGTGATCCATAGTTCCTGCATGGAGACATTATATTATTTGTTTGATCTGTGTAGTGTGGGTTAAACTATAATGACAGCCCAATAATTTGGAACCAAACCTCTAATCATTTACACCATGTATTATATTAAACTAATCACAAGATTATTATCACAAAGAGATTACGTTGACTAAGTTTCGTGTCACATATAAACCATATATTAAGTCCATTTTTTGTTTAAGTACAAACCATTGCTATCAATTACATAATGTTATCACAAAGTAAACATTATCATAATAATATAGTGTAGTCGCATATCAACTTTACCATATGTTAATTGGGTGGTACGACAATACTCTCAACATCATCTTGAGTAGAATGAAGTCACGTGATATACATATATTTTGTTTATGAACTACATTAAATTATAAAATGTCTTTAGTATAGTTATGAAAAGAGCATATGTTAACCAAGACATAACTATAATGTCTCTAGTAGCAAAGCTTAGAGCTGTTCCTTGCAAACTTTGTACACGATGAAGGTTAGGTTATGGGTGCTTGATAAGTTGACCTTTGGTGTACCACTCATTTTTACAGCTTGGGCATAGTAAACACTTTTTGCTTTAGGAATATTCCAATTCTAACACTTATAGATAGTATCTTATAATAATGCCAAAGAAGTTAAAGGCTAGAATTAAAAACATTATAAAACAAACTTTTGGTAGAATTGATTGTTCATCGAATAAGTCATTTATACATAGCTTTGAAATATAAATGAACTGATAACTCCTATAGCATTGAAACTATGAAGTAGTACAAATCTAAATATAAAAGTATTATCACAAAATTATGTCATATAGTTTATGCGACATTACTTTGTTAATACTTGGGAGTATTTCCAACTTGGTTTTATGTTCATACAAAGTGTCTAGTGGACAGTAAGATATTACAGAGATAAAACTAATGATAGGAATAAGGATGATCCATTTACTTTTTCAAAAGTAAGTAGAACTCAGAGTTTAATTTGGGAACAAAGTATGGGTAGGCTTAAACTCTTGTAGAAGGGTATAATGGTCATAGTTTCTACACTCAAAGGTTCTTACTGTCTATAAGATAATAGGCTGTGGGTACCCTATAGAAATAATTTAAGGGACAATGATTATACAGGCAAGGCAAGATATTATTGCAAGAAAAAATTATGAGTATTACTAACCACTTAGACTAAAGAAGAAATACACATATCTGAGATTCTAGTGAAAAAATCGCAATTACGTTGTACTGCCATTACACTTTTTCCAAGCATGTTTATTTGAACAACTGATGAAAATCAAATGATTTTACCTTGCAGGAGCTGTCTAGTGTTTAGCAACTTATTGTGTTGTGCTAAGCTTTTTAATTTGCAAACAAAATACTGCTGACACTAATAAATATTTTAAAAATATATACTCGATCGATCATACCTATAAAAACCTGTAAGAAACAGTATTCATCTGCGTTAGCATGAATGCTAAGTGAGCCCCGGATTTAAAAGTAGATTCCACCTACTGACATAAAAGAGCTAATCAGTAAACTGAAGCAAATAACACACAAAAAGAACTTTATCTTGCTACAAAAAACATATATTGTTAGGTTATTATAGAAACCAGTTACTTATCTGATCTTTTAGGCCAACTATTAGCTGTTAGCAGAACCACAGGTTCTAACATTTATTGTTAATTCGAAAATTTTAAATTTTTGTGAAATTTTTGGCGTTGTTACACTAATCTTTTCCTATTTACATTTGAGATTCTCATTTCAAAATGACCTATCACATCAGTTTGATGAAAATTTTTGTGAAGCTGACAACTTCATGGACTATACCTTTTGTGGTAAAAATTTTAGACCCTGAAGGTGAAACAGTTACACATGGAAGTTTGTAAAAGTTCGCGATGTAGAACAATCCTGAAACAAGTCACCTTGGGAAAACACTCATAAGTCCCAATTGGTGAAACAGATTCTTCTCAAACCTGTGGTGTTGGAAAGATGCCAGTGAGGATGCCTTAGTACAAAATTTTAGAAATAGAGGAGTAGTATGTTTGGATATATTGCAGAAACAATATTAGGAAAGTCTACAGAAGAAATTAAAGAAAGCTAGGGCATCATATATTTTGCAATTATGATCACAGTTTCAGGAAAATGAGTATGTTTCTCATCTCACCTTGAGGAGGCTCATATTTCTATCCAATCAGATATAAATATTCTAAATTTTGAAAATTAGGGTTTCTCTGACAAATGCTAGATCAGCTAGATTCGGAACCAGGAAGGACACATCAAATCGGTAAGATCTAATATTTTCCTATTTACATTTGAGGTTCTCATTTCAAAATGACCTATCACATCAGCTTGATGAAATTTTTTGTGAATATGACAACTTTCGAGTATGGAAGTATAGGACCTACATAATCCTTAAGGAAGTTGTAAGTGCCAGAGGGAGACAAGGCTAATGCTAGAACCAAGAGAATCATTGCAAATTCTATTAAATATCATCTCATTCCTCATGTGTCATCCTTGAAGACACCAAAAGTAAGTGTTTGATGCTATGAAGAAGGAATCGGAGAAGAATGAGATATTGTTATAACGACCTTGAATGGCCTCCCAAGATCATGGGATTCATTCATTCGAGGAATGCATTACAAAAAGAAGTGATTACCTTTAGTAGACTTTGGGAAGAAGGCACACAAGAAGAAGCTTGACTCATAATAAGAGAAGAGAAAATCGGAAAAACTAAAGACCAAGCTATCACGATCCAAATAAGATCCCTCAAGTGATGAGGAATACGATGGACTCAAATCTTGAAGAATCTCTTATCCATCTTAGCATTTGGATAAGAAATGATGATGTCATGAATGAAGAAGATGATGAAGCAGAAGGCTCAAGAAGGAGTCTACCAACAAAACAAATAAAGATAAGTATTCAATTTTTCATGATATTGTTTTGTTATGCATTTGTTTATGTTTGGTTGATGTGTTATGCATGATAGAATCTTTGCATTAATGACAGTATACTACTAATATGCATGTGATGGGTAAGTAGCTCATGGTTCTATACAAATCTCCATTACTAATCTAGAATAAAACCTCTTTGCTGACATATTTGATTAGTGCACAATATCAATGATGTCATGGTAGAGATGGAAGGCATCTAGAAATTTTTCGTGAGATATGGATGAATGTTGTATTGGCTAAAATTCTTGCATGATTATATATTTTTGCATAAGAATTCACCATTATGAATATGGCTTATGAAATGTTTCTAACCATACAACTAATGCATTTTACATGTAGGAAATATTGTGTATAGTTGCCTACAAGAAAATAAGGATGAGACTTGTTCTGAAGAATATGTGACGACAATTCAAGAAATAATCCAAAATGAAGAATAATATGACGAGACTTCAATAGGCCTCATACACACTCTAGTTATGTGACACCACTGAGTGACATCATTGATGCAGATCCTTCCCGCTATGAATAAGTAGCCAAGAAGAAAGGGAAGGAGAGTACCAGTTGAAGAAGAATGATGTCTAGGATGCAGTATCTACAAGATCTAGCATGAAGTAGATGGAAACATCATGGGATACAAGGAAATATTTGTAGCATAAGGATTCTCACAAAAAGAAGGAATAGACTACGAAGAGACATTTGCAGCCACTAGAAGTCGAGAAACATGAAAGTTAGACTCATGTGTGCAAAGAAAGAAAGAAGGCCTTGTACGAGCTCAGAAGGCACCCATGGGATAACACATACATGAGGATCTTAAAGATCACATAGAGTGATTAAGATCTTAACCTTTTCTACAAGGTTGAATATGAAATCCTATAGAGGATGACAAGCTCACAAATAGGTGCGAGAAGAACGTTTGAAAAGGTTCAAGATAGAGGATCTTGGTATCCAATCACCTTAGATGGATACATAGAATATTAGAAGCAGAGGAAGCTACTTGTCACTCTAGTACAGAATGTTTTAATTCATAGTGTATGAAAGGTAGAGGGAGAATGATGCTCCATTTCAGAGGGAGTGATTGCAGAATATCCTGAGGTTCGACATGATATGATGTGATGGACAACTTACTAATGGCTCTACACTTTACTAAGAGTAAAGTGGATTCCAACCTTTATTTCAAGGTTGAAGGAGGAAGACTAGTGATGCTCCTATTATATTTCGATGATTTGTTCCTGACAGAAAATAGGAACTCATTATAGTTGTAATAAGGATACTTGTTTTCAAGTTCGAGATGAAGGACTTGGGTATGCTGCACTAATTTTTAGGCATGGAGGTGTGGCAGAATGCAGATGGAATATCCTTAGGAAAAGGGAAGTATGCAATAGATATCCTGAAGAGGTTTAAGATGATGTACTGCAAGGCCATGGCCACACCTATGGAATCAAACTTGAAATTATTGAGTGATGCTTCATTAGATTTGGTTGATGCTATGATGTATCATTAGATGATTGGGTCATTGATGTAACTGACGAATACAAGACCAGATATTTGCTTTGCTGTGAACACATTGAACTAGTTCCTGATGGATCCGAGACATGTTCACCTGATTACTGCAAAGCATATGCTGAGGTGCCTAAAGGGTATAGTTGACTATGGGCTCAAGTATGAAGAAAATTAGAAGATTAACCTGGAGGGTTACATGGATTTAGATTGGGCACTACCATTGATAGGAAGAGAACTTTGGGGTGATACTTCGGTATGACATCAGGTGTGATCTCTTGGTTTAGCAGGAAGGGGTCCTACATGGTGCTTGGTACAGCTAAGGAAAAATATGTTGCCACTTGCTTGGATACTTGGGAGAGAGGAGCAGTGAAGCTCCAATTTGTGATCTAGATTGAGATCTCTAGAAAGAGGGAGTTATAGCATAGTCAGTGAGATAGGTTGTTTAAACATAAAATCATGGTGAAGCCCATAGGTTTCCTAGATGTAAATGATCCTATAGGTTGTCCTCAGATGTAACTAGTCCTAGCGAATCTCACAGGTTATCCTTGGACGTAATCATACCCAATGCGATTCTATGATAGAAATGGCCAGATTGAAGTTTGAGTACTTTAGGAAGAAGCTTGGTGTTCTCTATATCGAGGTTCCTGCTAAGGAGAAGTGATGAGTCTAAGAGCCTTTCTGACATTGTGGTAGGATGTGTTCCTCCCATTGTCAAATGTAAGTGCAAATCCCTTCTGACATGGTGGCAGGATGTGTTCCTCCCATGGTCAGATGTAAGTGTAGAGCCTTTCTAATGTGGTGGTAGGATGTGTTCCTCCCATGGTCATATGTAAGTACAGATCCCTTCCTAACATGGTGGTGGGATATGTTCCTCCCATGGTCAGATGTAAGTGCATATCCCTTCTGACATGGTGGAAGGATGTGTTCCTCCCATGGTCAAATGTAAGTGTAGATCCCTTCTGACATGGTGGAAGGATGTGTTCCTCCCATGGTCAAATGTAAGTGTAGAGACTTTCTGACATGGATACAAGATGTGTTCTCCCCATGGTCAGATGTAAGTGCAGAGCCTTTCTGACATGGTGGCAGGCTGCTCCTCCCATGGTCAGATATAAGTGCTAAGCCTTTCTGACATGGTGGAAAGCTAGGCCTCCCATCGTCAGATGTAAGTGCAAATCCTTTCTGACATGGTGGTAGGTTAGACCTCCCATGGTTAGATGTAAGTGTAGAGCATTTATAACATGGTGGTAGGCTGGGCCTCCCATGGTCAGATATAAGTGGTGAGCCTATAAGACATGGTGGCGGGATGGGCATCCCATGGTTAGATATAACTGTTGAGCCTTTCTGACATGGTGGAAAGCTGGGCCTCCCATGGTCAGACATAAGTGTAGAGCCTTTCTGACATGGTGGTAGGATGGGCCTTCCATGGTCAGATATAAGTGTTGGATGATCCTTTCTAACATGGTGATAGGATGGGCCTCCCATGGTCATATATAAGTGTTGGCCGGGCCTTTCCGACATGGTGGTAGGATGGACCTCTCATGGTTGGATATAAGAACTGAAGAAGATGAAGACCTACATGGAGGATAGGCCTACAACCAACATTAAAAAGGGATGTCTCTGTCGAAATTCCTATGACGAGTAGAATTGAGAGATAACACCATTTTCTCAAGATAGCAGGAGCATTGATGATGATGATGATCCATCTTGATGATTATCCAATTTTGACGATGATTTAGATATGAATACTTGTGCTAATGAGCTATGTCAAGAGAATACCTTCCTAGTTAAGAGGGAGTGTTGATGTATTTGTAACTTCGGAATGTAATTACTTGTATATTGTATATATTATATTTCTTTGTACCTCGAAGTTCCTAGTGGGAGAATAATTAATGTAATAAAGTCATGTAAAGTCTTAGAGGTTGACCCTCCATTGTAAGCCAAGGGAAAATTCCCCATAGTTGAGGGGAACTAGGGTTATTATACTCTCCTAGAGAAGTCGGCCCTAGTAAGTAATTGCAGGTTGGAAACTAGTATAAATAGAGAGTAAGCCTCTCTATTTGTAACACACACTCACTCAACTATAGCACATGAGTGAGAGAGGAGGATCTCGCACAAGTGAGAGAGAGAATAGTTGTCAAATATCATCTTTGTGTATTTGGGTTTTAGTTTTTCCATTGGTGCTCATTCTATCTATGGGGAAGTTGTGGGGTTTTATCCTTTATGGTTTACCCGAGGAAAACTCTTTGTGTCTCTTATCTCTTGTGATTATTGTTGTGCATTTTATTCTCTTAGATAACATCCTAGATCATATTTATTAAATGATAAAAATATAATAAAGGAAATAACTCCCCTACACCGTTACACCCTATGGTCACAGTCAGTCCCTTCTGTAAATGGGAAATCAACTTCATGAAAATCAGCCCTACCTTGGCCAATGGCCATAAATACATTATTATGGCCATTGATTACTTCACCAAGTGGGCCAAGGCCATTCCCACGTTCAATTGCAAAAGTGAAACGACAACATGTTTCTTCTTTAATCACGTCACTTCATGCTTTGGTGTTCCCAAACAGCTGGTCTCAAAACATGGTTCACATTTTGAAGACGTTGTTTGGGTTGATATTTAAACCATGTTGAATTTCTAATATCAGTACTCATCTTCCTACTACCCCCAAGGAAATGGCCAAGTTGAAGCGATAAACAAAATCATCAAAACCATGCTCCAAAGGATGGTAGGAAACCATAAAACCAACTGGCACAACATGTTGTTCTCTGCCCTATGGGCATATCGCACATCCACGGAGATCACCATTGGTTTCACCCCTTTCCTCTTAGTACACGATGTTGAATCATTACTCCCTATAGAGTTCCAAATCCAATCACTTCACCTCGCTGTGGAAATTCTTCTTGATACTTCTCCTTTGGAAGAACGACTCCTCCAACTCGAACAAACTATGGAGGATCATCAAGGTGCTCTCCAAGCCATTGAAGCAAGGAAAACATGGTCAAAATTCCATTATGACTCCCATTTCCACCTTCACACCTTTAGTGAAGGTGATATGGTTTTGGTTTATGACCAAGCTAACGATAAGTTGGGAAAAGGAAGGTTTGAGTCAATGTGGTACGACCCATATGTATTCCACCATTTCCTTGGAAAAAGGGCATACATTCTTGTTGAATTTGATGGAAAAATCTTCGAGAACCCCCGTAACAGGCTCTACCTCAAGATATTTTATGCTTAACATCACCAATGAATCACTTGTAGCATAGTCTTGTCATTTTTTCTTTTACACATTTTTTGAAGTGAGTCTTACACATTGTTTCATTGACTGCACCAGATGGATCCTACCTTATGTAGCTACATTGGATTTGCTAATGGAGCAACCAAATGGTCTCCAAATCTCGCCTCGGCTGCATGGGTTATCTATTCCCCATCACATGAGTTGATACATATTGATGGAATATGTGTGGGAATTGCAACCAACAACCAGGCTGAGCACAATGGGGTCACAGGCCTCTTGGTTTCAACCCTGCAATTGGGTATTCACCACCTCAATGTATTCTTAGACTCCTAGCTACTTGTCTCCCAGTTGAATAACCGCTACCGAGTATATGATCCTTGCCTCTTTAGAAATTTCCTGCGCACTAAACAGTTGGTTAGAAAATTTGAATCCATCACATTCACACATGTTCCCAGAAACCTCAATAGTGTAGCAGATCAAATGGCTAATGATATTTTAGAATGGCACATTCATCATAGCATATAGGAAGCATATAAAAAATACATCATACATCATCATATATAAACATGCATATATGTGTAACATGATACATCATCTAGGAATTTTTCACATCATAAAAAGACTCACAGATGAAAACCATAAAAGCACATCCACGTGCACCAAAAATATATATATATATAAATCACATGTCCAAATATGTCCAGTACAAAAATGAGAAGCTAAATATGGCTTCTTAGTTGAATATACATCACGATACAAAAATCCTAAGTGCACCAACGCACTAGGGGCAGCTCCAGTCTCTACTAATCAGAGTTAGATCCATCCTCATCCTCATCTAACTCTAAATCCTCCTCCCCTGAGGAAGCACCACTCTCCATAGGTATGTCTCCCCGTGGTGCTGCACATATGTACTCAGTAGCCACAATGATCGTCTTCATCAGAGGAATCCACTATGGAGGCACACAAAAGCAAGAAGCAATCATATCATCATCTAGATACATCTAGTCATCATCAGAAACCCCCTCCATTAGCTGCTCCACATGTGGCCACAAATAGTCCAGATCCTATCGCTCCCGATGGGGGTTTGGAATGGGTGGGGCTAGTGCCACAATCACACCCATCTGCTGCTAGTAACCTGGTGGAGGACGAGGACCAACATCTGCACATGAAAACAAAGGCATCATCTGTTTATCCATATAATCATCTGACAATAACTATCTAAAGTACTCTATGTATGAATGTAAGAACAAAAACATTTGTATAAGTACCAGTTGGTCCCCAAGCTTGTCTTGGATGTTGGGACATCTCGGCATCTCCATGATAATCAATCTTGATGTAAGGGTAGTCCTCAATGACTATTAGGAGCTGACGCCACTGCTCTAGTAGCTCCTGCGTAAATAAGTGGCCCACTATGCTTCCTCCACACCATCATGTCGCACCACCTATACATCAATCAATCTCGCGGACCACTCTCCCCATCACCATGTGTGGATGTAGAGTCGGTAGTCTCTCAAAGATGAAAGCACATAAGAAGGATCCAAAGTAGAAGTCTCCTCCATATGTCCTTGTAGTGTTCAACACACGCCGAACTGCAAGCAAATACATCTAGGCCCATCATTAGTAAGTTTGTCCAATGGAACTCTCCACCATCTAGAGCTTCTCTCTTGATATCTTGTGGCTCCCTAATAATCCCAATATGTGCAACACCATCACTGTGATGAACCGTGTGCTAAGGTCCTCAATATCATAATCCAGAATGCATGAGCCCTGCACATACGTAGTGGCATAGCAGTGCCCCCCATACAACTCCTCTAGACTCTCCCTGCAAGAGATTTTTGGTGCCATATTCCCAACTACTCCCAAGATAGATATCCTAGTCAAGAAGTATGCATCTCGTAGAGTAATGTCCACATACTTCCCCTGCATTATGAAAACTTCCCTCCTAGCTTCCCAAAATCTCACAAGGGTCTCAAACAACAAACGTAAAATCTTCATTAAAGGGATCTGCATGAACTTGAGAATCCCACAATGGGCTAGAATAACTCGCACATTGGCATTCTACAGAGACTCCTCTCAGAGCTCTTTGTAGTCCCACTCCCTCCATACAGCACTAAGCATCTTGCACAAGAACTAGAAACCTGTTACCCTCAACTTTCAGCAAAAAAATAACCCTGGGACTAGGTCTCACATTCTAGGCCAAACCCAGCAACCAAGTCATACAATTTGGCCAAAACGATGTGACTGATTCGCACTTTCATTCCCAATAGGAGCGACCCCTAGTGGCACCTTTCTACATGACAAGAGAGACCTAGTGGCACTTGTACGGCTAGAAAAAGTGACCCAGTCACTCCTTTTTCCTTGAAATGAGAGACCCAGCATGAGGAATCCCTAGTAGGATAGGAGAGGGTCCCAAGTGATTAAATAAAGAAACTAAACCACAGAAAAAGATGAGATTTCCAAGAACTCTTACCTGTAAGTCACGGATCAGAAAACTACCGGTCGAAACGGGAGAAATCAACAAATGAAGTTCGGGGGCCTCCTCTCCAACTCAACAACAAAAAATGACAATGACACTTGTCATGGGGTCCCCACCTACTTATAGGCCTCATTAGGCCTATTTTTCTTTTGGACATAATAGAGCCATCTGGAGTCCATTTGAGATGTCGTTGTGACATCGACGGTTTCTATTTTTTGTCCTCTATATTTTGACGAGACCATTGTCTCGTGTTGAGTCAATTATTCTCTAGGACATTTCCTATACATTACCTTGATTTACATGCCCTTGGAATATAAGTGTCTCCAGACTTGTACTTACATCATATGTAGTCTAGTCCTTCTACCACAATTTACACATGATTCTTAAAACCTTTTCCTGGAGGTCACCTCAATTTGCATGCCCCTATCATATCGATTTGTGTTCCCTTACTGTGAACTGTCCTGTGCATGTATTGGAATGTTTAAGATCCATTTTCTCCATCCATGTTACATGGTTGGTCACCTTTGACCACCTTTCACCATCCCACCATGGGGCACCGCCAGTGCCCCTTTCCTGGTTGACCATATTGGAGTTTCTGTTAAGATCATTTTTACTCCTAAAAGAATGAAAATATCACCGAGCACACTTGCTTCCTTTCTCCCTTGTTACAATATTGGAAAGGGTGTCTACATAGCCTTGTTTATCTCCTTTTGTGAACTATGTAGACTACCATATGAAAAGGACCACCTCGGTGCATTCAAGCCAAGAACGTATCCCTTTGCATCCTTTTATGCTTTCTTGGGCATTGGGAACAAACTCTATGAAAAAGCTCATCGAGGGTTGTCGTTAAACTCTTTTCCAGCCTTCTCAGCAAGAAAAGATCATCAAGCAAACTTGGTTCTATCCATGCTCGTAAAATTATTTGAATGACCTTCCATTCAGTACAGGTTTAACCTTTTTCATCCTAATTGGACTACAAGTGTTAAAGAATTATCCCACCCCCTAAAAGGTTGGGCAAGCTCTCCTATGTACACTTTTAACCTTTTTTAGGCACAGGAGACTATAAAAAAAAAAGAGACCCCACTGGAGTCTTCTTCATGCTTTTACACTCTCTAAAATTTAAGGCACCATCAAGCATTTACTTTCTTGGGATCGCTAAAAATCCATAAGATCATACCGTAATGGTGTCTTTAGACACCACCCCACATTTTACAATTCAGGGGATTTCCCACATTGGGTTGACTTTGTTTAGAGTATTCTGCGATGAGTCTGCCTTGGATCCCATGAACACGAAAAATGTCTACCTCCCCCAAGTACTTTACATTTGTAGTTGCATTCCCAATATTATAGCTATGATCCCTCTTTTATGAGTCAGTTTCATTTTCTTCCAGGTCAGCCATGCAGTCATACTCTAAAAAAAGGAAGTTTGAGTCCCCCATACCCCTCCTGCCCCTATTCCCCCATTCAGTGTGTCAGCCCCCAAATTGGCTCACACCCTTGGTTATTTTCATAACCCCAAAATTTCATAAAAATTTAAAATTTTTAAGACAACATAAAATGTCTGAATACGTAGTTTACTAACTGCTAGAGGTTAGCGGAAAATGAAACAGTTTAACAATTAGTATTAATTAGTTTCATAGTACAATAACTAATATGACTTTCATTTTCGTAATGAATATAAGTTTGACCTACATACAGATTTGTTTTAGCTTTACTAATAATTTTACTTTTTGGCAAGTAGGTGAAATCTATCTTTGAAAAACTTGGGCTTACTTAGAATTATGCTAATGCAAATAGATTGTTGGTTCTTACAGGTTCAATTGGTAACGTTTGATCAAGTAGAATTTTAATTCATAAGGTAGCAAGAAGCATATTTGTTGCATGTCAAAATGCTAGTAAATAAACTGATTACAAGCTCTGGTGAGGTAAAGTAATTGTCTTCCATTGTTTTTGTTTCTAAGGCAGTATTCCAGTTTAAATATAAAGATCGTTATCTTTATCATACTTAGAGAAACAAAAGATACTTACTGTGAGCTGAGAACTCAAGTTCTTCATTATACATTTACTTCTACTTTAACATGCATATAATGCTAATGTTATGTTTAACTGTACTGTCTCTTATTCATGAAAGTACTCCTATCAATATCGAAGTTAAAGATTTCCAATAAAGTTCATGTTTCTATTTTGTCTTTTCTTACTAGCCATTGAATTTATCAACCTGTTGCTTAAATGTAAAAATATGCTCATCATCGAGTTATAAACTTTAGTATTTACCTTATCTCCTTGCTGTATGTATTATTGTAACAATATACAATATCATATTATTTGATAATGTACGAATCTATATGTTACTTGCATCCTGTAGAGATCTTACTACCTGGAATTTTCTATAACATTATAAGTTGGGTTCTTGTAACTTGATACATCATCCTAAGATGGAATACTACCTACCATCACTTTTTATAAAGTCTAAGTCATAGGAAATACATTATCAGTGTTATTCCTATAATTATAAACCTTGTGCATGGTTAACTCCATAATAATATTACTATTATCAAGTTGTCTCACTTATAATAGGTTGTAGTTTATAATAACTACTATGGTAGATTTACTACCTAGATATTTCAAACTAAGGTCTATCTCAAGTGAAACATTATGACTAAGGTTCCTATACTATGCTAGAACCAATTACACACAAACAAACAAAAATTGTCTTTGTAAATAATGATAGGAATCATTATTATTGTCATTGGTAAGATGAGCCTACAAAACATTAAATGTAAAATATTATGTTAAGGTTGATCCTTGTGATTGTTTATTTGATATGGTTTAAATACCTTTACTCTATAGTCCAACTTATGAATATTAGTTAGTAGCAAAATTAACTAATCTTAACCACCATTTACAATGATATGGTTTGTAACTATTTTAAAGTCGATTGTGAAGTAATTATGCAAATCATTGTTTGGACATATTTTATTCTATGGTCAATGACCTATAATTATTGTTAACTATTATTATAACCCTCGATACTAGCGATGACAATGATATAGTTTATGTTTCAAAAGGTGAATGTATAAACAACCCATAGTCGTTTGCATAGTCTGTTAATAAATCATTGTAATAATAATTGGATAATTGAAAATGCAGATGACTATAAACCAAACCCATGCATGGTTGAAATATTTGGAGGCATGTGGTCTTCCAACGTCCATGCATTGGTGACTTAAAAGGATGGAAACCCTATTCTCTTGTTATTTGTCTCCGAGGGTTTCGTTGGCCTGCAGGCTACTCTATTTGGTTTTTCTTGACAGCCATGAGAGGCTGTTCCTATGCATGCTTTCTCTATGGTTTGAGTTTGTTGTTGTTGTAGACTTGTTACTCAGTATTAGAATCCATAACTTCATGGTTACGATTCTCATTGCGTGAGTGGTTATTGGTTGTTACATTTGGCTCTCGGCCTGTCCAAGCTTTCAGTTCAGTTTTCTTGTGGCTTGTCATAGCTTGTGAAACTTGATATTGTCAACACTATTTTCCCTTCAGGGTCGATGCAAAGTTTGAATACTCCTTTGCGTAAAATGCAAAATCTGGTGACAGCTTCTTCGTTGCTCGATTTCTCTTCTTGCTGATAAGTAAAGACAACTCAAATTTCATTATAAACATTCTTTATTGAGTTATTTATTTTGTTAGGGTTTAAAGTTTAGAAGCTTAGCATTACTCTAATGCACGATATTGTGCTATTTACAGGAACCCAAGTCTGCTCCTGTCTTTAGTGGAAAGGAAAAATACAACGGTCGGCTTCTGTGTACTTGTGACCCCAATGGGTAAGCCCTGGTTCAAAAATGGGTTTTTCCCTACTTGCAATGAGGGTTGTTGAAGGAGAAAATACAGTGCTTGGAAGCCTGTTTTTGTTTCTTGTTAGTTAAGAGATTTTAAGAAGATGTTTCTTTCCAGTTTTTACTTGCAAACCTTTGTGGTTATGTTGGGTAATACCGGCCTTCAAGCCATGATATGTATTTTGTTTTTAAATTAGGATTCATCCTTACAGCTTGAAAATGTATTACAGTTGGTTTTATAAATAAGATTTTGTTAAAATTGAGCTCTGTCTCGCGTTGTTATGATTTCGTTAACCTGTAACTAAAGATACTATAAAATTGGTTTTTTCCTTCTTCAACTGTCAGTGAAGAAAATTTATTGTTAATGATTTATTTTGTAAATAAATATTGTTAATGTGAATACTTTAGATCAGTCATAATGTAAAATTTATAATTTTATATTTATCAGTCCAGATTGTAATAACTAGGGTTAAATGGAAAAGAAAACCTTGTGTAAATGTATTCTTAAATTAATTATTACTTGGGCTCTGTTTCTTGTTGCTTCAGTTTGGCTATTACAGGTGTATGGTGGTTTATTGACCTGTTAACTATATAATTATTTTACTATTTATAAAAGATATTTGTATTAAGAAAAGATTGTAAACAATCTAAAGTATGAGTTATAATATTCTTGTAAAGTTTGTTTATACAGTTATCAATGTAGATGGACTAAAACTTAAATAAATTAATTTATAAATAGGTAATTTAGTTGTTAGGGTTTCGACCCTCATTTTTTTCTTTCATAGGTTATAATCTTGTCTGGTAAATATAATTATTTCTTGAATAAGTAATTTCTTAGTTTTATTTTATTTAATGTTACATTTGTTTTATTTACCATTCTGTAACTTAGAATTATTCAGAGCTCTGTAAAGAATAAATGGTCCTAATCTGGTTTTTATTAGGTAATAGTTTAATATTTAGTTAATAGTTTTAAAAGATAAACTGTGTGGTTAATAACTTGTTTATATACTTAGCTGTTATCTTCTATAAACTTTTATTTTATTAGTATACTATTACTGTGACTCTAATGTAGTTTACTGTTTTCTTTTCTTGTATTTTTATTTATTTACACTAAGTAAAAACTGTAAACATAAATAAACCATAACACTGAAATAAATTTACTCTGCTATCTATGGATACAATTCCTATCCACTATTTTTATTCTCTTATCTACTTAAAGCATTCTAACTGTGCTAGAGTACGACCTCGTTTCCAGGTGTGGAAAAACACAATGTAGAAATTTATTTTCATTCTATTTCACTATTCTTCTAAACCAATTTTATTTCTATAACAATCTAATAAGAATACAAAATCTAGCATTTTGTAAACTCTGAACTTTTAACATTCACATAACAGTTAAACTAATATTTATTTAACTAAAACAGTAAAACAAAATAACATAGAACCTATTGAGGAGAGGACAACAACATATTTAGGAGGCCGTTCCTCCCTACCAATCTCCTGGAGAGCACTCAAACAACGCTTCCTCAAGACCCCCGAGCTTGTTCCTGGTCCTTTTGGCTGAGAACTAGTGGAGATGCAAACAATAGAACCCTCTATCAACTGACTAGTTCAATACCTCGGTAAAACACTATGCTCTCAGTAGTATGGTCTTCAGCTTAAAATATGCAACTAGATCAATCAGTAGTTATCCCCTCCAACACTTTCCAAATATCCCTTCCATTGAATTTCTCTGAATTACATTCATTCACCCTGAATGATCACTTCTCTAGAATGAGCAGCCTTAGCTCTCTTCAATGGGAATTTTTATAAATATTTCCTATGTCTTTTGGGTTAGTTTTCATTAATTGAGCCACCGTCTCTGATTCCACTTTATTGGGGAATCATGACCACAAATGTAGGTAGGTTGCCACCTGCAACAGTTGGAAGTGGTTAGAGGATGCTGCCACATGTCAGTTTTCTCTCCACCCAGTCTCCTCCACCAATTTGACCAGTAAAAACTCTTTTAATAGCTCTCCTAAGTTGTTGTTTCCTCATTTATATATTTATAAATAAAATATTCAGAATTTACATTAAATATCCTTGACCCCACTGGGTCATCAATTACAACTTAGCATAAAATTTAACATATTGTTCCTCAAATAATATAAAATTGTTTTTGCAAATTTGGGGCATGTGACATACACACCCCCTTAAATTATAACATCGTCCTCGATGTTATTTATTCCTCATCCTTAGAATTCCCCTGGAACAAAATTGGATATGCATCCCGCATATGACTTTCCAATTCCGTGTGGTTTCAAAGTGTGATCTCCCTCCACTTGTGGATACAGTTCGGTTCCACCAGAAAATCTCCTTCTGGTTCCACATGTACATCATTCTAGTTAACAACATGAGTAGCATCATGAACATATTTCTTTAATACATAAATGTAAAAAACATTATGAACTCTTAAATTCGGTGGTAAGGCTAACTGATAAGCTACCTGTCCAATCCTGGATAGTATTTCAAAAGGACCACAGTAACGAGGTGCTAGTTTTGCACAACTACACAACCTCGGAGAGCTCTTTTTGGGTCTCACCTTGATGAAAACATGTTCACCTACCTGAAACTCTTTTGGAGTTCTTTGAAGGTCTGCTTGACTTTTCTGTCGATCTTGCTCAATTTTTAAATTACCTTGTACCTGCTTCACAATTTCTTCCATTTCTTTCAATAATTCAGGACCTAATACTAATCTTTCCACCGGATTACTCCAAGAGATAGCAATGTTACACTTCCTTCCATACAATATTTTGAAAGGACTAAATCTGGCTAAAGCTTGATAATTATTATTATAATCAAATTCCACTAGGTGCAAATAACCCTCCCATCTACCTAGATGATCTTTTACATACATTCTTAGTAAATCTTCTAGTACTTGGTTTACTCCTTTAGTCTGTCCATTAGTTTGAGGATGGAACAAAGTACTAAAATTTAGTGTAGTATTTAATCCTTTAAACAAATATTTCCAAAAGTTACCTGTAAATTTAGGGTCTCGATATGAGATTATAACTTTCAATATCCCATGCAGCTGGAAAATTTGCTTTAAAAAGATATCAGCTATGTTTGCAGCTTTATACATAGTTTTTATAGGTATAAAATGGGCTTATTTACTTAATTTATCAACTACTACCATTATAGAATCATTTAAATTATGATTTTTAGGCAGTCCAGTAACAAAATCAAGACTAATTATCTCCCATTTCCAGCTAGGAATGGGAAATGGCTGAAGTAATCCAGCTGGGTGTTGATGTTCAATTTTTACTTGCAGACAATTCAAAACACCTAACGATATATTCTCCTAGTTCAGACTTCATATTTGGCCAAAAATATTCTTTTCTTAACATAGTTACAGTCTTCTGATAACCCAGATGGCCCGAGTAAGGATTTTTATGGATTTAATCTAAAATTATTAACTTAAATTTAGGTACATTAGGTACATACATTCTATCTTTATACAGTAAAAATCTTTTTTCATTCAAGCTGTACCCTTTACTTATATTTTTTGATGGATTTTCTTTCGTTTTTGCTTGTAATTTTTGATAAATTTCATCTTGTTCTAACTCTACTTTAAGCTGTTCTTCCAGATCTGTTGTATAAGTGCTGATAACTGCTATAAAGCTCAGCCTTGAATTTCAACTTAATGCATTAGCAACTTTATTTTATTTCTCTTTAATGTGCTGAATTTTGAAATCATACTTACTTAGAAAAGCTAGCCACCTAGCTTGTCTAGCATTTAGGTTAGGTTGATCTAATAGATATTTCAGTCCTTTATTATCTTTCATTAGAATAAATTTTCTTCTAATTAAATGATGACACCACATCTTTAGAGCATGCATGACAACAACTAATTCCAAATCATAAGTTGCATAATTCTTTTCATGAATTTTTAATTTCCTAGATTCATAAACGATAACATGCCCTTCTTGAGTCAATACTCCACCTAAACCATCATTGCAGGTGTCAGTACACACTACAAAATATTTATTTGGATCATCTATTCTTAAAATAGGTGCATTGGTTAATAAAGTTATTAACTTTTTAAAACTCTCTTCACACTTCTGATTCCAATCAAATTTATTTCTCTTCTTCTACAAAGAGGTTATCAGATTTGCGATTCTCGAAAACCCTTCAATGAACCTATGGTAATAACCGGTAATTCCCATGAAGGATCGAACATCAGTTACATCTTTAGGAACTAACCAATCTTCAATCGCCTTTATCTTTTTAGGATCCACCAAAATTCTGTCCTTAGTCACCACATGACCTAAGTACTGGATTTTATCCTTAAAGAAATCGCATTTACTAAACTTTGCAAAGAGTTGATGATCTCGTAACTCTTGCAAAACAATTTTAAAATATTATTTATGCTTTTCTTCATATTTCAAATAGATTAATATGTCGTCGATAAACACGACCACAAAATTGTCCAAATATTTATGCATTACATTGTTCATTAAACACATAAAAATAGTTGGGGTGTTAGTAAGCCCGAATGGCATGATGAAAAACTTGTAATGGCCATATCGAGTCCCAAAGGCTGTCTTAAAAATATCTTCATCTTTAATCCTAACTTGGTGATATCGAGACCTTAAATCAATTTTTGAAAACATTGTGGCTCCATGTAGTTGATCAAACAGATCATCTATGCTAGGCAATGGGTATCTATTTTGAATAGGCATGTTATTCAACTTACGAAAATCTATACAAAGTCGTAGAGTTTTGTCCTTTTTCTTAACAAAGATGACAGGTGCCCCCTAGGGAGACACACTGGGTCGAATATACTTCTTGTCAATAAGTTCTTTTAATTGTGTTTTAATTTCATTAAGTTCAAGTATGTTCATCTGATAAGGGGCCTTTGAGCTAGGTACTGCACCAGGTACCAACTCAATGGTAAAAGCTAGTTCCCTTTTTGGAGGCAGTCCCAAAATTTCTTTCAGAAATACATCTGCGTACTCTTTTAAAACTGGTATATCCTCCCATTTTAATTTATCTGTATTATTTAGATTTTCCTCATTAGTTACTATTACTTCATAAGCCTTACAACCTTTCCTAACAACTCTCTTAAGCTGTAGAGCAGAAATATGCCTTACAATTGTTTTTCTAGGGATTCCCTTTACACTTATTGGTTTTCCATCTTTATTTATACCAGTAAAGGTTTTACCATAACAGTTTAAGATCACCCTATGTTGCACTAACCAATCCATACCGATTAGTATGTCATAAGAACCCAGAGGTAGTACATTAAGCTTTATAAAAGTTTCAAATTGATCCATAACTACTGCACAATTCTTTACAAAACAAGTTACCTTTCTTTTTGCACCAGTAGCTAACTTAACCAACCAAGAACTTACAAACTTTTCAACAGGAAGCTTACATTTTTCTACCAATTTAGGTGAAATATAACTTAGACTAGCTCCTGGATCAATTAAAATAGCTATGGGTGTTTGGTTGATCTTACCTTATACTTACACCATGGAAGTTTGACAGTCTGCTTGTCAATTCTACAAAGCTGCATTGATCCTGGGCATAGTCCTCACTAAATCTCCAACAGTCATCTCCTCCTGTATGGTATGGATATTACTGACAGTCCTTTTTTGATTAGGATAGACTGAGGCATAATGTGGGCCATTACACTCCCAGCACTTTATGGGTTCTTTTCATTGAAATTTTTTCGTGTAATTACCATGATTATTAGTAGACTCTTTAATCTTTTGATTGTTCTGATTGTTTGGTGAATTATTCTTATTCCCTTGGAAATTCTTATTAGAAAAATTTCTAGCCTTATTATTTTTAGAATTCCAATTGGGAAGAAACTCTTTCTTCTTTTGATCATAATTATTATTCATTTTGGCCTTCTAGTTGGCCATACTCTTCTTTTTCCTATTTTGTTATTAACATAAATTATCTTTCCTCATAGCTTCTTCTAGAGTTTTAGGATTGTCATGGTCAATCCTATCCTTTATGTGATAAGGTAGACAACTGAGAAACCGATGTACCTTTGTTTTTTCATCTACAAGGTATGGTACATACCTAAGTAGACTTAAAAACATACTGTTCAAATCTTTCATATTCATTGTACCTAGTTTAAGCTCATAGAATTCTTTCGCTCTTTATACATAGTATTGCTCAGATAAAAAATTCTTTTTAAAGTACTTCTTAAAGGTACTCTAGTTTATGTTCTTATCTTTTATTTCTTTCACTCTCTTTAAATCTTGCCACCATATATCAGCTTTCCCTAAAAGATTATAGATAGCCATTCTAGCCTTTAATTGGTTAGAATAGTTATAAATCTGAAAGTACTTCTTCATCCCAGATAACCAAGATTCCACTTCCTCCCCCTTCTCAGTTTCCCCATTAAAGTTTGGCGGTTTGATCTTTTTAAACTCTCCATAAATTTTTTCATATGGTTTATATTTTCTCTTTCTAGTATAGTGGTTATCCTCACTACTATCGCTAGTAGAATGAAAATTACGTTGATCACCAAACACCTCAAAAGATGAGCTGCTTTCATTTTTAGTCTGTTTAATATTTTTATACTTATGTTGGTAACTTAAATCTTATGAATCAGCTCTTTTACCCCTTCCCTTAGTTTGAAATATTTCTGTTAGGATTTGATTCAGCTCCTCCTGAGCTCTCAGAATCCTCTCATTTTCCTTTTTAATAGATTCCATTTCAGATTTTAATTCTTTTACTGTTTGTAAAAGTTCTGAGGAATTGGTGGTTATGTCTTCTTGTATAGGGTCTCTTTGTGAGTTTTCTTTTTCAGTAAAGGGAGATCCCTCTCCTGCATATTCCTCCAGTCGTTCCATACCTATTGTTAAACTTAGAAACAAATTTCTCTATTGAATAACATTAAAAGAAAACAACATCAGCAAAATGATTTAATACATTGTTTCATATAAGCAAATTGAGCTTCATCAAGGCCTACTGTTTGAACCTTGTGATTTTATACCACATGTCATAACCCCAAAATTTCATAAAAATTTAAAATTTTTAAGACAACATAAAATGTCTGAATACACAGTTTACTAACTGCTAGTGGTTAGCGGAAAATGAAACAGTTTAACAATTAGTATTAATTAGTTTCATAATACAATAGCTAATACGACTTTCATTTTAGTAATGTACATAAGATTGACCTGCATACAGATTTCTTTTAGCTTTACTAATACATTTACTTTTTGGCAAATAGGTGAAATCTATCTTTGAAAAACTTGGGCTTACTTAGCATTATGCTAACACAGATGGATTGCTGGTTCTTATAGGTTCAACAGGTAATGTTTTATCAAGTAGAAGTTTAGTTCATAATGTAGCAAAAAGTATATCTCTTGCATGTTAAAATGCTAGTAAATAAACTGATTATTTAAAAGCATGCTCTGATGAGGTAAAGTAGTTGTCTTCCATTTTTTTGTTTCTAAGGAAGTATTCTAGTTTAGATATAAAGATCATTATCTTTATCATACTTAGCAAAACAAAAGATACTTACTGTGAGATTAGAGCTCAAGTTCAGCATCATACATTTACTTCTACTTTAACATGCGTATAATGCTAATGTTATGTTTAACTGTACTGTCTCTTATTCATGAAAGTACTCCTATCAATCTCAAAGTTAAATATTTCCAATAGAGTTCATGTTTCTATTTTGTCTTTTCTTACTAGCCATTGAATTTATCAACTTGTTGCTTAAATGTAAAAATATGCTCATCATCGAGTTATAAACTTCAATATTTTTCTTATCGCCTTGCTGTATGTATTATTGTAACAATATACAATATCATATTATTTTATAATGTACCAATATATATGTTACTTGCATCCTGTAGAGATCTTACTACCTGTTATTTTCTATAACATTATAAGTTTGGTTCTTGTAACTTGATACATCATCCTAAGATGGAATACTACCTACCATCACTTTTTATAAATTCTAAGTCATAGGAAATACATTATCAATGTAATTCCTATAATTATAAACCTTGTGCATGGTTAACTCCATAATAATATTACTATTATCAAGTTGTCTCACTTATAATAGGTTGTAGTTTATAATAACTACTATGGTAGATTTACTACCTAGATCTTTCAAAATAAGGTCTATCTCAAGTGAAACATTATGCTAAGGTTCCTATACTGTTCTAGAACCAATTACACAAACAAACAAAAACTGTCTTTGTAAATAATGATAGGAATCATTATTATTGCCATTGATAAGCTGAGCCTACAAAACATTAAATGTAAAAGCTTACATTAAGGTTGAGCCTTGTGATTCTTTATTTGATATGGTTTAAATACCTTTACTCTATAGTCCAACTAATGAATATTAGTTATTAGCAAAAGTAACTAATCTTAACCGCCATTTACAATGATATGGTTTGTAACTATTTTAAAGTCGATTATGAATTAATTATGCAAATCATTGTTTGGACATATTTTATTCTATGGTCAACGACCTAGAATTATTGTTAACTATTATTATAACCCTCGATACTAGCGATGACAATGATATAGTTTATGTTTCAAAAGGTGAATGTATAAACAATCCATAGTCGTTTGCATAGTCTGTTAATAAATCATTGTAATAATAATTGGATAATTGAAAACGCAGATGACTATAGACCAAACCCATGTGTGGTTGAAATATTTGGAGGCACATGGTCTGCCCTCGTCCATGCATTGGTGAATTAAAAGGCTGGAAACCCTATTCTCTTGTCATTTGTGTCTGAGGGTTTCGTTGGCTTGCAGGCTGCTCTGTGTGGTTTTTCTTAACAACCATGAGAGGCTGTTCGTCGGTGTGCTTGCTTCGTGGCTTGAGTTTTTTGTAGCTATAGACTTGTTACTCAATATTAGAATCCATAAAGTCATGGTTGTGAGTCTCACTACGTGAGTGGTTATTGGTTGTTATGCTTGGCTCTCGGCTTGGCAAAGGTTTCAGTTCAGTTTTCTTGTGGCTCGTCATGGATTGTGAAACTTAAGCTTGTCAACACTGTTTTCCCTTCAGGGTCAGCATAGAGTTTGAATACTCCTATGCGTAAAATGCAAAAGTTGGTGACAGCTTCTTCATTTCTCGATTTCTCTTCTTCTTGACAGGTAAAGACAACTCAAATTTCATTATAAAAATTCTTTATTGAGTTATTTATTTTGTTAGGGTTTCAAGCTTAGAAGCTTAGCATTATGCTAATGCACAGTATTGTGCTATTTACAGGAACCCAAGTATGCTCCAGTCTTCAGTGGAAAGGAAAAATACAACAGCCGACTTCTATGTACTTGTGACCCCAACCAGTAAGCCCTGGTTCAAAAATGGGTTTTTCCCTACTTACAATGAGGGTTGTTGAAGGAGAAAATACAGTGCTTGGAATCCTATTTTGGCTTCTCGTTAGTTAAAAGATTTTAATAAGATGCTTCTTTCTAGTTTTTACTTGCAAACCTTTGCGGTTATGCTAGGTAATACCGGCCTTAAAGCCGTGATATGTATTTGGTTTTTAAATTAGGATTCAGCCTTACGACTTGACAATGTATTACAGTTGGTTTTATAAATAAGATTTTGTTAAACTTGAGCTCTATCTCAGGTTGTTATGATTTTGTTAACCTGTAACTAAAGATATTGCAAAATTGGGTTTTTCCTTCTTCAATTGTCAATGAAGAAAATTTATTGTTAATGATTTCTTTTGTAAGTAAATATTGTTAATGTGAAGAGTGTAGATTAGTCATAATGTAAAATTTATAATTTTATAACTTTGTAACTCTATTTATTTCTCAAAAATAAAGGGGTTATAAACATAACGCTAATCTGGTTTTTATTAGGTAATAGTTTAAGATTTAGTTAATAGTTTTAAAAGATAAACCGTGTGGTTAATAACTTGTTTATATACTTAGCTGTTATATTCTATAAAATTTTATTTTATTAGTATGCTATTATTGTGAATCTAATGTAGTTTACTATTTTCTTTTCTTGTATTTTTATTTATTTACACTAAGTAAAAATTGTAAACAAAAATAAACAATAACACTGAAATAAATTTACTCTGCTATCTATGGATACAATTCCTATCCACTATTTTTATTCTCTTATCTACTTAAAGCATTATAACTGTGCTAGAGTACGACGTGGTTACCAGGTGTGGAAAAACATAGTGTAGAAATTTATTTTCATTCTATTTCACTATTCTTCTAAACCAATTTTAATTTTATAACAATCTAATAAGAATACAAAATCTAGCATTTCATAAACTCTAAACTTTTAACATTCACATAGTAGTTAAACTAATATTTATTTAACTAAAATAGTAAAACAAAATAACATAGAACCTGTTGAGGACAAGACGACAACAACTTTAGGAGGCTGTTCCTCACTACTAATCTCCTGGAGAGCGCTTAAACAACGCTTCCTGAAGACCCCCGAGCCTGTTCCTGGTCTTCTTGGATGAGAACTGGTGGAGATGCAAACAGTAGAACCCTCTATCAACTGACTAGTTTAATACCTCAGTAAAACACTCTTCTCTCAGCAGTATGATCTTCAGCTTAAAAGCTGCAACTAGATCAATCAGTAGTTATCCCCTCAAACACTTTCCAAATTCCCTTCCATTGCATTTCTCTGAAGTACATTCATTCACCCTGAATGATCAATTCTCTAGAATGAGCATCCTTAGCTTTCTTCAATGGGAATTTTTATAAAGATTGCCTAGGTCTTTTGGCTCAGTTTTCATTTATTGAGCCACCTACTTTGATTCCACTTTCTTGGGGAATCATGACCAAAAATGTAGGGACGTTGAAACCTACAATAGTCGAAAGTGGTTTGAGGATGCTGCCACATGTCATTTTGCTCTCCACCCCATCTCCTCCACCAATTTGACCAATAAACACTCTTTTAACAGCTCTCCTAAGCTGTTGTCTCCTCATTTATTTATTTATAAATAAAATATTCAGAATTTACATTAAATATCCTTGACCCCATTGGGTCATCAATTACAACTTAGCATAAAATTTAACATATTGTTCCTCAAATAATATAAAATGGTTTTTTCAAAATTGGGGCATGTGACAGTTATCTCCCTCATGCTTCTGGTCAAGGAAACATCATTTCCTTGGTTAGTTGTAGGTCTCCCTCTGTTGATGACAACGCATCTATTCCAGAATATAGAACCAGAGGTCCCTGCATCCTAGTTTCATTAACCTCATTGATGGGTTCCTTGGACCACTTGAGAGGAGTCCTTAGAGCCTCTTAGGATAGTTGTGTCTCACGTGCTTGACTTTAACCACATCATAGCACCTTTTAGATTCATACAGGGTATTGGTCCATGCAGTATTTGGTCGAAGACCCCAGGTGTCACCTAACTCTAGCACATTAGTGAGTCTATGAAGGGACCTAGAAAGGTTCATGTCCCTTGTCATTTCTAGGTTGCATTGGAAATAGTGTTCAAAATCCCTAGAGTAGTGATTCCATATAGATTCATGATTAATGCAACATATTGTACCACAGAGACTCTGACTCTCCGCTAGTGAGTCCCTACAGTTATGTACCTATCGAGATCCAGTAGACCATTAGTTATGAAGATATAAAATTCCATGAGAATGTCATGGGTCTAATGTATCAGTTCTTCAGATCAAGATTGTGTCGAGCCTCTCATTGAGGCCACCATTATGTAAAAAAAGTTGTGCATGATCGACTCTTGTATTTTGGAGCCTTTATCGAATTATTATTTTTGACGTTGTTACGAGCATGGGTATGCCCATATCATCCATATACATGTCACATATTCTTTGTATCTCACCCATTGATGGGAACCAACATTAATACAAAACCAAAGCCACCATGTCTCGAACCAGGAAACACCACCTCTCCCTAGAGATCCTATGCTCTACATCGACCATACAATGAGCTCCTTCTGTCACACAGCAGGGGGTGATATGTTAACCCAAAAATCCACCCAACTTGCTCCATATGTCCTGCACCACATGAATACATCCATTTCCTAACCTTTATTGACCCTGACATCCCTGTTTGACCTATGTTTTCCCCTCAAAGGCTCAAAAAAAATAAAAAAGGGCTTAAAAACCCATGAAAGAGCCAAAATAGCTCACAAAGGGGCTAAAGTCTTCGAAAAGGGGCTAAAAACCCCAAAGGGAGCTAATAGAGAGGAGAAAAGGGATTAAAACCCTAAAAAGGGCTCAAAACCCTGACCAAGGGCTAAAATCCCTAAAACAAGAGAAAAATCTATAAATAAGAGGGTGGGGGTCACTCTCAACTTACGCCCATTTCTAGTTACCATTATTCTGCATGTATGAGTTCCTTGAGAAACCATCATTCTCAAGCCATTCATTCCCTTCACTCCATTTTGCTGCACTAGAAAAACCTATGATATGTTGAGTCTTGCTCCATACCACCCAACCTTGTAGAGAGGTAGCTTCTTGAGGATGGGCATGGTGGCACCATTTTAAATCAAGCTAGAAGCTATATGGTATCATTTTTTCTATTAATTTTTGTTTCCTAGGTTGTTTAGATATACATGTTGTGATTTATGACATTTTGTTGTAGGTTCTCCATTATTTTCCTCTAACAATTTGTTGCAGATACTTCTTTATCCATTGACTCTATCCTTCCGTCCTATATATGGAAGGTAGGTGCAATTACACATAGATAGGGTTTATTCTCTGCTACAACCCTAACATATAATCTCTCCCTCCCTCCCTCCCTCTCTCTCTCTCTCTCTATAAACCCGTAAACCCAAATATTTGTCTTAATATTTCTGTCTTTCCCTAATAGACTAACTTGAGTCTCTCTCTATAAACATGTAACCTCCAATCTCTCTTTGTCCCTATCTCACAAAAATCCTAACACCCAATCCATATATCCCTCTCTCCATCTAAACCCCTAACCCCTAACCCCTAGGTTTGAACCCCTAAACTCCAATCTCTCTCTCTGCCTCTGTCTCCCTTTTCCTCTCTCTAGACCCTCCAACCCCTAATATTTATCCTTCTACTTATCTCTCTCTCCAAACCCCTAACCTCCAATCTCTCTCTCTCTCTCTCTCTCTCTAAAAACCTAACCCTCTCTTTCTATATAAACACATAACCCCCAAAGTATTCCTCTTTTTCTCTCTAAACTCTTAATCCCCAATATCGCTCTTTATCTCTCTCTAAATCCTGCACCCCATATATTTCTCTCTCTCTCTCTCTCTCAAAACCCACAAACCCCAAATCTCATTCTCTCTCTATCTCTAAACCCCTAAAGCCCAATATAGATATATCTCTCTCCAAACCCCTAAATCCCAATCTCTCTGTCTCTCTCTCTCTTTCTAAACCCCTAAACTTGAATATCTCTCTTTCTCTCTCTCACTATCTAAACATCTAACACCCAATCTCTATCTGTATCTCTCTCTATCTCTAACCCCTAATCCCCAATCACTCTCTCTATCACCACATACCTCAATTCTCTCTCTCTCTCTCTTTAAACCCCTAAACCTGATTCTCTCTTTTTCTATTTCTCTCTCTCAAAATCAATAACCCCCAACCTCTCTCTCTTAATATCTAATCCCTTAACCTCCAATCTCTCTCTCTCTCTCTCTCTCTCTCTCTCTCTCTCTCTCTCTCTAAACCACTAATCCCAAATCCATATCTATATAATCCGCTAACCTCCAATATCTCTTTCTCTTTATCTCTCTCTCTCTCTCTCTAAATACCTATCCCGTAGTCTCTCTCTCTCACTAAATACTTAACCCCCATTCTCTTTCTAAAACACTCAACCAATATTCTCTTTCTTTGAACCCTTAACCCTAAACCTTGATCTCTCTCACTCTTTAAACCACTAAGCCCCAATCCTACATGGTTATACTATTTTGTTTTCTTAAGATTGCAATCATCCTATTAAAAATAATGTTAGCAATGCTTTTAAAGAAAATTTCATTCCACCTATATATGACGAGTATGAGGAGGACACGTGCCTAATGTTGGAATATATTAAACCCACTCACAACTTAGGATAAAATAATTAATTGTTATTTGATTAATTATTCACCCACTAGCTTAATTAGTTGACATCCACTTACACCTTAAAGTCAATACATGCCATCTATATCCTAGGAATGATTTATTTCTAATTCTGGGTTGATCTTGACCACCTTTTGACCATCCAGAATTAGTATACAGGACTTTACAGTAAATTCTTCTTTTTCTGCTTTTCCTACTTTTCTATGGATAAGATAAAAGCTAGTCAACTAGGAAATTGGGAGATTTTGTTTCCAACGCATCCTCCATTAGTTTTTCTCTATTTTCTAGTATTAACATGTTTTTTCCATCTCCTTGACAACTCACTCATGCTTTTTCCAACTCATGAGGTCCTTGATAGATTTGGTAAGTGCTTTAGCCACCAATGGGGGTTTGATATATTTTGGTAAGTCAGCCTTTTGAGCTTTATGAGTTGTTTCCATACAATTTGATTTTCCTATGAGGGATGTACTATTTATGTACACTATTATTCATCATTATTCAATGGAAGGATACACACCAATATTCATCTCTTCATTCAAGTGATTCAATCTCTTTTCTTCTCTCTATTTTTCCTATGTATGCTTGTGAGAATTCTTAGTAGCAATATCTATTTCCTGTGCTTCTTCTTAGCATCATTTCTCATAGCATTCGTCTATTATTTCTACATGGTATCAGAGCTACTAGGTTGATCAAGTTATACAGAGTTGAGGAGCGCTTCCAGTCTCCTATCCCTCTTTGAAGAAGAGCTTGTCTAGCTTACAAGATTTTCTCCTAGTTTGTTTTGTAGGGTTGCAGAGAGTATCTCTTAGAGCATATCAACAACTTCAATATGGACTCAAAAGTTCCTCTACTATCTCCTTTCAACTATGCTGATTGGAAGCCAAAGATGACTGCATACTTGAAGAGGCAATGTCTCTTTGATGTCTTCATTGGTGCATTGAGTGAACCTAAGTCTTATGAAGAGAAGATTGATTGGATAGATAATTGTGATAGAGCTTATGGAATTATGTGTTTTGGAATGTCTCCAAATATATATCATCTTATAGATTCTGCTGAATTTCCATTTGAGCTTTGGAAAATTTTGGACAAAGCTTTTGGTTTGTAGGAAATTGAAGATGAAGCATGGAGCGAACCTAGCATCTCCTCTTGTTCTCTTTCTCAAGATTTCTTGGCCTCTACATTCTCTGATGAATTTGATCATGATGAAGAAGTTTCTCATACAATTCATGTTGCTGGTACTCTCATTGATTCGAATGCTTCCTCCTTCAATGAAGAAGCAAATATTGAAGAGCCATCTTTTTCTGTGTCTCTTGAACGTGATTTTTGTTCTTGTGATGCTATTGATGAAAAATAAGTAAAATATGTCGCTACTGATGATATTGATTATGATCCTATAACCCATTCATTTTTCTCTAAATCTCATATCTTAGATTCTGAGATCTATGGGCCAGATTCTTCACACCTTTTGCATACCTCTCTCATTGATGGTGCCCAACCCAGTGACTTTTAGGATGTTTTCTTAGCCACATCAAGCCTTATTTTTGTCATACCACTTACCTTACTTGATCTCATGTGCTCCAGCATATCCTCCTTTGTTCTTGGCATTAATACTCAGAGTATTCTTGAAGATTTTGAACATCTACTTATTTCCTCCTTTCATATAGAGGATTCATTACCAGTGTATTCCCATGAGTGTATTGATATTCTTATATGTGATCATTTGGATTCTGATTTATAAGGATATTTGTAGGTTGATACACTTATAATACCACCATCCAAACCATCTACCATACCTATGAATAATCGAAAGACTATACAAATCCCAAGCTCGCTAGTTGATTTCTCACTGGTCTCTTATGCAGTGATATTTATCTTACATGGTTTGAAGTCTTTCCTAACTTTCAGTGGCTGGTTATCCATGTCCTTAGTCATATATGTACTGATATTGAACATGTTTGTATCTGTTCTAAACACTTATGGTTCAGATATTATGCCCATCCATCATTCAGATTTTTACACCTATCAGTTTTCCCCAGTTTCTCATAATTTTCCTAGTCTAGCCCCATATCCTGATGGAGCCACTGAATCCTTTGTCCTTGCTGTTACATATTCTACTATTTATGACATATCAGAGTTTTATCAGCCTCATATCAGATCTATACAGGTGCTCCATCAGATTGAAAGTTTGACATGTGATTCACATCACAATTTTGCAACTATTCAGGGAATTGGGTATGAAATAAATTGTCTTAACTTTTGTACTCTTTGGGAAGGAGTATGCATAGATCTATTTTCCATTTCAGATTATGTTTGAATATCAAAGTTTGAAAGGAGAAAGAAGCATTCAGATAATTCTCCTACTTCATCAATTGATGACATACAAGGAGTCTCTCATCTTCCTTCTTGCAGGTTCTACTCTCCAGTGCATGATCATGGAGTTCATGATTTCTTCAGCAAGTCCTTCATCCAGAAGCAGTTCAATCAGCTCATTAAATTGAATATGAAGATATTTTGAAGACATATTTCAAATTTTGTGCCTTGTCCTATCTTGAGGGAGGATTTTTCCCATGTGGTTTTGCCTCTTTCCTCACTTTTCTGGACATAATAATTGTTAAAGGGTGACCATAGCCTTGTTGTTGGGTCCTATATGCATCTATATTTTTTGTCATACTATCATAAAGTCAGACTTAGAGGGGGGTGTTGGAATATATTAAACCCACTCACAACTTAGGATGAAATAATTAATCATTATTTGATTAATTATTCACCCACTAGCTTAATTAGTTGACATCCACTTACACCTTAAAGTCAATACATGCCATCTATATCCTAGGAATGATTTATTTCTAATTCTAGGTTGATATTGACCACATTTTAACCATCCATAATTAGTATACAGGACTTTACAGTAGATTATTCTTTATTCTGCTTTTTCTGCTTTTCCTGCTTTTCTATGGATAAGATAAAAGCTAGTCAACTAGGAAACTGGGAGCTTTTGTTTCCAACCCATCCTCTATTATTTTTTCTCCATTTTCTAGGATTAGCATGTTTTTTCCATATCCTTGACAAATCACTCATTCTTTTTCCAACTCGTGAGGTCCTTGATAGATTTGGTAAGTGCTTTAGCCACCTATGGGGGTTTGCTATATTTTGGTAATTCAGCCTTTTGAGATTTATGAGTTGTTTCCATACAATTCGATTTTCCTATGAGGGATGTACTATTTATGTACACTATTATTCATCATTATTCAATGGAAGGATACACAGAAATATTCATCTCTTCATTCAAGTGATTCAATCTCTTTTCTTCTCTCTATTTTTCCTGTGTATGCTTGTGAGAATTCTTAGTAGCAAGATCTACTTCCTGTGCTTATTCTTAGCATCATTTCTCATAGCATTGGTCTATTATTTCTACACCTAAACAACCAGCTGAATATTTTGCAGGTTGTGGGTCAGTTAATGGAGAAATTCTGATTACAATCCATGATCAAAATTCTGAAAACAAGGCGCATGGTGAGCATTGTGAAGGTAATTGTTTTTCTTTGTACTATCTTCATTTGAATTGTTGAGACAAAGACCTAGAGTTGCTAATAAAAACCAGAAATTTGAAGTAATGGAGAATTTTATAGACTTTCTTAGAATGGATGACGAGAAGGATGAGCAACATTGCAATTAGTCCCAACATATGGAAAAATCAGCATTTTGCAATGAAGAATTATATTATAAAGAAGAAGATGAGGGTGCTTCAATGAATGTTTTTTCACGTGTTTCAAATTCAGAATTTGTATGTCAAAAAGAAATCATTTTGCTGGATTCTATTGAAGAACTCGATGATATTTAGTTTTAAACATGTGGAAAGAATCAAGTTTTAAATTCTGTAATTTTTAATGAAGTTACTGATGTTCCATTTAAAAAATGTCATGAGCATTATTTTCAAGGTTCTTGTGAAAAGCAATTTAACAATGTGCAAGTGGAGTTATAGTTTGAGCATCCTTATTAGGGTAAACAAATGACTGAAAAATTTGAAGGTTGTCATGTACTTTATGATCCAATGGTTGAATATATGGAAATACTTTGCACTAGGAATGGTTGGTTATTTGTTTGTAGAAAGGATTAGGTCCTTTATCATACCTTGTTTCCATTATGCTTTTATTTTCTGATTCCAACCAAGCATGATGAGGAAGTTTGTTTACGGGATAAACTGTTGGGTTGGCTTCATTAGAAAGCAGAATGTGTTGATGAAATTGTCATTGATGCCAACATTAGAGGAAATTTGGGGTCTAAAATGGGCCTCCTAAGGAAAATAATAAAATAATAGTTAAAATAATAAAATAATACTTATTAATTTTGGAGGAAGAATGAAAAAAACTACTTTTTGTCTTCGTATTTTTGACATATCTCCCTATGTATTTACTCAAATTCTGAGCGGGAGAGCTTGTTGGATGCAGAATTTAATTCCGCATCCAACGAGTACCCACACTGCATACTTTTGATGGACCCTGCTTCTCCAAAAACAAGAAATACCTGAAAAAACGTGATGATGACGTCATCATCACGTTTTTTCAGGTATTTCTTGTTTTTGGGGAAGCGGGGTCCATCAAAAGTATGCAGTGTGGGTACTCGTTGGATGCGGAATTAAATTCCACATCCAATGAGCTCTCCCGCTTGAAATTTGAGTAAAAAGACATGGAGATATGTCAAAAATACGAATAAAAAAAGTAGTTTTCTTTTATGACAAATATGTCAATTCAACCATTATGGTTGACTCATTTTATTGAAATTCTATTGGTTCTTGAATTCCAACTTGCAAAATTTGTTGTTGGCACGTTTTCTTATAAGGCCCATTTTAGACCCCAAATTTCCTCTAATGCATGGTCTTGATGTCATAGCAGTTGCTAAAGATGTTGATAACCCTAGATGATGCCCTTGCACATGACATGTGCATGGAAGCCCTAGTGGCTTAATGGAAAGCTGTCATAAGCACTTGAGGTTGTTAATGATATATGGTTCTACTTATGATCATGGAGACGAAGTCCATGGACATTTTTGAAGAAGACTTTAAGATGTGAAGAAGCCCTTTATGTTGATGACCCAAGCCACTTGAAATGAAGTCAGCCCAGTCAAAAGAGATAATAAATAAAAAATAATAATATCATTCTTAAGGTGTCCCTAATATGGTTTGAAGAAATTTCTTTATAAAACATAATTTCATTACAAACGGGGTAAGGTGAAATATTAAAAAAGAAAAGACAAAGGGGTGATTTAAAATAAAATAATAATTAAAATTTAAAATACAAAAATATATATTCCTTATTTTATGGAAATGGGCAACCTCAAAGGTGTATATATTCTATCACTCCATTGGATGAAAAAAAAAATGTGAAGGGAAAAACGGTGAAGGAGTAAACGTGTGCAGCTAGACTGAAGAGTAGAAATTTTTTTAGCTGAGGAAATTCTCGTGGGAGTATCCTGAGCTCTCTTTCTCTCTTGCATGACTGAGGTACATCATGGAAATTTTTGGTGAAGCCGCAGAACAGCATGCAAATTTTTTATTTCCGTTGGCAAAGCCGAGTCATGATGCCCGTAGAACAACGTGGAAATAGTTTTTAGTATCAGCGTGGGATAATTTTTGTTTCAACGTGGAAATATTTTTAGTATCAGCGTGGGATAATTTTTGTTTCAGCGTGGAAATATTTTTTGTATCAGCAGAGGAAATTTTCTTTGCAGCGTGGAAATATCTTTAGCGTGGAAAGTTTTTCTTTTGCATGTGTAGTGCCAAGAGCCGTTCCTTTTCAAGCCCTTAGCTGGATCATATTGAAATTAAGATCTGGAAGGTTTTTCAGCTGGATCATATTGAAATTATGGCTTCTCTCTAAAGGAAATGCAGAGCAAGACATGAAAGAAATTGATCATCAGGAAATGCAGAGCAAGACAAGAGACGTAGCCTCTGAGTCATCAGGAATGATCGGTGGAGCCGTAGCCGTAGCCTTTGTTGCAGTGGTAGCAAGATAAGCTCCTTTACCAAGCCTATTCTCCCATCTCAGCTGATCGGATGAGTGCTCAGTAATCGGATTCTCTCAAAAGGAAATGCAAAGCAAGACATTCAAGAAATTGATTAGAAATTCAGAGCAAGCAACGTGATATCCATTCATGCAAACTCTGGGCTCCTAATACTAGGCGTGAAATTTGTTGGGACAGCGTGGAGTATTTTGGGAGCAGTCAAATAGGAAATTTCTGGTTATTGGGACAGCAGTCAGCTGGAAATTTATTGGACAGTAGTCAGTGTGGAACTAGATGAAAAGTTCCGAGCTTGACAAAGTCTTTGGTTCTTCCACAGTACACTAGTCCAGGTTTGACATTGGTTAGCGCTTCTTCCAAACACATACACAGACCTCGATAATGCATAGTGGTTGATGTTAACTTAAAGGCAGATTAAAGCATATTTGAGGGCTGTGATATAACATGCTTTGTGGCAGACCCAAGCTGACATTTGAAGTACTGCTCAAAGGCACAGTTAGAGCATACTGAAGGAGATGAGAATGAAGTTTCAGGTTGCTTCTGTGTTAAACAGATATTATAGAGAGTTCTGATATATTACAGTCACTTTCAGCATTTATATCATGGTTTAATTGAGGCCAAAGGTTTGTGTTCTCAGCTTGTTCAGGAGGTCTGTTATTTAAATATATTTGAGGAATTATACACAGCCTGTGAGGAGTCAAGGAACGAGTTGGAAGCCTTGGAGAACATTCTTCCCATTGTTGTCAATACACTCATTCCCAGCTGGGTATTTTAACTCTTTATTGGCAGTGAACAGTATTTGTATGTTGAAGTTGTTAACTATGATGATGTTCCAGTCCTTGGTGATGACTTTGGTATCTTGAAGACATGAACACTTGATTGAGAATTACTGTTGATATTGTGCGATGGCATATGTACCAGATTTCTAAAACACTCCTTGAATGACAAATAGGCCAGTCTTAAAGGAATTTGTTATATTTAACTTCTCTCCCTCTCCCTTTCAGCAGTTAAGGCGAGTCGGGACTGAGTTTGCAGCAACAAAAGGGAGCAGCAACAAGTTTTTTTTTCATTATTCGTATTCATTTCTGTGAGTATACTCAGTGGTGAAAAGGGATAATATAGAGCTCTAAATTGCATGTGTTTTACTGGTAGACTGAGGCAGGAGCAGCCTTATTATAACAGCAGAATATCTATATGAAGAGAAGCAGTGCCTGAAGAGGAATTCAATGGTGTTATCTTTTCTGGAACTGAGGCAGCCGCACTTCTGTATAAAAGATTCAACATATTGATGACTTAACTTTGATACTTGGTAAAGTTGCAGAATGGTAAGAAAGACCATAAATCAGTGGGGTTGATCCTTTTGTATATAGATCAAGTTTATTATCAAGTGTCTGACAATCTTATTATGGAAACTATATTATGGATAAACCAGTGGACATGTGAAGACCCTTGATGTGTATAATAAGTAAGAACATAATCTTAATGACTTGAACAGATCCTTGATATTTTGATGAGTAGATCTCTTGGTGAGTTAGCATGATCCTTGAACATCAGAGCACATGATGACATGATAATTGAGCAGACGCAAAGTGAAGACTGTAGTGATAATACCCAGTATAAGTTTGATGTTTACTAGCATGGCTGAACAGATATTTCACTTAGTTCATGCATGAAGGCAACAACAGACTTAAATTATGGATGGATGAGGGTTCTTGAGTAGTGGTTAATGAGAAAAGAAGAGTTTGTTGAGCAGAGCATGATGACTTAATGTGATCAGCAGTGTTGATGATGACCAGCAGCAAAGATTGACCAGCAGATGATGAACAGAGAAGATTGAGAAGACTATTACAGCAATGTTGAGCAGCAGTAGATGAATGATGAGAAATGTTACAACAGAGTAGTGTTGATGATATGATAGATTTGTCTTGTCTATGAGGACAGTAAGACTTAATGTAAAAGAAAGATTGACTTTCTCTTGAGGTTAGGATACCTCAAACTCTTCTTAGCAGGGTCTAAGAAAACCAGGCAGGGTCCTGGATTAAGAGTAGGTGCTCTATTTATCAGTAGGTGCTGATTTCACCTAACGGTTGTAGCCAGACCCAAATAATATAAAAAGATTACAAATTTATATAGTGTGGTGTTCTTTTGTGTTATGGTGCTTTATGAATGAAATGCTTATCTTATGTGAATGATGTTTATGAAATGATTATGGTAAAGTGTTGAAATGATGAATTGGTAGCTAACTCTAATAAGCTGTGAAAAGGTTAAAATTGACTGCACACTAATTCACCCCCCCTCTCAGTGTCTTCAATTGGTATCAGAGCAGGCCTTCGTCACGAGCCTAACAAGCTTGAAGGAGATCCTTAGACTCAATGGAGGAAAAGAAAGAGTCATCAAGCAATGATGTCCCTGTACTTGATGTTACAGATTATTTCAGTTGGAGGAGCAAAATGAAGGCTTATCTGAAGAAGTTCAAGATTTGGTAAATTGTCATCAATCCACCTACTCCTTCAAACAAGAAAGGAAAGCCAGCTGCACAGAAGGAAGCGAAGAAGGACAACACTATAGCCTTGAAGTTCCTCATGGATGGACTTCCCAGTTCAGTGAAGGAAAGTGTAGGAGAGTTCACTTCGGAAAAAGACCTATGGTTCAAGCTGGAGAGTAAGTATCAGAAGGAAAAACCAGAACCCGAAAAGACAGATCATAAATTAGAAGACAAGCCCCCAGAAGAGCTAAATCAAGAAGAAGATAAACAAGAAGAGGACTCTAGTAAAGGTATGGAATCTTGTGATTATGATAGCTTGTGTGATGAAATTGACAAGGTTCTCGCAGATGATGATGAAGCAATGTTGAAAGCTAAACAGAGAATTATAAACTATGTATGCCACATAGATCTCAGAGCTGACTGGCTCTTGAACAAAGTTGATCTTAATCAATTTGAGTATAGGGCATTTAGGACGACAACCTTTGATTATATGGATAGTATCCAAAAGCAGAATGTTGAACTAAAGGAGTTGCTTAAGAAACTTAAGAATGAAGGATTTGGTTGGCTGAAATTGCTGAAGGAAAAGGAAGTTGAAAAGGAACAGTTGAAGATTGATTTGATTGATCTAACCCTAGAACAAAATAACCATGATAAAGATTCAAAAATACTTGAAGAAGCAAGAGAGGCAAATCATGACTTGAAGACTCAGCTGGAGGAAGATAAGAGGACAGAAGAAATCTTGAAGAGACAGCTAGAAGAAAAGGAGGAAACAGTTCAGAAGTTGGAAATGGAGGTAGTTGGTCTCAGGGAGAAAGGTAAGAAAAATGAAGCCTTGGTCAAGCTCCAGGACAGTTCAATTGTCCTAGATAAGATCTTGGATTGCCAAAGATTTCCACTCGACAAGAATGGTCTTGGTTACAAGAAGAACAAAGAAAAACTTGAAGATGACACTTGGTTTCTGAAGACTCCAGAAGCAGGTCCATCAACGTCCAAAGCTGCCCCCCAGGAACCTGCACATGTCAACAAGGAGTTTGGAAGTTCAAATATGAAACAAGGAGTTAGCTCTATTCATCAAAGCAACTTCTTCAAGGAAACAGCTCCAAGACTCAGGTATGAAAGTGGTTTCAATGGTTATTGTTATTCTTGTTCTAACTTTGGCCATAAGGCTATGGATTGTAGATTTCATGGAAGAAGAAGGGATGGAAGCCCCAATGTCACAGTTAGATGTTGGACATGCAATCAAGTCAGACATGTTGCTGCCACATGTCGCATAGTGAGATGCTACTCTTGCAGTGGGTTTGGACACAAAGCACATGAATGTGCTAGTCAAAGAAGACAAACAAGAAGAAATACTCCATACATATTAGCAAGAAGATTTGAAAATCAGAAGACAAATACCTACAGTCAGGGATATGCTCAGGCATTGAGAAATGAAGCGGATCAAAGAAGTGTTGGAAGTTCCAACAGCTCAGTTAGGTGCTGGTCATGCAACAAATTTGGGCACAAAGCACAAAATTGTTGGAATGATATGAGAAGACTGACATATAGCTCAGCCAAGAAAACCAGCAAGCACAATGAAGGAACAAATGCTCAAAGGACAGATGCCAAGAAGCAGGTATGGATAAGGAAGACCGAGCAGTTGCAGTTAGGAGAAGCTAATCAGAACAGGGAGGATGGATGCCATATTTCATGCCAAGTGTAAGGTCTCCCAAAGACCTTAGCACACCTTGAGTTCATGAGGCTGGAGAATGAACTCAAAGGAGAAATGATGGTTACTCCAGGCATAGAGACAGGTCCTAGGATTGTGCAGATTGACAGGGGGAGCAAATACCAGTGAGCAATATTCAAAGATTCTAGGTACAGGTATGTGGACACCCTTTTCCATTGATGCCAAAGGGGGAGAGATGAAGACAAAGGGAGAGATGCAGACAAAAGGGGAGCATGCTCATAAGGGGAGCATGAGTTGTTGTCATCAATGACAAAGGGGGAGATTGTTGATGAAATTGTCATTGATGCCAACATGGTCTTGATGTCATAGCAGTTGCTGAAGATGTTGGTAACCCTAGATGATGCCCTTGCACATGACATGTGCATGGAAGCCCTAGTGGCTTAATGGAAAGCTGTCATAAGCGCTTGAGGTTGTTAATGATATATGGTTCTACTTATGATCATGGAGACGGACTCCATGGACATTTTTGAAGAAGACTTCAAGATGTGAAGAAGCCCTTTATGTTGATGACCCAAGCCACTTGAAATGAAGTCAGCCCAGTCAAAAGGGATAATAAATAAAAAATAATAATATCATTCTTAAGGTGTCCCTAATATGGTTTGAAGAAAGTTCTTTATAAAACATAAATTCATAACAAACAGGGTNAAAAATAAAAAAAAAAAGGGGGGGGGGGTGATTTAAAATAAAATAATAATTAAAAATTAAAATACAAAAATATATATTCCTTATTTTATGGAAATGGGAAACCTCAAAGGTGTATATATTCTATCACTCCATTGGATGAAAAAAAAAATTTGTGAAGGGAAAAACGGTGGAGTAAACGTGTGCAGCTAGACTGAAGAGTAGAAATTTTTTTAGCTGAGGAAATTCTCGTGGGAGTATCCTGAGCTCTCTTTCTCTCTCACGTGACTGAGGTACAGCATGGAAATTTTTGATGAAGCCGCAGAACAGCATGCAAATTTTTGATTTCCGTTTCCAAAGCTGAGTCATGATGCCCGCAGAACAGCGTGGAAATAGTTTTTAGTATCAGCGTGGGATAATTTTTGTTTCAACGTGGAAATATTTTTAGTATCAGCATGGGATAATTTTTGTTTCAGCGTGGAAATATTTTTTGTATCAGCAGAGGAAATTTTCTTTGCAGCGTGGAAATATCTTTAGTGTGGAAAGTTTTTCTTTTGCATGTGTAGTGCCAAGAGCCGTTCCTTTTCAAGCCCTTAGCTGGATCATATTGAAATTAAGATCTGGAAGGTTTTTCAGCTGGATCATATTGAAATTATGGCTTCTCTCTGAAGGAAATGCAGAGCAAGACATGAAAGAAATTGATCATCAGGAAATGTAGAGCAAGACAAGAGCTGTAGCCTCTGAGTCATCAGGAATGATTGGTGGAGCCGTAGCCGTAGCCTTTGTTGCAGTGGTAGCAAGATAAGCTCCTTTACCAAGCCTATTCTCCCATGTCAGCTGATCGGATGAGTGCTCAATAATCGGCTTCTCTCAAAAGGAAATGCAAAGCAAGACATTCAAGAAATTGATCAGAAATTCAGAGCAAGCAACGTGAAATCCATTCATGCAAACTATGGGCTACTAATACTAGGTGTGAAATTTGTTGGGACAGCGTGGAGTATTTTGGGAGCAGTCAAATAAGAAATTTCTAGTTATTGGGACAGCAATCAGCTGGAAATTTATTGGACAACAGTCAGTGTGGAACTAGATGAAAAGTTTCGAGCTTGACAAAGTCTTTGGTTCTTCCACAATACACCAGTCCAGGTTTGACATTGGTTAGCACTTCTTCCAAACACATACACAGACCTCGATAATGCACAGTGGTTGATGTTAACTTAAAGGCAGATTAAAGCATATTTGAGGGCTGTGATATAACATGCTTTGTGGCAGACCCAAGATGAGATTTGAAGTACTGCTCAAAGGCACAGTTAGAGCATACTGAAGGAGATGAGAATGAAGTTTCAGGTTGCTTCTGGGTTAAATAGATATTATAGAGAGTTCTGATATATTACAGACACTTTCAGCATTTATATCATGGTGTAACCAAGGCCAAAGGTTTGTGTTCTCAGCTTGTTCAGGAGGTCTGTTATTTAAATATATTTGAGGAATTATACACAGCCTGTGAGGAGTCAAGGAACGAGTTGGAAGCCTTGGAGAGCATTCTTCCCACTGTTGTCAGTACACTCATTCCTATCTCGGTATCTTAACTCTTTATTGGCAGCGAACAGTATTTGTATGTTGAAGTTGTTGACTATGATGATGTTCCAGTCCTTGGTGATGACTTTGGTATCTTGAAGACATGAACACTTGATTGAGAATTACTGTTGATATTGTGCGATGGCATATGTACCAAATTTCTACAACACTCCTTGAATGACAAACAGGCCAGTCTTAAAGGCATTTGTTATATTTAACTTCTCTCCCTCTCCCTTTCAGCAGTTAAGGAGATTTGGGACTGAGGTTGCAGCAGCAAAAGGGAGCAGCAACAAGTTTTTTTTTTTCATTATTCTTATTCATTTCTATGAGTATACTCAGTGGTGAAAAAGGATAATATAGAGATCTAAATTGCGTGTGTTTTACTGGTAGACTGAGGTAGGAGCAGCCTTATTATAACAACAGAATATCTATATGAAGAGAAGTAGTGCTTGAAGAGGAATTCGATGGTGTTATCTTTTCTGGAACTGAGGCAGCTGCACTTCTGTATAAAAGATTCAACATATTGATGACTTAACTTTGATACTTGGTAAAGTTGCAGAATGGTAAGAAAGACCATAACTTAGTGGGGTTGATCCTTTTGTATACAGATCAAGTTTATTATCAAGCGTGTGACAATCTTATTATGGAAACTATATTATGGATAAACCAGTGGACATGTGAAGACCCTTGATGTGTATAATCAGTAAGAACATAATCTTAATGACTTGAACAAATCCTTGATATTTTGATGAGCAGATCTCTTGGTGAGTTAGCATGATCCTTGAACATTAGAGCACATGATGACATGATAATTGAGCAGACGCAAAGTGAAGATTGTAGTGATAATACCCAGTATAAGTTTGATGTTTATTAGCATGGCTGAACATATATTTCACTTAGTTCATGCATGAAGGCAACAGCAGACTTGACTTATGGATGGATGAGGGTTCTTGAGTAGTGGTTAATGAGCAAAGCAGAGTTTGTTGAGCAGACCATGATGACTTAATGTGATCAGTAGTGTTGATGATGACCAGCAGCAAAGATTGACCAGCAGATGATGAACAGAGAAGATTGAGAAGACTATTGCAGCAATGTTGAGCAGCAGTAGATGAATGATGAGCAATGTTATAGCAGAGTAGTGTTGATGATATGACAGAGTTGTCTTGTGTATGAGGACAGTAAGACTTAATGTAAAAGCAATCTTGACTTGCTCTTGAGGTTAGGATACCTCAAACTCTTCTTAGCAGGGTCTAAGAAAACCAGGCAGGGTCCTGGATTAAGAGTAGGTGCTCTATTTATCAGTAGGTGCTGATTTCACCTAACGGTTGTAGCCGGACCCAAATAATATAAAAAGATTACAAATTTATATAGTGTGGTGTTCTTTTGTGTTATGGTGCTTTATGAATGAAATGCTTATCTTATGTGAATGATGTTTATGAAATGATTATGGTAAAGTGTTGAAATGATGAATTGGTAGCTAACTCTAATAAGCTATGAAAAGGTTAAAATTGGCTGCACACTAATTCACCCCCCCTCTCAGTGTCTTCAGAATTTACTTGATGGGGAATTTGTGCTTGGTTAAGTAGGGTAGTTAGGAGTGTGTGAATAAGCTTGAAATGGAATGCATTTTTTTCCAGTAGTTTCAGTTTAGTTTCAAGTTCATGTTTGTAGATTATAGATGGTTTTAGGTGATGGTCACATGTACGAGCAGGTTGAGGTTTCAGAGATGATTGGGAACAATCTAATGGATTAGGAACCTAGTCTACATGCTTCTTTTCTACCTTGTAGGGAGGATAGCATCCCTGGTTGGAGCCAGTTGTTATCACGGTATAAATTTTATTTTTTTGCAGGAATTACCATTATGGTCGAATATTTTTTGAAGGTCTTCTTGATTTGGCAACTTCAAGTTTTCTCCCAGTAATTAATGCATGCAATTTTCCAAGTTTCATCAAGCAAAAAGGAGTTGAAGGGGTTCTCATAAAAAAGGGAATTAGTTTTTATAATTGGGAAAATTCATCCATTTAGGATAAAATTTATTATAAACCAATAGGGCTTTATATTCAATTATTTATGTATTTTGGGGCAACCTTTATATTTTTTTATTATTAAATTTATATGCCCAAAGGTTTAGAGGCATATAAGGGGGCCTAAGGTTTTATTGGTGGCCTAATTTTTTATGAGTTTATCTTCTGCAACTTTAGCAACATCATTTGCAAGTTCTTGTAGCTCATCCTCAGTTAATGTAGTTGTGTTCACCATTTTGTCAGCTTTTTGTTTCTTTCAAGACGATTGGCCTTCCTCTGGTTGTAAAGGGGTCTGCGTTTGTGTCTGATCTATATTGGGTGGCTACTCTGAAGGATGCTAGTCTGCGTCATCCATATCATCATCGTATTCGATGTGTTCTTGTGATGGATCATCTTGGGTATCATTGCCTTCATGCTCTTCAGCATTAAATTGATTAATTGGTGGTTCTTCTGCATTCTTTTCTTCAGGAAGTGGCTCTGTGAGTGGGCCATGCCATTTCTCCAGCCAAAGATTGATGATTGCTTCCACATCATTGTCTGTCACCACAAAGCTCACTTGGTGTATCTGCTGAACCGGATCTTTTGTAGGAAGCAGGTTTATAATATGCACATAAGATTGAAACTTAATGAAGGAAGTGTACTTGTGCACAATTGTGGCGCAGATCCTATGGGACTGTCGAAAAAACTGACGTAGAGCCTCTGTGTGAATAAAGAATAAAATGTTGTTGTCCATTTGGTGATCACTATCCACCTTATCTTACCATAGATTCTGGTACCTTGCACCCAGGAAAGATAGAAGGACATCCATTTGTACATAGTCTGGAGGGGCAGTCGAGACAGTGAAGGAAATCAAAATTAGTAACTAGGAATAGTGGAATTTGTGATCTTCCTTGTGCTGAGCCAGCATCTTATCTTTGATCAGTGCATTTAGCAAGTGCTGTGACTAGTTGAATTTTTCTCCCAGTGCACATAAATATGCAATTTCCACTACCGCTGCTGAACATTGCATTGGTATCATCTTATGAAACATTTTATAGGATAAGATTTTTGCAGTAACATAGACACTTTCCTAGATGGGTCCAAGAAAGTAGCCTTGGCCCGCTCGTTCAAGGTTATGCTTCTGTTAAATGGGTTTAGTATTGTGCTTAGCCAAGTAAGGGAGAGGGTATTTTCCCTCACTTGGGAGTCCCATTTTCCTTTCAATTAATTCAACATTAATCGAATATGCCTGATCCAACCATAAGTATCCTTCATGGAAGCAAACCAGTAACTGCTTTACGTATGTAGTGACCTGTATGCTATGGCCAAAGTGAGGCATGAAAAACATGTTGGTTAGACCTGCAGTGGCTATCCCCTTAGTCCATTTCTTTGGATGGATCACCTGGGAATCACTTGTAGCGGCCTGGGTTATGTTCATGCAGTCTTTTATCTATAACACTTCTTGTTGTTAAGTGTCGTAGCCTTGGAACTTCAATACAGCCAACTTGGGAAGGATGTCGTGCAGCAAGGTCATGCCGATAGGGATCCATGGTACTATTAGAGTGGTCACTGCCTTCTTTTGAAGATCTTCCTCTACTACACCAACTCTTCTTGGCTGGATGTAACAAGGGAAATTCAGGTCGGCCCGCTCGGCCTCCAGGTCTCTCTATGGTAGAACACCTTTGGTTCCTATATTTTTTGGTTTCTCGACAGCAGGTTCCTTTCCTCTTTCATCTAGAGAGGTTGGAAACTTACATTTCCTCTATTTCATTGATGGTCATGCAAATGCCTCTCCCGATTGCATCTCACTGTGCTACCTCAGTTCTTTGTCTGGTGTCATAGTTGCTTGTTGCGGTCCTGGAACAACTAGCTTCTTTGGAGTGGGTTTGGTACAGGATGTGAACCAGGCATTGGAATGGTAGCATGACCATCCCAGACACTTTCCATATTTCTTGTTCTCTCCATTGCGTCAATATCTGGTGGCTGTTGTGGCTACTGATCCTCGATTGACTATGATTCTACTTCTTCAAAAATGGGGCAACCAGAGATCAAAGTAGCTTTTGATGCCTAACTCTCACTAGGAATGTCAATTACGATGGGTGTCAATGTAATTGAACACAGATAGCAAGGTTTAGCTCTGCAATGGCTCAACTCTGGTGCTCACTATGCATAACAGACTACTTGATGGGGAAGGCCAATATTTACTTAGCCCTCGGCATCCTTCAATCTTCATTTGATAGGAGGACGAGGTCTAATCAATTTCCTGGGTTTCCTTTTCCAATGCTTTGTTCATTAATTTCTGTAGCTAGCTTTCCAGGTTGTACTTGTCAGACTAGGTATGGCAATTAGTGCTAGGACGGGTAATGAGATCTAAAAGTATGCCGCCCTGTTCCTAGTAATACATCAATTTAATTCCATGCAGGTGTCCCATCTGTACAAATATTTGGCATGGATTCCCTGGTTAATGTTAGCCAGCCTTTCATTCCCGATTTTTGCATCCCTTGGCCTCTTCTTGCCTTGCCCCATGTACCGATTAATTTTTTCTTTGCCTGCACTTTACATGCTTTGCTTCATTCGCTTGAGTTTGTGTGATGACTTGGTTATTGTGCAATTTATTGCTCATGCTTTCTGCTAGTTCTATCACAATCCTACAACATAATAGATTATGTCTTTTGGCCATTTTTTTTACACGTGTAATAGTAAGGTTTTAGGTAATTTCCATTCACCAAAATTGTGGCATGGGTACCATTAACTCTTCCGAGGTTGTGTTGCACCCATATCCATAACCTGCGTGATCGTATATGGCCTTAGCCATTGTGACTTGAGTTTGTGTGGGTGCTTGAACACTCTGCTGTCATACTGTAGGACATGTCTTCCTTATGTAGATGGCTTCACCCTCATATATTGATCATTCTGTACCGGCTACCATTGTTGACTTGGTTTAGTATGTAGTCACAATGGTATTTTCATGAGCTCTAAATCTCCCACTATTCCCCTTCTTCCTGAGAATTTGAGAGGGAATAGGGTCTTGTACTCCTGTAGGAGATCTGCAAACTTTACAACTACTTTATCCTGTGAACACTTTTGTATTATTCTGCGATCTTCAACTATTTCAATTGCTTTTGGCCTGCTGATGTTAATCAGATTATCTACTGCATCTCTAGTGATATTGTCTTGCTGAGTAGCTACGCTATGTTGGTGAAAATTCGCCTCTTTGTTAGGGTTCTCCTCAACTATTCTCCCCTTTTTATTTTGAACTACAGCATCAACTATAGGGTGCTTGTCAGCAAATACAATTGTATGTGCAACCTGCTGAGTTCCTTGTTGCAGTTGCTTAGATGTATCGTAGGTATTAGGCATCACATCCAAGGTGTATAGGAAACTCTCATAGGTGGGTAAATCCCTTGACTTAGTCTCCATGCATCACATAGACCTTGTATATCTTGCACACCTTCTCATGGAGACTTCATGTAATCTATTTTTCTACTTCTCTAAAGCCTCCACTGAATCAGACATACATGAACTCGTGCACTTCCAACTTAGGTTTCCATCTGCTGTTGGAATGATATAGTCTTCCTGCATAGCTGTGACATTGTATATTTGATCAAGTTAATCACCCCGCTCCTCATTATAAATAGGCTCAATGTATCTTTGCCCCTAAAATGGATCAATGGGTGAGCATACCCTCATTTCCTCATCTTCAAAAGAGAAGATCCTTTTCTTGAAGTTTATGATTGTTTGATTGTCTATAGCTCAATCTATTCCTAGTAGTGCAAGGTAAGGTTTTGTGGAATCCACAATGTTAATGGCCTCAAATTCCACACATGTGCACAATCCTTTGACATCCACAGTTACATTGCTTAGCCGGCCAATGGGTATGACCTTCAACTAATTAGCAAGTTGCAGCTGGATAGGAGAGCAATCCAAGATCGGCTTGCCCATGTCTGGTGGGTTAGGATATTAACATGTGAACCCAGATCCAAGATGATATACTCCATACCAGAATCACTTATCTGTGCATTCATTCTGAGTTTGCAACTAGTTTTACATTTCCTTCACACCTGGTTCAACTTCTTCTCAATTTGTGGCTCTACAGGAATCTCATCTATCATTTATTGTAGCTTTACAATAACATCTTTATCTTGGATTAGAATCAAACAACTTGAAATAAATGTTCTCATCTTACTAACCTTAGGTGACTCCTTCTTTTGTAATATGTGTTGGAACCATTTAGGCATGTTCTTGACCTCCATAGAAGTCGATGGTACATATGGGATTATGAAGTCTGGTTGTGCATCACAGAATATTTCTTTTTGTTTCTGTCCGGTCAGTGGTTCCTTTTTCTGCATCGCCAGCCTCACTTGCGGCTGTGGTCGTTCTTGTGGGTTATCTTGTTCTGCTCCAGTCGTCGCACCTCCTCAAGTTATGACGACAATGTTCAGGTCTCTCATTTTAGCCACAATCATCTGAACATTCACATTTGTGAATGGGTTTAGGTTTTGTGGAGGGTTCGGTGTGGCAATGGTCCTTGCTTGGCACTTTGCGATTAGCTGAGGACATTGTTCAACATTATGATCGTGTCCCTTACAATATGAGCATGTCCATGCAGGATCTAAACAATCTCTAGAAAAGTGACCTATTTGTCCATATTTATAGCATGTAATTGGAAATTTTCACCTACCAAATCCTCCTCCGCTACCTCGTCCTCTAAATTTTTTTCCACCCCTTCCCTGAGGGTGTAGTTACTGTGGTGGGTACTGGTTCTGCTGGTAGTGTTGCTGATAGGGGTTTTGTTGTGCATATGGTTGTTGAAGAATGTATGGATATTGGTATTGATTAGCTGGGAACTGTGTAGGTTGATACAAGGATTGTTCCTATTCATCCTAAGGGACCCCCTCATTTTTCATTAAGTACATTTCGACTATCTTTTCTTTCAAGAGCTGGTATGCTCTACAGTCTTTTTCATCATGTCCTACTGATTTACAAAACTTACAAAATAGGTTTGCAGGGGTACTTACAAATTTTTGCAAGTATAAAAATTCTTCGTCATTGTGGCCTCTTGAATATCATATATGACACCATGGAAGCCCCTAGTCGCTTAATGGGTTAGGTGCACTTGATGCAGCATAGTTCATGAAGGTTGAGAAGTTATCCTTGGTGTGTCCGTTCGTTCTACATTCTTTGCACCAGAAGTCATCTTGTGCTTCTTTTCCTTTCTTGATATCTTGAATTTGTATCTTTTGGTTGGCTAGTTACAATTGGATATATACCATTCCCATGGTGCCATCACCAATGGGTGAGGCCTTTATCTTCATTTCCAGCTCCAGTGCCTCTATTTGTGATTCAATATTTTTTTGCATCAATGGCCCTCATATGTGTGGTAGCAAAGCAACAATAAACCACTCCTTATTTTGTACATCGGACATTTGCAAGCTTACCATATCCATCAGCATCTTGAATCACTGATCAAAGTTCCACACAGTTCTTGCTAGAGCTTGCTTAATCACCTGAATATTAGTAATACATTATGACTCTAATTTGGGTTTCCTGAACTCAAAGATCATTGCAGCTCAGATCTCTTCAAGGGTCTTCTGTGGTGTTCCAACTGGTATGGTACAAAATTTCATGAACTAGTCTAGCATGTGTTATCAACCCAAATGGCACTTCTCTGTCCGAGTGGCGACACTTCATATGTTGGTACACAAAATGACACTTATGGATTGAAGGTTTCCTAAACACTATAGATGGGTACAACATGAGATGCATTCACTATCCAAATAGCTTGCCATTTTACCTTTTCGTATGTTGAATGCCATACGCAACTATCTCCACAGTAACTCATGTACATACGTGACTATCTCCATAGAATCCTGCGTATTGTACATGAGTATCTTCATTGCAACCCATGTATAGATCTGTACGTAGGTTTCCCTTATAGCAACTCGCATGTCATACGTGGGTTTCCAGTATCAATACTCGCATACACATCCATTTGACATTAAAAATAATAAAACATGATTAATGGATATTTGTTGAGCCCTAATCATTAACTATCTCAACTGTCTCAACCTCCTCAACCTTCGAAACTACTCTATTTCCTAAAGTATAAATAGAGGCCTTGGGGAGGGCATTAATCAATCATTCTTGGAGAGAAAAGTTATGCTGTTGGTATATCTTCAAAAGTATTTGGAGCAGCATAACTCAGAATTCTTTGGTTGCAGAGGAGTCCTTGTTTTAGGTGTTGGGTTGTACACTTATCTCATTCACTATTGTTAATAAAGAGAATTCTTATTCCAACTTTGTGTTGAGTCTCTTTCATGTATCATTGTTTGATGAATATTTTTGATTAAGCACTCTATATATTGTTCATCTAACTTGTCATATATACATGTATAATATTTTACTTGGAGAATTGTCTCTTTGCAGGTGAAGGAGGTGCACCACTGAAAGCATTGGAGAGGAGCATAGTGGGAGAAGACAAAGCTTCGATCAACCATCGTTAATCGGGTGAGTCCACCATATCTTCCTATTTCCTTTCTGTACTTTAAAGATGATTGTCTACAAGTTTTAGAAGTACGTTGGTAACCCCAGAACCTAGGTTACAAGGGTGTTTATTCCTAAACAACAGAACTGGCGACTCCATTGGGGAGGGCAGACTGTTGTGGGTTATTTCTGTTTGCAGTTGCCCAGTCTTTTCCTTGATTGTATGTGTGGTCTCCTATCTTGGCTCATGGTTAGGGTAGTGTTTGAAGACCTTGAAAAATTTCTCTTTTATTAGAAAATTTTATACCTGTACGTAGGTTTCTCTTGCATACAGTCGCGTATAGAGGCCTGCATACGCTGGTTTCTCTCTAGGATAGTCATGTACAGTACGTGGGTTTCCCTTGTACACAGTCGCGTACAAGCCTGAGTATTCAAATTTTTGGGTTAGGTTTTTCTTGTCCATGTCCCTTTATAAATTTTGTTTTCCGGTTGGTCTTCCTTATAAGCATTGCACTGTGAGTTTGATGACCTTGTTAGCCATATCTTGTGCTTTCTTGTAAAGCCCTTGAGTTCTTATTGTTTGGATTGTCTTTTATTAGAAACTTGAAGTGGATTTGCCTATTTGGGTTATAGGTTCAAGTGTTGTTGTTTGAATCAGTGATAAGGGTTCTAGGAACTGTTTATCCCATTCTATTTTTGGATAGTATTTGGTTTGCCACTTGCCTTTGTGTCATCTCAGTGATTTTCTTTCATTATGTCTGCCCAAGCTAGGGTTCCAAGTCTTCGTTAGGTGGTTGATCCTTGGTATTTTAATTTGTTTACTTCACTCTGCCTACTTTATAAAATTAGTTTAATTCAAACATACTCAAGTTTTGAGCATTTAGGTGCATAGTATTCTTTGAGCATTTTAAAAAGTGAAAAGAAAATATTTAGAATATTTTGCATTTGATTTTGCACAGAGTAGTTTTATTTTCAGTTTTTAAAATATAATCTCAAAAAAATACAAAAAAATAGTCTTAGTGTTCTCTTTATCGTTGCATTTTCATCAATTTATATTTACAAAAAAGAAGAAGAAGAAAAGAAGCTTGTTTTTTAGTAGTGGTAATTTTCTTTGGAAATATACACCTTTGTTTTACATTTCTTATCGAGTCAAAAACATCATAGTCCTTCACTCCACTTCCTTCTGAGTAAAAAATAGCCCTTAAAATGAATGCAATAATTAAAATTTACTAGTAATTTTTATTTTTTAGGGCCATACACCTACTAGCTTAGGCTAGACTTGTGGGATAGGAAGTGTAAACTTCCCATAAGTTTTAAAATTTAGACATAGTTGGCTTATCAATAGGTAAATCCTTCTCTTTATTGATAGTATCTAAGCAGATCCTCTCAAATGGGAGTCAAGCACGAGGCCGTGTAGAGACATTGGACTGAGGAGATAACCCTCTGATTCCTTGTCGAAATGTAAATTAGGACTTTTACACATCTGGGGATTCTGTCCTAGACAGAGTTTCAGGCTCAGCTACCCTACCCATGTGTACAAGTTAGGATTACGACTGTCCCCCCAGACTGATGGTATAGTTAAGGTAGCCTCTAGTCTCTTGACATCTAGGGTTCATACATAGGTAAACTGGAAGGCTATTTCTAGTTCACCTTGGACGGGCTTGGAAGGTAACCCTTGTTGAAAGTGTAGGAAGGAAGTGGGTGATTCCTTCGCTTGTGCTTAAGAACCTCTTCAAGGACACAAAGTAACTTTTCTTCAACTTTCTTCAGGAAAGCATATCTTTTACCCTTGCTGACTGTTGAGACTTTAGGAGTTTTTGTAGTGATTGCTTTGTGTTTTGTATGTGTTTAGTTGACCTTAGGGTTTGAATTGTCAAATTTACAATCATGGAGGACTAACCTATAAGAAGGTCACGAAGGTTGAAAAACCTTCCTCCTCTCATCACATTGGAACTTCCACCTCCACCTCAAAGATGGAGATTGGACACAGACGGTTCATTTGAACCGATAGGAGTAAGTGAAGTTCTAGGTGAACCAACACTTAGGGCTAAGCGCTCTGATTTTAATATAGTTGAGATAGAAGAATTGCAAGCTGACGATTTTGCAAGGAATTTTAATACACCCTTGATTGACTTAAATGATCCTGTGATCGTCCAGGTTATGCCTTTTGATTCACCTATTTTAGGTGTCCCTGTGGGTAGGATAATGTCTACTGTGGGAGAAAGTTCTTTTGTTTTCACCTCAGCCATTTCACCTAAAGGGGTACTACATCCCCCAGTAAGTTCCCCTAGATTGAGCATACCTACTATGCCATTAACTCCAGTGAGCCGGGTGGTTCAACCATCGGTTCCCACAAGCATAGTAGGTGCTTCTAGTGGCATGGTTATTGGGATTCCTAGTATACCTATTGTTCCTTCCTCCTTCACACACACTGCCCAGAGCAGTCCGGTAGGATCCTCATCTTTTGTCCAAGGATTTCCCTGGAATGGGGGGCATATTCCCCCATCCACTCCATATGTAGGCCCATCACCTTGTTATGTAGGAGTACAGTTTGGAAACACTACCTCTTATGGCAAATGTTTTCAAACTCTGGTCCCAGCCCCACTCATGAGCTCTCCCTTTTTGTTGTTTAGCGGAGGGATACCTGCTCCTGTTTTTCAAACCCTAGTTTCGACTGGGATGGCCCGAACCTCTTATACTGCACCTGCCACCCACAATCTTGTGGCTTATGGATGGAATCCATTTCAAATTAATCCATCCACTTCATAACCAGTAGTAGGGGAAAACCCCACCTTTACATATGGGAATTTGGGGGCAAATCCCTCTAATCCCCAGGCTGGCACTTTTCGTGCCCCGATTCGACCAAAGCTTCCGTTCCTGGCAACGTTAAACTTGCTAGATTTGTCTAAATTGATGAATGACCCGGTGAAGCATGACCCCTCATGGCCACCTGTTCCCACCAAATTACCATCGTACATCCCAAAATTCAAGCACAAAGTTGGTGAATATCCTGGGGCTCATGCCACCACTTTTCATTTATGGTGTTCTTCTAATTTGCTAAATGAAGATACAGTTAGGTTGAGGCTATTCCAAAGAACCTTAATGAGTACTATAGGAAAATGGTACATTGAGTTTCCTTTTGCTGCGTTCAGTAGTTTTTGGGACTTGGCTAGTGCATTCCTTATCCACTTTCAGCTTCCGGTCTGATATGAATTTAGAACAGACTTGTTATCTACCTTCAGGAAGAACAAGGCTACCCACATCTTGGATCACATCCAAGAGTGGAGGAGGTGAAAGAGCCTTATTAAAGCCACTATTCCTCCTGAGTTTTTACTAGAGTGGTTCCTTAAATCCTTATTGCCTTACATATCTAAGGATGTATCCACTTCAGGAGTGACGAATGAAGAACAAGCCATTCTCAAGGCCTAGTAATTGGATTTGATTTATTCACAATATGGGATCTTGTATGAGATTATCCTTGAGGCACCAGGGCCTACCCACGATGCAGAGAAACCTAAGCCTGGACCCCATGCTGATGGTGTGGTTGGGTCTGTAAACTCTCCCACTGTAGAATATTTGTCCAAATAGCTCCATCAGCTGTCCTTCAAACATTCTACGGCGGAATCAGCAAATGCTACCCCCTCGCCCCAAAATGCAAATGTTTTTGTCCAGACCTCTCAGAAGGGAAATTAGTAGCCCAGTGGGAAGAGGAAGAGAGGAAAGAAAGGGGAGGGAAATCAAAACAAGAAAAAACCTACAAATAGTGTTGATGGGGGAAAGAAAGAAAAGAAGAAGGTGAAATTCCCGTGTAAGTTGTGCCATAAGGATCACCTCACTCACCTTTGTCCCCTTATGGAACAAGCCCAGAAGCTGCTAAAAGCTCAATAACCAGCTGTCTTGAAGGATCCTTTTCCCCAAGGGAAGAATTCTGCTTCAGCTTCTAATGTAGCATGGGGCACTTCAAATGCCCTTGACCCCAATTATATCAACATGGTTGGATCTTCAAGTTTTCTACAGACTAGGAATAAAAAATATGAAAAAGAGACTTCTGAGAAGGGTAAGGCTATAGGTGAAACTTATAACCCTCTCACGATCGAGAAGCCTACTGAAACTATGCCTAAGATACCAAAAGGTGTCTCTAAGAAGACCTTGCATAACCCTAATGCTAGGGCTACTTCAAACTACTCCATGGTTGAACACTTAGCCAAAAACTCCTTGTGCAATGTCAGCTTTAGAGGTTTTATAGAGCTATCCCGCCCAACGGGATGCCCTCTTAGCATCCTTAAGTAGCATGGACTCGTCGAGTCTCATGGTGAAATTTCACTTGTCTAGTGATGTTAAAATTTGCCTACCTTACCATGTAGCCTTATCAATAGATGTCATCCATGGTGGAAATACCATTAGAAGGGCAGTTGTTGATGAGGGTGCTTCTACATGCATTATGTCCTTGTCATGTTGGAAAGCTCTTGGATCCCTAGAGCTGGTCCCGTCAAACACTCTACTTACTGCTTTTGATGGAAGGTCATTCCGTCTACATGGTATCCTATCGGCTTTTTAAATTAAGCTGGCAGGGAAAGCAGTGTCTGTTGAGGTGGAAGTGATTGATGCACCTTTGGATTATAATTTTCTTTTTGGGAAGAAGCTAGACTTATGCCATGTCCACTATTGCGTCAGCCATCTTTCGAGTGGTATTATTTCCACACAAAGGGAAGTTGGTTACTGTTGACCAACTCGATTTTACTCGAAAAGGCCACATGGAGTATAATGAGTCAGCTATGCCATTGGTTGATCAGGTCAAACCTACTGCACAGAGCTTGGGGGCTGGAATGTACACATCACTGATGGGCACATTTGATCTTCCAGGCCTGATTAACTATATAGGTTCTACTAGTGTGGGGAATTCCATAGCCATGGTTGTTGACAGGACTGATCCTTGGGTTCTCCCTTCCCCCCAAGAACCAGAAGTTCCCTTATTGACAGTGGAAGTGGCTTGCCAAGCTATCACTCAAACCACTGTTGATCCCGTTCCAGACCCTCTCACAGTCTTACAGGACCTGGAAGAAGTCTATTTTCCTGCTTGGGTAGAAAACTCTTTGCATTCCACGGATTGTTTAGATATGATTTTACCTTCTGATGAAGCCATTCTGGAATCCAAGTGTGGATGTGATAATATCTACAAAGATCCCCATCATCTATCCTATTTTCTCCCAGAGCTAAGTAGGATAGAGAATAAAGAGTTTCATATGAGACTAGCAGACGATGTTGATACACCCATCAATCCCTTACCAAGGGAAGGAATGTTTGCCGAGGGGAATATGGAAAATATTTTTTCTACTATCCCTATCAACATCGCTATAAATCTTGACATTGTGGAAAATATACATATTGGTGGAAACTGCTCTCCTAATAAGATTGCAATCTATACGTCCTTGTTCAAGGAATTCCACGATGTTTTTACCTGTTCATATGAGGAGATGCCAGGCATTGATCCATCGATAGTTGAGCACGAGATCCAAACATACCATGATGCTAAACCTGTTTGGCAAAAGTTAAGACCTTTTAACCCATGTAAAGTGGCAACTGTGAAGGCTAAAGTTGAAAAACTATTGAAAGCTGGTTTTATTTATCCCACAGCTCTGACAGAATGGGTATCCAACCCAGTTCCTATTGATAAGAAGCAAGGGACGATACACATCTGTACTGACTTTCTAGATTTGAATAAATCCTGTCTTAAGGACAACTATCCCATGCCATTTATAGATCAAATTATAGATGCTTTCGTGGGAAGTGAAGTTTTCTCGTTTATGGATGGTTTCTTCGGATACAATCAAATTCAAATAAAACCGGAAGACCAACATAAAACTTCTTTCATTTGTCATTGGGGTACCTTTGCATACAAAAAAGTGCCCTTTGGATTGAAAAATGCTAGGGAAACCTTTAAATGGCAATGAAATTTGCCTTCCATGATATCAAAGCCATTATCAAACCTTACCTTGATGATCTGCCAACACATTCTCATAAGAGGATTGACCATCTAGATCACCTACGGTTGATATTTGAGCGATGCAGATACTATAAGATCCACTTGAATCCCCACAAGTGCGTGTTCTGTGTCAAGTCAGGGAGACTCCTCAGATTCATTGTCTCTAATAGAGGCATTCAAGTGGATCCATTAAAAGTAGAGGCCATTGTAAATCTTCCTCCTCCTTGTTCTATCAGGCAACTTCAGAGCCTGTAGGGAAATTCCAATTTTCCCCGACGTTTCATTGTAAACTATGCCAAGATTACCAAGGGTTTCATGTGCCTGCTAAAATTGGACACCCCATTTGTAAAGGATGAAACTGCACAACTCACTTTCGAGGCATTGAAAAAATCTTTGTTGTCGGCACCTTTACTGCGTTCGCCAGATTACTCTAGGGATTTTATATTGTATCTGGCCACGTCTGAGTCGACCATTGGGGTAGTCATGGTCCAAGAAGAATATAAGCTCCAGGAGCATGTTGTTTACAATATTAGCCATGATTTAGCTGGACTTGAACTCAGGTACTCCCACGTCAAGAAATTGGCCTTAGCAGCTACCTATGCTATTCAGAGATTACGTCACTACATCTTACTAAGGACTACAACAATAGTGGCAGATGTTAATCCTTTTCAATATGTTTTGTCCTGACAGATTTTTTGAGGAAAATTCAACAAATGGATATTCATTCTCCAAGATTTTGACTTGGATCTCCAGTCCACTAAGTCTAAAAAATACTTAGTTTTTGTTGAGCTTGTAGCAGAATTTTCAACTGAAGAAAACTCATTCCCAGATGAGCATATCTTCTTGATATCCACCTATGACCCCTAGTACAGATATATACTTATATATCTCTAGAATTTGAAGTATCGTGCAACTTCCTCATGGGAGGAATGACGTAAATTACTCCTTCATGCTAAGAACTACCTCATCATAGTAGATACCTTATATTGTAGAGGGGTAGATTCCATTTTGCATCGATGTCTTACCCATGAGGAAGTGGATATTGTCCTGAATGATTCCCATATTGGAGCATGTGGGGGTCATTTATCTGGGTTAGAAACGGCCCAAAAGATACTATGATCTGGTTATTTCTGGCCCACGATATTTAAGGATTGTGTGGAAGCCATGAAGCGCTGTCATATGTGTTAGCTTTACACCAAAAAAATGCGGTCACATCTCACTCTGTTATTTCCCGTTGTCTTAGTGGGACCCTTCATGAAGTGGGGGATTGATTATGTGACATTTAACCCAACCTCAGCTGGGGGGTACAAATATATCATTGTCACTATGGACTTAAATACGAAATGGGCACAGGCAATGCCCACCTTTAAAGCCGATGGGGAAACAACAACTTTCTTCGTGTTCAATCAGATTATAGCACAGTTTGGTATACCCAAGGTGATTGTCATTAACCATGGAAGTCGTTTTCAAAATAGCATGATGACAGAACTGACCACTATGCTTAGATTTAGATAGGAACATTCATCTTTGTACTATCTTCAAGTTAACGGTCAGGTTGAGGCTATTAATAAAACTTTGAAGACTATCCTCAAATGTATTATTAATGCAACCCGTTCTAACTAGAATATCATGCTATACCCCACACTTTGGGTGTACTGAACTAATGTAAAAACTACTATGGGTTTCTCCCCCTTCCAACTCGTTCATGGAGTGGAAGTCGTTACCCCAGTTGAATGTGAAATCATGTCTTTGAAAATAGCTATTCATGTGTTACCCGATATGACAGATCTTGAAGAAAGTCTAATACACTTAGAACATCTTGATGAGTAGTGTAGAGATGCGCTGACAACAAATCAAGCTCAGAAAAATAGGGTCAAAATCCAATATGATAAGTCGGTCAAGCCTCCGATTTTCTCTAAGGGGGAACTTGTTTTGCTTTGGATCCAAGACAAAGAACCCATGGGGGCAGGAAAATTCAAGGCCATGTGGTTGGGGCCTTATGTTGTGTTGAAGGTCTTAAAGAAGGGCGCATATGAGTTAATTGATTTTGATGGGAATAAGTTACCTGAGCCTAGAAATGGGCTCTACCTGAAAAAGTACTATGCTTAGGCTTAGAGCTTTTTTCTTGTATTTTCTTGTCTATCTTTTTATGTACACTAGTTCGTCTGTTTGTGTTTTTTATACCATCTTCTGGTTTTTTTAGATGTCTTTCAAGAGGTTCGTAGGTTTAGCTGATGGCGCCAGTCGCCACACTTACAATATAGCTTCAGCAACATGGGTCATTTATTCTCCCTTAGGATAGTTAGTTGCCTCCAAAGGCGCTTGCTTAGGTCCTGCTTCTAATAAGGTCGCTAAATATAGGGCTGTAATTGAGCTTCTACGGGATTCTTTGTCACATGGTATCACTCACCTGGAATTCCAACTGGACTCTCAACTGGTGGTTTCCCAGCTCAATTGAGCTTATCAGGTGTGGAACCCTATCCTATTGCATTATTTTATGCAAGTTAGGTTATTGGAAATAAATTTTGAATTCATTACATTCAATCATATTCCTTGAAATCAGAATTCATTAACTAATGCATACGCTAATTACATCTTGGATTGGCATTTAACACATTTTTTATAAAAATATACAGCATACACATAAGAAACATTTGTAAATAACTGACAAAAAATATATATATGTGAATATATGTCTATAGATAGATTGAGTCTCTGATCCTCAGATCCAGTCATAACTGTATAATATACAAAAAATATACAAAATATGGATCATAGTCCATCAAATTCCCTAGATCTAAGCAAGACCACCCCGGTCACTTTGACCACCCTAGTACCCCCGGTCTCCCTATACTATGGCTTCTTCAACCTCTTCATCTTTAGCAGCCTCAAGATCATCTATGTATATTAAAACTGCTATGGCTACCCGCCTCAAAAGGCGTATCCAGACAGGTGGAACTCCAACCATGGACTCCTACATGACGACTGAGATGTGCTCTATCCGCAAGGTGGGTACTCCTTGGGTAAGCCTGGACAGCTTCCCCTCTAGAACCCTAATGAACCCCTGATCTTCTCCTAAGACAGGCTGCACATACATGCATGGATGCCCTTTAGGGGCGATTGGTGCAATATCTGCATTTTGACATGTTTATAGGATTAGAACTCTTATACATATGTATATACCTATATATTGAAAATTCATAAAAAATTTAAAAACTTGAAAATAAAAATTACCTAGGTCTCCCCATGCTCCTCCTAGAGGGAGGACAAGTTCTGGATCACCACGGAAATCCATCCAAGCATATGGAAACTGTTCCAGTGCTGGTAACTACCGCTCCCACCAAAAGTAGAAGTCATCGTCATATGCACTCTGCACTGAGCCACCTTCTCCTCGGCGGAGGAAGATATCTCCCCATCTACTCAGCCGAGGCCGACAAGGAGAACGAACTGGTAGGGGTACTGCAGGGCTCAATCCTGGCACTCTCTTGAAGAAGAAGGAAACTATTATGCTAGAATATCCAAAGTTCTTCCTGTTTCCTCTCTTGCAGTCAGAGAGTTGTTTTCTCAAAATTGGGATAACTCTTGAGCGCCAATCATATAGGCCCCCCCCACATGCAATCCACTGCCAACCTCATCTAGTTTTGTGTAGTGAGATGAAGAGAAAATGATCCCGCAAACCTCACTATGGTACTTGTCAATACCTGTAGAGGAAGATCATGTATGTGTAGAATAGGGATGCAACTCCCTCTCTTTTGGGTACCTGGTGTGCAGTATATATCAATGTAGTTTTGTACACTTAGAGGGTCACCACCTCTATCGGTTCCCTCCAAATTGACTGGAGATCCTCGTCATGATAGACTGACAATGAAATATATATTCTCTGAAGTAATCTCCAAGGATTCACCTTGAAGGTTGAACATGCCTAAATCATGATCCCATAATTTTATCATGAACTCTAGCAGGCAGACATTGGCCCGCATAGGTGATGTGCAAAAATAATTTCAACAACCCACTTGACCACAAAACATTCATAGTGGGGGAACTTTGGAGTGCTTCTTGGTCCATATCATCATGCTCATGCTCCCTCCACTCAAGCACCATATTCAAACCTAGTAAAACAAACATTGCAAACCTTTAGTTTCATGAAAAAATTCAAAAATTTGACCCAAACCACTATTTTATCCCCTCATGCAGCGTACACGACTATCTATTTAGGCATGTCGCATACAGTACCTGACTTTCCTTTAGGGAAACCCGCGTACAAAACATGTGTATGCAAGTTTCAATACAGCGAACCCACGTACACAACATTCCTTGCTTAAGGGTGCTCAAAAATATAAAATTTGGACTCAATTTTGAAATTTGCTAGGATCAAATTGAAGAGATTTGAGTGTAGTCTTACCTAACACTTGTGGAATTGGATTTGGTCCACTGGATTGTCCACACCGATTAACTAAAGGTAGAGGTGAAAAGTTGTCTTTTATGGCTAAAATTCAAAATGGTGAGTTTTATTTATGTTTTTGAACTATTTATAGAAATAAAATTTCTCAAGTGGGTTTTTCCCTATAGTTCATAATTCACTAAACTAATACCATATCTCTTTTTGCCTTGTAACAGGTTTTACGGTTTTTTTTGCTCATATAGGGTGGTTTTTTGTTCTTTCACATGCATTTTGCATCTATACTTACTCCATCTTAAACTTAGAAATCAACATTTTAACCACGGACTATGGTATTTTAAACCATTAGCTCCTTGTCTTTACCATTGCTCTTCCATGGATAGGGCCTTCCTCTCATGAGTATCCTCATTTAGAACCAATGTTGTCTTTCGCTACTCATGCTGCAGCTGTCTTAGGTATAGCGGAATCCTTGTAGATAATTTTCAAGCCAAATGGAGCCTCATTTTGGTCTCTTTTTACAAGCTATTTCCTTTATAGGAATCCCCACCTTTATGGAGTTTCTTTAGGCCCAAGTATGACTCCTCAAAATAGACTTGACTACCAAGTTAACTTGTCCGTTCAAGCTCATTAAAAATATGCGAATGGGCATCCATATTGGTGGTAGGTTATGTCTTTCTTGGACCATGCAGAATAATACGAGAAAGGATCACTCTCTTTTCTATAGAATTGAGAAGAGTATTCTTAGGCATAGGTTTATCACTTTTCTGAACCCGAGGGACTAAATTTATGGAAAAGGAACACCCAGTATGAGCTTAGTTTTCTCTTTTTCATGCTCTGGACCTAAAACATGAAAAATATTTTGAGTGTACTTTATGTCTTTGCCATGCTCATCAAAGACTAAAGAACAAGGCATTGAGTTTATTCGTTGTAAGCCCCATTTCTCGTACTCAAATGGATCTTTCCGAGTGATCTTGCTTTCCTTCACACTCATAAAACTCAAGCTATATGCTGCTCTCGAAGGAGCATTGGGTAGGTGGTAATTTAACCTTTTTCAAACCTCCCTGACTAAGTACAAAAAAGGTTCACCTTTTCTTCTACAGAAGTTAAGAGAGTTCTTATGTGGTATGTTTTATACTTTTTCGGCCTTAGGAGACTAAATTGGATGAAAAAGGACCCCCCTAGAGTCTTCTTTTGGATTTTTCAGACTCTCTAAATGTGAAAACACCAACTGAGCATGTACTAGTTCAGGATCATTAAATCCACGAATCAGTGACACTATTAAGCATTATTCTCTCTTCTCTTCAAGCTTGTTAAAAAATGAAGAGAGATCTGAGTTGACTTTCCTGGACTCGTTAAAATTTAACAGGGAAGGTAAGGAAGAATTTTTCTACTGGTTCTCAGTTAGTGGAAGCATGTCATCCTTGAACATAGCACGCTCGATTTTTTCTAATTCCCATGTCTTAGTGTTCACTTTTAGTTCAGATATTACTTTGAGTTTATTACTCCTCCTCTTGTCAGTTCTACCTGGGGAATCTGATCATGTTTCCTACATGACAGATAAGTCTAGTTGTTCTATCTATAAAGTTAAAAGCTTCCTTGGGTCATGTTTGTGTCATGTTCACTGTTCAAGGACTTAACTCAATGTGTGATCTATATCATGATCCTATCATTGTCGTATATATTATCACTCGTGTCTCCCTTCCTTTACCCAGTTCCTAGTCACTCTTGTGATCAGTTGGAGGATCTATTTCCTTCCTTATCACATTATGGTTCCACATCAACACTTCCTAACAACAAGGACCTATAGTTTTGATGATCGTACCTCATGATTCAATTTCATTATTGGTGAATTCCTTTGCTTCAGTTGTCGATTATCACCTATTGATTGACAATCTATTGAATCCACTCCATGTTCGACTTCAACCTACATTTATTCACATGGATTGGATTATACTGGTTCTTTGGGATTGTTTATGAATACCTTAGTTCTCTATCTATGGACTAAGTTGCGCAAGATTATGTTCTATCCATTTACACAGCTTCCAGATCTTTGAAGACTCATCATTATTGTATATTGTGGCTTCGGTCCACCTTTGTAATATATGTGGTCTTGTACCTGTACTATATGATGTACTCAAATATTGTAAAGGATCTAGTGTTCCAGTATATTGAACATAGAATCCTCAGATATGACTTTGTATATGACAGTATTATGTATTTGTTTCAGGTACTTCCTCTACTCCATTGGATTTCTGAGTTCTCCAAAGATAATGATTATAATGTATTTCGGCCATCGCTTCCCTCTAACCTCACACATTAGGGGGCATCTGTTATCAACCCAAATGGAACTTCTTCGTCCAAGCGCCGACACTTCATATGTTGGTACACAAAAGGACACTTATGGATTGAAGTTTGCCTAAACACTATAGACGGGCATGCCATGAGATGCATTCACTATCCAACCAGCTTGCCATTTTACCTTTTCATATGTTGAATGTCGTATGTGACTATCTCCACAGCAACTCACATACATAGGCAACTATCTCCACAACATCCCATGTACTGTACGTGAGTATCTTCATTGCAACCCGTGTATAGATCTGTATGTGGGTTTCTCTTATAGAAACTCACATGTCATACGCGGGTTGCCAGTATCAATACTCGTGTACACATCCATTTGACATTAAAATTAATAAAAAACGATTAATGGAGATTTGTTGAGATTTAATCATTAACTATCTCAACTGTCTCAACCTCCTCAAGCTTCAAAACTTATCTATTTCCTAAAGTATAAATAGAGGCCTTGGGGAGGGCATTAATCAATCAATCTTGGAGAGCAAAGTTATGCTGGTGGTATATCTTCAGAAGTCTTTGGAGTAGCAGAACTCAAAATCCTTTGGTTGCAGAGGAGTCCTTGTTTCAGGTGTTGGGTTGTACACTTATCTCATTCACTATTGTTAATAAAGAGAATTCTTCTTCCAACTTTGTCTTGAGTCTCTTTCATGTATCTTTCTTTGATGAATATTTCTGATTAAGAATTCTATATATTGTTCATCTAACTTGTCATATATACATGTATAAGATTGTACTTGGAGAATTGTTTCTTTGCAACTGAAGGAGGTGCATCCCTGAAAGCTTTGGAGAGGAGAAAAGCAGGAGAAGACAAAAGCTTGGATCAACCATCGTTAATCAAGTGAGTCCACCATATCTTCCTATTTCCTTTCTGTACTTTAAAGTTGATTGTTTGCAAGTTTTAGAAGTACGTTGGTAACCCCAGACCCTAGGTTACAAGGGTGTTTATTCCTAAACAACAACGCGCGGCCCCTCAAGGTCATGATCATCTATGCTTTCTTGATGTATGTGCCATGGACTAAATATACCATCCAAACAGCTTCGCAAAGGAACCAATGTTGTTCGGGGTCCTCAGCTCCATTTCCATTAAAGGTGGGTAATCAGACATCTATCGTAGCCATTGAGTTGGCATGAGGGTCTCCCGAGATAGGATTCAATGGGGTTGCACCTTCTTGTGCACTAGTTCTAAGGCTAGTGCTATTCATAGTAGTGTTCCTTTCTGGGGATGACACTCTAGATATTTTCTCAGGTGATATTGCTGGTGTTATGTAATTGCCCTCTGATCTTGATGTCTCCTTAGAGTCAGAATCTTCAGGTCCTTCTGAGATCAGGCTATATTCCTCCTCTTCGTTGCAAGACCCTTTGTCTTCGTACAACGAAATTTCATGTTCGATTCCTTCGAAAAAACTAGGATTCCACTGCCCCCTTTCAGTTTTTCTTCTCTTTCCTAATCGGAATCTTCTCCCACTTCTTAGGAATCCAACTTCTAGCTTAGGTTATGTTCTTTGAGAGAACATTTCCACGTATTCTTCCCCATGTTATTACTTGGTTGTCAGTGACATAGCCCCCTCCTAGAACGCGACTCAACTATCCAAGTGCAAAAGACCCTTCTCATAAGAAAGTAATTTTATCGATGTACTTATACATAATAAGTATCTCCTTTGTGGTCGTTGGAAAATTTTTCTTTTAGCTTCACTATATGAGGTTATAGTATCTATAGCAAAATCAGTAATATACTCTTGCAATATACTATCAACCCAAAAATCTATAGCTCTAGACACAAAGTTACTTACACTGATCACCTCATGAACCAGCTGGTCGCTCCACTCACCAGTCTCCCTTCTTTGGAAATTGGTCTGCTTAGATGCCAATCCTACTAACCATTCATGTGGTAAAATGGGGATCTTAGCAAAGAAGATCTCATGAATATCAGAGTATATATATTTATTGAACCAATTTTCTATGCTCAATCATGTTCCTGTGCTCTCTTCTTGCATGAACATCAGCATTTTAGATTCCAACCAGTATTTTATCTCCTCCTTCATTGGGTGCCACAACATCTTCCCCGATTCAATCAATAAGGTCCTAGCAACAAAACCATTTGTTTGCCACTTTTCCCCACTCACGTGACCTAGGTTATGCACAGCCCGTTGATCCAACAACTACTCAAGATACCAACCCAACAGAACAAGCCCCATCGGCAACACCTGCGAAGTAGGTGCAGTCTCACCCGAGATATCTCATAAATGGGTTACCATCGAAACCATGTTTTCGTAATTGTCAAGGGATTATAGTCCCTTGGCTCATAGCCAAAGAGCTCAACGAAGGTAATAGGGTGGCTGGATAGAGGATTCAGTTCTGTATGACCGAGCACAAATATATGTCATTGCGTGTGACTTGACCTTCCTTTCCACCTCACAGCTGCTGCAACTTGTGCAGTGCAACTAACTCATAGCAATTCGACCTATGAATCTAGTCATGACTCAAGACAGAAACATACAGGCTGATATATATGTTCATTTAGATAATACCTTATGCTCATTCATCTATTGAATATAGATTAACATTAAATATTTAAGCAACATTCAACATTATACAGAAAGAAAATATTAACCATTCACACAAGCATTCACCACATCAATCATTCATTTAGACACAAGAGATAACATGGAAACCCATATGGGAAAAACAACCAAGGTTCTCTTCATCTGGCATGAGAAAGGATATAGCACCTTGTAGTTTACGGGATGCAGACTAATCTTAAGATATGTATTTAACTTTCATACTCATGGTTCTCATGCTCTTTGGTTCGCTATCCTACTCTACATCTACTCCTAGGGATCTGCTCCCACAACAGCCAAATCAACGACTCAACAACCCCTCTATCACTACTAGACTCTTCCTAAGTCTACTCTTCTTTGATCTCTACAACGTTAGAATAGAAGTGGCATCCTTCGCCCTTAATTACCATTGAATAGAAACTATTATAGAAAACTAAATCGAGATCAACAAAAACCACACAGACCAACCTTCTAACTGTTGCATCCCTCCTATATATATTATTTTACATGACCACGCAGGGCCAACTACATACTGGTAGTCTATTAACTGTCACTATTAGCCACCCCTCTGGCTACAGCTATGGTGATAATGAATTGACACAAGGAACTATCTGCCTGACTTACAAATATCTTCTCATATGTGTGTAGCTATAGGATTATGCCACCAAAAAGAACCATGATCTAGATTATGCATTCGTTGCATTCCGACCGTTATCCCTAGTATGCTTCTATGCTTTCCTTTCCTTTGCCGCACACCTCTCTGCTCTTCCTTCACGGGTCCTTCACGTCCTTTGTGATAAACATTTGATTCTATCGCATGTGCGGTGCATTTTCCTTGGTTGTATGCATGAAATTCCTCCTTATGCCCCTTTCCTGGGCCAACAAGGGAGTTAGTAGAGCAGTTAGGAAGTTCTGTTGCAATGGCCATAGGTTCACGACGTAGTCAAATAAACAATAAATATAGACAGTTAAAGTAGCTAATTGGTGGCACTTATTGAAGTGTCATGCATTGATGGCATATCTAATCGTTGGATTGACAGAATCAATGGAAGATTCGAGAAGTTAATGCATGATTTGGTCATGATGATCACATTGATTTGGTCATGATGGGTATGTGATCAACTTGATGCTATAAGAAGAGATGAAATTTGGTTGGCATTCACTATTGTGCAAGATTGAGCATTGAGTTGTAGATTTGTTTCGAGTTTAGTTATTGAGTGCAGAGTTCTTTTGCAATAAGTTGTTGCACTTTGTGTCCAATGAATTGTTGTGATTGGGTAAGTGAGGAATATATTTAGGAAAGTGTGCTGATTTGTGGGGTATGCTTTGTGAGCAAGTTCCAGTCAAGATTTCGAGTGAAAGGGACTCACCATTTTATCCATTAACAATTGAAGAACAAGTTGCAAGTATGCTAGTCGAATCATCTCTGGGTGTCGAAGAAGAAAAGGAAGGGACAGAAGGCTAGCTGTCCAGCATAGAAGAAGAGGCAGACTAGAACTTCTACGATGGAAGTGGAGGAAGTGGCACAGACGAGGACATCAAGATTAGGAGTTGTGGAGTCGACAATGAAATTAGTGGTTTCCACTATTGTTTAGGATAAAGTTCCCTTATAAGAAATGTGAGGGAGATCATCTTACTCACCAGTGCCTTGCTATCGTAGAGGTACGAAGAGTGTGGTGTGAGACTCAAGGATTTACTTCTCCTGAACAACCTATAGTTTCTTAACAACCTACTCTACCTTTGGTTGATCAAGTGGTCGATCCATTGTCATATTTGGTTCACCCCACTCTTCTTTCAGAGAGTGATCCTTATGTGATTGAACCAATGTCACTTTTGTTCAATCCCACTCTCCTTTCAGATAGTGAATTTCACAAAGAGATTGAACGATTCCGTTGTTGATCAATCCCATTCTTCCTTTGGAGAGTGAAGTGTCTTCTAGTCACATTTTCTTCAATGCTAGTTTAGAACTTACTGTACAAGGGGGTATTGAACTCACGTGTCACAAGCAATTATTTACATTGCAACCTACATGTACATTGAACATGCAAGTTTTCTTTGAGAAAAAAGCGTGTCACACATGCCTTACTTATATAAATACTCATGTGTACCTTAATTTGACATTAAAAAATACAAATCTTGATTAGATGATATTAGTTGGACCTTAATCCATAACTACCCAACTGTCTCAACCATCCAAACCTTCGAAACCTCTCTATTTCCCCATGTATAAATAGAGGGCATGGGATGGGCCTAATAAATCATTCTTGAAAGAGAAAAGTTATGCTGGTGGTATGCCTAAGACCTCTTTGAGCAATAGAATTCAATGTCCTTGGTTTTTAAAGGAGTCCTTATCTCAAAATATGGGTTGTAATCTTACCATTCCCTGTTTATGAATAAAAAACGTTCCTCTAGGAGGGAAGCGAAGGAAGCGGAGGAAGTTGAGGAAGTTGCGCAGATGAGGCCATCAAGATCAGGAGTTGTGAAGTTAGTAGCAAAAGTAGGGGTGTCCACTAAGGATATCCCTAGGTACATAGCACCCTGTGGGATCGGTGCGAAACCTAGGAAGCTCACCAAGAATTAGAAATACCAAGCAAGGATTCCAGCAATACCACATGGTAGGGTATGCGCTATAGAAATTGTACCATCACCGATGTGAGTGAAGTATGAAGACCATGACCTTCTATCCTTGGAGGATGTTACAAAGGTCCCATATTTACCAATGGTAGTAGTTGGAGGTGGCCCAATAGAACACATTCCATAGGATTAGGTGCACAGTTTGGACAAAGAAGGATTGTTGGGTTTGATCAACATGCAACACTTTGGGAGAATGAATGAAGCAAATGCATGTGTTAAGCATATTTTGGCATGCTTCCATGGAGTATTTTTATGGCTAGATAGTCTGGTCAAAGTCACCATGTGGATGATTTCAAGCATAATGGGGCTGCCCAAGGATGGGCTAGACCCCTTGTAGTATTTTTGAGGAAAGGATGATGACAAGAATCTTGCGACGACATTGAAGAAGCACTATGGGTTGCAGCGCGACGAGCAAGCCTACCACATTGATAGTATCAATGACCAAGCAGTGTGCATCGGTGCACATATTTTTTCAAGAAAAGTGGTCAAGAAGAAATACCCCATTCAATGCAACTTGGGGGTGATTACATGTGCTGAGCAGTGGGCACAAGGTGTACAAATGAATTGGTCAATGTTTCTACTAAACCTGTTGACAAAGGACGCAGTAATGGTGCAGGTGGGCCTGCACTTGTTTAATTATAGTTGGATTTTGATATTGATAGCACTAGTAGGTGGATGGATCTGGATGATTACCAAGGCATGGGGGTAGTGGTAGTAAAATTATGCAAGGGTCCACGCTATCAAAACCTGTGGTGGGTAAAGGAGCTAGAGAAGCTAAAGGACTATACAATACTGTTCTCTATTTATTGGGAATCCCTGCAGGTGGTAGCTACAATAGTGCCATGAATCAATGAGGACATTGTGACAAAGTACCAAAGGATTGCACAATTTTTTATTGGGCCACATGCCATTCATGTGCAAGTGCAGCGTGACCCATATAGGAAGTGGTTGTCGACCTCATATAAGCTATCTGATGAGGAGCTCGTAGTGATTTTTGATGATTGGCCCATCGCATGGAGAGATCGAGTCAGTTTATAATAAGTATTGATGAGCCCACTAGCAGAAGCGTTAGTTGATCTGGTACTTGTAACTGATCTGCAGAGTCCACATGATTGAGATGCTGAGTCGATGCAGACATCTACAGACTCAGAAGTGGAGTGTGCATTATAGGAATCAAGGATGAATAAGGTCCAAGAGTAGGGTGAAACCAATAGCGCATCGTCAGGAATGGAGGTGTAGCTGAATCAACTTGTCAAGGTCATTACAGATGTCATTACAGATGCAACAAATGCGGCAGTAAAGGAAATGAAAAAATCAGCACAAGATGGATTTGCAGAGGTAAGAAAAAAACTTGATTCTTTGTATGATGTTGTTTTGAAGAGAGTGTTAGAAGGAGAAACTATGCAACAATTTGGCTCAATCAACACTGGGACATGGGTTTGAAATGTTCAAATTCCCTTGACTATGATTGAGACCAGAAATGAGGATTTGAATGCCTCCCTACATCAGCTGGAGGGCCTTTCAATCGATATCAATGTATTGTCCACACAGACATTGGTACATATGCAACGAGTCGCCAATGATGAGTTGGCAGATAGAGAGTAGTACATCAGTGGTTAGTTTTTGCAATCATAGGAGAAGGAAGTGACAACGTAGAATGAATTTGAAGAATTGAAGAAGGCACAAGAGGATTTGAGAGAAAAGAGAGAGCATTGAGGATATTACAGAGCTGAACAAGGATCAAGACCGACTATTAGTCAAGAAGGCTCAAATCTGGGATCACAGTGCGCAGTTGGAAGAGGAATTTTCATAGGCAATTCAGTATATCTACAAGAGCAATGCAGATCTAGATGCATTAGAAAAATAAAAATGAATAAGAGTAGTCATCGCACAGTCACAGTGAGACAATGTAGATATGAATGCTTTGATACATCTCGACACACCACCTGAACAAGTTGTTCAAAGTAAGAGAACCATAGAGGATGTGGCGACACAACTAGAAGAGATGGAATAGGAAGCGATAAGGTCACTGATGCAACGACACAATTTTGGGGAAGTGTCATCTAGGATGAGCAGCTAGCGTAATTGACCAAGCAATTGCAGGAGACAGAGGTGTAGCTGGTGACATTAAAGACAACATTAAGAACAATGGCACTAGTTGTTTAGATTAGAAAGTCCAAAGAGATGAAGGAGTTGCAGCAGGGTGTTGGAAAGGATCACGAGCAACAGGGAAAGTAGAGTCAGTAGTTAGATGAGTTCCAAGATATTGGAGTGCATATTTTTCTTAAGGTAGGTGTTGCACTTGTAGGAGACAAGAGGGACAACTGGAGACATTAAAGACAACATTGAGAACAATGCCACTGGTTGTTTAGATTAGAAAGTCTAAAGAGATGAAGGAGTTGCAGCAGGGTGTTGGAAAGGCTCAGGAGCAATAGGGAAGGTAGAGTGAGTAGTTAGATGAGTTCCAATATATTGGAGTGCATCTTTCTATTAAGGTAATTGTTGTGCTAACAAACATTGAGGAAGGAAAGAAGGAGGTTGCTGCAAAGATAGTGGAACATCTAGTGAAGGACTATTTGACAGAGAGTCGGGAGATTGCTGAGAAAGTTCAAGAATAGGTAAATGCGATTACTCAGCAATATGAATACTTCAAGCTGAAGATCAATGAGTACACCATGTCCACCTGACATGGATCGAGGGTGAGCCACAAGATTGTGTTGGGGGCCTGTTGGTAGGCGGTTTTGGGATACATTAGTTGCACCACGTCATGGATGCTACACAGATCAAAGACATCGTGCATCTAACACCCCGGTTTTGAACCCAATGCATTAAATATACATGATACATATATTGAAAAAATCATGGTGAGGAGCTAAAGGAAAATTCCCCACCATCGATTTCGTTATGTTATGTTTCGAATTAGAATTGTCACCGATGTTATATTGGGACATACAACACATATTAAATTATGGCATCATGTAAATGTGCATTTTAATTAATGGAACCCAACCAGCTATGTTCACTACAACCAAATTGAGAAGGGGCATGATTTCCTAAGGATAGGGGTGGGAATTGTTAAACCCAAAACCCATGGGGAAAATCCATGTGTCAGCCACTAAACTACTGTTAGTTGAGGGCAGTTATTTGATGAGTAGTGGTGGGTGGTAGGCCTGTCCACATGCACCCTCCTCCAGCTAGGTTGTTCCATTCACGCGGGGGAAAGGAAACCAACAGAAAATGCTTCCAATCCCCCACTCTCGGAAGTTTTGGCTCACTCTCATGCAAACGGTCTTGGGGGGTTCACCCTTCTCATGCACCGGAATCATCATCATATTTTCCTCACGTAGGAGAATTTTCTCTTCACTGTCCAACTCATGCAGAGACACTGTTCGTTCCCCTTTTTCCTCATTGATTGTTGTTCTATGGGTATGTTCTTCCTCCAGCCTATGGAGAGCATTGATGTTCCTTTCACATTATTGGACTGTGTATTGTCCCTTCCTTCATCTCTGGATCGTATGCTATGATTTTACTCATTGATCGCTAGCTGTGGTATCATCCATGTCTTGTTGATTGTGATTCTTGTTTTTTTAAAAGTGGTATTTGCTGTAGGTTACCATTGTTGAATTGTTTGGCCATGATAGGGCCAAGAATGATTCAGGCTTTGTTTCCCTTTCCGAAGCTGAAATTGTTGGTTTTGTTGCATGCATGCAGTGGTTGGTCTTCAGATGGTAATGGAGTGGTGATGAGGTCCTGATTTGCTTTACAAACCTAGTGTGTTTGGGAACCACACAGATAGAGCTAGAGGGTTTGCTTTCTTCTCCACAACCCTTGAATAGCACTGGAAGGGAGGTCAAGGCCTGAGGGACCGCGTTGTAGAAAAAGGACTGGTTTCCTTATGTTGGGTGTGTGTGTGGGTGTTCTAGAAGTCTATCTAGTTCTAGTGTAGGTGTCCTTATCTCTTCAATGATCTCACCAGCTTAGTATTTAGCCTTTCCCAGCTCTTGGATGGCCTGATAAACCCAATTGTGTTGGCTTGGCCGATCTGATGTTCGCCTAATAAACCCAACTGCGTTGGCTTGCCTGAACTGTGTATTCCTGATGTTTTGTGTATCCTTGGCTATGTGTAAGCCTTCTAGTTCCTTATTCCTTAGGGAATCATGCCCAACTTGGTGGTGGCAGCGTTGTTGAGAGATTAAAGAGCATGCAGGTCTATGGTTGGGTGGAACATTGCAACGACGTAGCTAGTTGCGGGATAGTTATTATAAGATAAGTATTCTTGCCTATTTTACTTCTGTTGTTATGTTACTGTTAATGATTTATGATGAATATGTATATGAAGGAATGTTCTTTTGCTTCCGCTATGTATATGAATGATTAGTGCATCGTAGTATGTTTTAGGTTCTAAGTAATCTTGTTACAACATTATACATATGTACATGTTCATGGGGATAGATTCCTGGATGTTTTGGTGTTTAGTAGCATCCTCTTCGCCGATCAGAGGGTTGGGGACATTACAGTGTGGTATCAGAGCACTGGTTGCAGCATGGGCCTCAATGGGCCATGAAATATCAGCTATCAGAGGCAGGTTTTCTTCTACCCAGCAAAGATCAGACATTTATGATAGAAAACTTTCACAAATTTTTCTGAGTGCCGGGATTGTTGGCTCATTGAAAAACTTAGTGGAAAGTTCTTTCGACACAACATAACATGTAGTATGAAGACCACACGACACGAACCATCAATGATCGGTGAAAGATAGATGCAGAGATCGCCAAAACGCCGGTGGAGAAGAGACAAAAGAGAATATTTTTGAAAAAATTTCTAAGTTTGACCATCGACGATTAGCAGAAGTTAGTTGATTGCATCGTTGATGATTAGACGATGGAACCGCTGATGAACATCGAAAAATCCTAGTTGTTCATGTGTCTGCTATTGTGGCTGGCTAGTGGACTATTCTTTCAACGGATAGATTCCCTGACCACCGATTTCACAAAAAATAGTTGTTCCGACAGCCGATACGAAGCAACAAAAAATTGAAGTCATAAGACTATCAGTGATCAGCAATGATTGAAGGATTGGATCGCCGATGATTAGTTGATGACATATCCACAACGTTGAATAATAGATAGCGAAGGCACCGATATGTCGATAAAGAATAGAAGATGTTTGAGTCGGTGAAGCGGCAGAAAGAAGGAATTTCTGGAAAAAAATTCTAAGTATGGGAACCGTCGCCCGTCGACGAAACTTAGTGGATGCAGGAGCCACAGTTTCGGCGGAGATCAACTGAAGGCCACTGAAATGCCGGCCCAACTTAGTTGAAGAAACACTCGATATTGAATTTCGGCATCGATGAAGATTAGTTGAGTGGATCGGCGAAAATTAGATGAAGGAACTGTCGAAACATCGTCGCCATTGGAATAATTTAGCTAATTAAAGAGCCGACAAGCGGCAAGAAAAATAAAATTTTTGGAAAAATTATGCTAAGTATCGGACCCTCAGCTCATCGAGGAACTTAGTCTGATGAAGCTTCGACAAGACCATCAGTGATTAGTGACAATTACTTGATTGGATCGTCGATGAATAGTTGAGGAAGTAGCCACAGTGTCGGGGGGAAATAGTTAATGAAACAGCCGATGGAGTGTCATAGGAAGAAGAAAAGGAAAACTTTTGCTGAGATTTTTCTAAGTGTTGGAAACCATCGGCAATCGATGGAAGTTAGTTAATGAGACCATCGATGGACACCACTCAGAAAAAGTTAAGGGTTGTGAAACCACCATTGTCGATGTTTATGAGACTAACTATCTGATGCCACAGCTGGATGTTGCTCCAACCACTGATCAAAAAAGGATCCGATCATCAATGTATCAAAGATGTATTGCTGCTCAAGTCATCGATGCGCAGTGGTTAGTCCTTCTGATGGCCAATGGAACCATAGTGAGAGTACCACCCGTCGTTGCGGCTGCTGAGGGAACTATCTCGTCGATGCCACAAATATTAGTCGCTCTAACTGTTGACAAGCTATGATCCATTGAAACCCTTGAAGGTTTGTTGGCCGCTATTGTGGAAGATGAGAGGACTAACCACCTGATGCACAGCACGCCTGACTGCCAATGCAGCAGATTAGTTGGGTTCCCCGTCAATAAAGTTCATACTGTTATACAATTATGAACCCGACACCGCAGAATAAAACTAAGGGTTTTGGCCGCCAAAATGTGGAAGGCTAGTGGGAAGCGGACCCAATTAATAGTCTGAAAGCTTAGAGGACTGAAGGCCCAATACAGTGGAGGAAATTAGACAAATCACCCATCGATACAGCAGAGAGAATTAGATGTTCTAGCCGGCGACGTGTCGGAAGTTAGTGAAGAAAGAACCTGATAAACAGTCCTTGACATCCCCGATGCAGATCATAAGTTTATTCAATTTGCTCACCGAAATGCCAGAAAATTTGTATGGAAGAGACCCGATGAGGAGAAGGAAATTTTGGGTTTTTTAAAATGGAATTTTTCTTAGCAAATTCCAAATGTTTTAGCAGATTTTAGTAGATTGTCAGTCGATTATAGAGCTGAACAAGAGATAGAGAAAATTATTTGTTTTAGCAAAATTGTTGTTTTATCAATTTCCAGAAGATGAAGGTAAATAGTTTTGATTTATATTAATGATATGCATCTAAAAAATTTCTACTAACACATTTGTAGAATTATAGACACATCCAGGAGTAGTATTCTAGGAGGAATAGTGTGGTAAAGAAAGAGGTGGTTCAGTCATAAGGACCCATGATGGATATGATGCTCGAGATTCTTATGAGTGTGCAGGAGATGCCATGGGAGAAAATGTTCATAATGGAAATGATGAAATAGAGTATAATGGAAGGAGATTCCAAGAGACACCGTCCAAGGTTGCAGCCACCATGAGAAACTTGATTAAAGCCTAGGAAGAGTAGCATCGGTTGAATGCTACCATGTTGCAGAGTTTGACAGACTTGTAGAAGAAGATAGATTCTAGACGAGGTACATAAGGCGAGAAGGAAATAAGAGCTATACTAGGAGGAGGAGAAGGAATTCCAGTGGATCATCTAACTCTGAAGAATCTAGTGGAGATACAAGTTCATATTTTCATAAAAGGAAAAGAAGAACACACCATAGGGATTTCTTTGGGGATGAATTTAAGAAAGCTAAGCCTCTTACATTTGATGGTGAGATAAAGACTGGACAAGAGGATGAAGCTTGGCTTCTTGGGATAAAGAAGTACTTTCAAGTGCAGGATTATTTAGGAAACATGAAGGAAAGAGTTTCCATATTCAATATGAATGGAAGAGCATCCATTTGGTGGGAACAATTCAAGCAAGTAAAGAAGATCAGTGAAAGGAAACTGAAGTGGAAGCAGTTCAAGAAGTATTTTTGGCAGAAATACCTCTCCGACAGGTATTATAATGACAAGATTAAGGAGTTCCATAAGCTGAGATTGGGACAATAGACCATAGATGAATATGCAAATAAGTTTTTGGAATTGTTGAGGTATGTTCGGTACATCATAGATGAAAAAGTGAAGGTCCAGCGGTTTCTGAGTGGATTGCCTCAAGCTTATAGAGACAGAATTGAGTTTTATGAACCTAGAAATCTTGAAGAAGCAATAAGGAAGGCTAAGTATTTATTTATATGAGAAAAGCGAAGGTAGACCTAATTACCATAAGGCATGGAAGGACAAGAAAAATTAAAAGTTTGATCAAATAAAGAAAGGTTGCAAACCTTCTAGATTCAAGAATCAACAGAAGAAACCATCCTAAGCTGTGAGTAAGCCAATTGGAGTGACAGGTGGAAAGCCTAAAGATCCACCATAGAACAAAGGTCCAATAAAATGTTGGAAATGTGAAGGACCCCACTTGTGTAGATACTGTCCACTTGAGAATGAAAGTGCAAGGCCAACTTATAGCATTTAGGAAGTAGAAATAGTGGGTCAAGTAGTAATGGCAACCCCTAGAATTTATGCAGCACTAGAGGACTACCAGGAAGATCACCAATCAACTGTGGTTGAAGTTGCAGGTAAGATTGTTGAACAATCTGTTTCTATTTTGATTGACCCTGGTTCTACTCACAGTTACATTACTCCTATAGTAGTGGATATTTGTGCTTTTAAGAAGGTAAATCATGGAAAATCTTGGTTAGTTCAGCTAGCCACTGGAACTAAGAGAAAGGTCATTGAAGTAGTGGAAAAATGTCCATTGATTATGAATGGATTGATCACTTGTGTAGATTTGAATGTTCTACTGCTTGGTTCCTATGATGTTCTCATTGGAATGGATTGGTTAGAAGCTCACAGAGTAAAGCTTGATTGTTCTAACAAGACTTTTGAATGCACGGATGAAGAAGGAAACCATGTAGTTGTGAAGGGTATTCCAAAGGTAATTTCAGTAAGACAGTTTTTAGCAATGCAGTTGAAGAAGTTCTGTAGGAAAGGTTGCCAGTTGTATGCAGCTCATATTTTGGAACCAATAGGAGATGAAAATCCTAGGTTGGAGGACTATCAGGTGTTATAGGAATTCAAGGATGTGTTTCCTAATGAGATTCTAGGACTTCCTCCAAAGCAGGACATTGATTTCACCATTGAACTTGTCCCAAGAGCAGCACTAGTGTCTAAGACACCCTACAGGATGAGTACATCGGAGGTGATGGAGTTGAAGATGCAATTGCAAGAGTTGCTGGAAAAGAAGTATATCCGGTTGAGTGTGTCTCCTTGGGGAGCACCAGTTCTATTTGTAAAGAATAAAGATGGTACAATCAGGTTATGTATTGATTACAGACAGACGAATAAAGTTACTATGAATAATAAATATCCTTTTCCTAGGATTGATGACCTCTTTGATCAAATGAGACGAGCAAAGGTATTTTCCAAGATTGACTTGAGATCTGGTTACCATTAGGTGAGAATCAAGGATGAATACATTCATAAGATAGCCTTCAGGACAAGGTATGGACATTGTGAGTTTGTAGTGGTACCATTTGGTCTCATAAATGCACCAGCTACATTTATGTGCCTTATGAATAGTGTATTTAGCCAATATTTGGACAAGTTTGTTCTTGTTTTCCTTGATGAAATTCTTGTTTATTCCAGGAATGAGGAGGAACATGAAGAGCATTTGATATTGACATTGCAATTGCTCAGGGAACATCAGTTGTATGCAAAACTAAGTAAGTGTGACTTCTACAGAGATAGAATTTAGTATTTGCGTCACATTATCTCAGAAGAGGGGATATCAGTGGACCCTGAAAAGATTGAAGCCATTATGAACTGGCCTACTCCAAGAAATGTGATGGATGTAAGATCTTTTATGGGACTTGTAGGATACTACAGGATATTCATTGAGGGATTCTCCAAGGTTGCACATGCCATCAATTCTTTGCAAAAGAAGGGGATAAAGTTCGAATGGACTTCGAAGTGTGAAGAAAGCTTCCAGCGGTTGAAGAATCTCCTCACCAATCCACCAGTATTGAAGGTTGCAGATCCAGAGAAATATTTTGTGGTGTGTACTGATGCATGCAGACAAGGGCTTGGAGAAGTCCTTATGCAAGATAACCACGTGATATGTTATGAGTCAAGAAAGCTGAAGGAGCATGAGAAGAACTATGCCACTCATGAATTCGAGCCTGCAGCCATAGTACATGCTCTCAAGATGTGGAGGCATTACTTGATGGGTAGAAGATTTGAACTCATAAGAGATCATTGTGGAGTGAAGTATTTGTTTGATCATCCTACTCTGAATGCTAGGCAAGGAAGATGGCTAGAATTTTTATGTGAGTTTGATTTCTAAATCAAGAACATAAAACGAAAAGAAAATAAGGTAGTTGATGCACTCAGCAAGAAGGTACAGGAAATGCATGTGGCATCCCTTAGTGTTTGCCAATCAGATTTGAGGCAACAGATTGTTAATCATGTTACTGGAGATGAATTTTATGAGTAAGTAAAAGACAAATTGCAGCAGCAAAGTCTTGAGAAGAGGTATGAGGGATATAAATTGGAAGAAGATGGAATTTTTACTTATAAAGGTAGAATTTATATTCTAAATGTTGCATATTTGAGGAGAGTTGTTATGGATGAAATCCATCAAGCTCCATATTCTAGTCACCCAAGATACCAGAAGACAATTGCTACAGCTAGAAAACAACACTTTTGTCCAGGAATGAAAAAGGACATGGCTGAATACATTTCAAGGTGCATGAAATGTCAATAGGTAAAGGTTGAGCATCAACATCCAACAGGTTTGTTGCATCCTTTGCCAGTTTCAGAATGGAAATGGGAAGTTATTTCCATGGATTTTACTATGGGATTGCCGATGACTTGGAGACAACATGATTCCATCATGGTTGTGGTAGAAAAGTTGAAAAAAGTATCACATTTTATACCGGTAAAGTCTACACACAAGACTAATGGCATTGCAAAGATCTTCATGAAGGAGATTTTCAAATTGCATGGATTGTCGAAGGCAATAGTTTCTGATAGAGATGTCAATTTCACTTCCAATTTTTGGAAGGGATTGCTTGCAGATTTGGGTACATAGCTAAAATTCAGCACTGCATACCATCCTCAGACAAATGGGCATACAGAGAGAGTTAATCAGGTGCTTGAAGATATGCTTTGCATGTACATGATGGACAAACCAACCAAGTGGGAAGATTACTTACACTTGGTAGAGTTTGGTTATAACAATGGACAGCAGGCATCCTTGGGGATGAATTCGTATGAAGCTTTATATGGAAGAAGGTGTAGGACACCAGTGACTTGGGATAATCCAGTGAACAGGGTTGTGCTTGGACTAGAATTGCTCAAGGAAATGGAGTAAGAGGTTATAAAGATCAGAAAAAATCTGAAAGTAGCACAGGACAGACAAAAAATCTATGCAGATAAGCGTAGGATAAACAAAGAGTTCAGTGTTGGGGATCATGTTTACCTCAGAGTGAAAGAAAATAAGAGTTCCTTCAAGCTTGGATGTTGTGCCAAGCTGTCACCTAGACATTGTGGGCCATTTGAAGTGCTTGAAAGAATAGGGCCTGTTGCATATAGAATTGCATTTCTTGCTAGTACTAGAGCTCATAATGTTTTTCATGTTTCTTTGATTAATAAATATGTACATGATCCTAACCATATGATAAATTGGGATGTGATTCAGGTGGAACCTGAGGGAGAGTTCCAAATCAAGCCAATGTCCATCCTTGACAAGAAGGTCATAATGCTTCGGAACCGAGCCATAGTGCAGGTAAAGGTGCAATGGGAGCACTATGGACCTGAAGAGGCTACGTGGGAGCTAGAGGATGCCATGTGATTGGCACATCCATTTTTGTTCAATTCTATGGAACACTGAGGCAGTACCAGTGTAGCATTTTGTTCAAATTTTGTAAAGCACTGAGGACAGTGCTATTAAAGGGGGAGGGGAATGTAACACCCCAGTTTTGACCCCAATGCATTAAATATACATGATACATATATTGTAAATAATCATGGTGAGGAGATAAAGGCAAATGACCCACCATCGATTTGGTTATGTTATGTTTCGGATTGGAATTGTCATCGATGGTATATCGGGACATACGACACATATTAAATTATGGCATGATGTAAATGTGCATTTTAATTAACGAAACCCAACCAACTATGTTCATTGCAACCAAATTGAGAACGGGCATGATTTCCGAAGGATAGGGGTGGGAATTTTTAAACCCAGAACCCATGGGGAAAAGCGATGTGTCAGCCACTAAACTACTGTTACTTGAGGGCAGTTATTTGCTGAGTAGTGGTGGGTGGTAGGCATGTCCACATGCACCCTCCTCCAGCTAGGTCATTCCATTCACATGGGGGAAAGGAAACCAACAGAAAACGCTTCCACTCCCCCACTCTCGAAATTTTTGGCTCACGCTCACGCAGATGGTCTTATGGGGTTCACCTTCTCATGCACTAGAATTATCATCATATTTTCCTCACACAAGAGAATTTTATCTTCATTGTCCAACTCACGCAGAGACATGTTGGCTTGATTTTATGACCTAGGCCAACAAGGAGATTATTCCCACACAATCAGCTTAAAGCAGCGTCCAGTGTGTTTGGAGTAGCAAAATCTCGCAGGTTATGGTCCTGCTACCAGCTGAATTTTTCTCTTAAGGAGAAACTCAAATTCAGCAAAAATCTATCCTAATGTATTTCTGTCTAAATAAACCCTAAAAATTATTTTCAACTACCTAAGGTATCCTACAATTGCTTTCTTAAGGAAAGTCTTCGGTTTTTGGAGAGTTTCTAAATAAAAAGACTATTTAAAATTATTCTAAAAATTACACAAATTTGATTTAACAACTATTAAATGTAACTATACTATGATAATAATAACTGAACTATTTCAACTATCCTACCTATCCTATCTCAGCTGAGAGCGATTTGAGTATTTATATTAATTATCAATTAATATATGATAAACAGAAAGATAAGGAATAAGATATAAATAAAAATACTTAGATCATCTACACTGAATCACTTTGTTCTAAAATAGATTGACAGAGAAACTGAAATAAACAATTACTTCGAATTTTTTGAAATGTCTAATTAATTAATAATTAATTGACAACATTAGATATTTGAATAAGAAATAATATTCAGTATGAAATCATTGCAACAATACAAATGAAATCAAATAGGCATATATATATATATATATATATATATATATATATATTGAGTTTTCAGTAGTAGCACTGAAAAGTAGATACACTGAAAAATTCAGTTACAATAATATACTAATTCAAATACAATATTGTTGTGTTGACAAAGTGAAATACGTATAAATAAACACAAGCATAACAAAGTACAGTGTATTAATATTAAAATAGAAGATTATATACTAAAATATAAAGAGTATCCAAAACAATACCAGTCATGATATCAACTTGGATATTTCCAGTCACATCCCATTTCCAAAGATCAAACTTCAGTCAGGAAAAAATAGTATCAAAATAATATCTCAAGTATATTTCTCTTCAATCACTCCATCTTCTATCTCATCAAAATTACAAGCTTATATAATACTACCAGTCTTTCGATTCAGTTTTCCCATCAATGCTATATGCAATACTATAGGATTCCTATAACTATCAAAGAGAATCAAATATCTTTTCATCAGACACCTGTCACTAGAAGATAACAATAAAAACAACTAGCCTGAAACATTTTCTGATTTAAAGGAACTGGAAAATTCGTGGTTGTTGTGAAAATTCTAGTCTTCAATACACATCCACGTCTTCTAGCTGAAATCCAGAATATTAGAAACGTCCTGAAATTGTAAAGGATAGCAATGACATGCCCACCTATTTTAAACCAACAAAAGCATCTCATTAAAAACCAATTAAAACAGAAATAACAAAAGAAACTATAATTCATATATCTGCCTGTAAAATCTGTGATTTTACAATAATGCACAAAAGGCTTGTCATTACCTGTTGACAAAGAGACAAATGATGTAACCGAAAATGGAAATAATCATTAAGTTCTCTTTTGCAAATCAACCACTCTTCTTGCTTCAGCTAGTTTGGCTTTAAGCCTGATAATCACTAACTTTTGTTTTTCTACTTGTTCAAACAGATGTTTATTTGTACCTATCATTGAATTTTTCACCTTTTTATATTGGTTCTTTTTTATATTTATTTCTTTCCACCTGTTAATCCAGTTCAACAACTCCTCCATGAACGTCTTATTTTCCTCCTATATTAAAGCTGCATTAGATTGACACTATTTAAGTTCATATTTCAATTTTATAATCTTGGTCTCGTATACCCTGTCCAAAACTTGTTGAAGAGTTTCTTCTTCGTTTTCGTGAAACGAATCGGTTGCCTGAGGAGGATCAGGATTATCTATGTTTTGACCAGATGATTGAAGACTGATAAAAGATGGTTTGGGATCTGAACTATAGGCGTCCATACATGATGGATCAACTTCTACCATACCAGACTCTGTAATGTTTTTAACCAATTTTGCACTATTATTCTTTATAAGAGTGGGTTCATTTCTATGAGTAGTTCTGGGAACCAACGATGGAACGTCGTCCTCAATATGGACAATCGAAGGCTAAGTACCCTGTTGATTAGTCATAGGAATAGAAATTGTAGGTGCATTATTCATGCTTCTAGTAACTCTCCTCGAATGAACAAACACAAGATTTTTTTATTCAAATCCTCCTCAGTCATAGCATACCTATGTTAGTTGATCTAGTTTATGCATAGACTCTTTGCTATGTTTACGAGGATTATTTAGCTCGAAGAGATTTTAACAATCAACAACATTAATATATTCATTTTTGGTTAACCTGTCCTCTATCTTTGCAGTGTGGAAATTGAACCCAATTATAGAACAATTACACTCACAACAATTATCAATTGTACATGCAAAATCACTCACAAAAGAGACTGGATATGGAGCTGAAAACTAAACTGTATTAACTCAGTGTACAGTATCCAAACCTATAATAACATAGGCTGCTGCATTAAATAATTACATAAGGGATTCGAATGCATGAGGAGGAAATTCAAATTTAGTCAAAAGCAGGCTTACTAAAATTAAGCAATTCCCCCATAGGTGCATAAAGTAGTTTCCAAATCAGCTAAGGAGCTCACGAATTGGCAAAATCACTTAGGCAAGCTAAAAGGTGATGGAAGAACAACTCATACATGATTTTCATAGGAGAAAAGAGTGGAGGATGTGGAGGACAAAAAACTAGTTAACCTCACCTGGTCAAACTTTCCCAATTGCCTTAAAGCACTAAAAAAGAAGGCAATAAAGCAGAAAAAGTAGAAGGGTCCCTAGGAGGCCAGGAATAAATCATATTTGATTCCTTGAGGTTTCCCAAGTGCTCCATGAGTCGAAATAGGAAAGTTTGACCACTATGGATAAGTAGATGACAAATTGCATAAGGTGGAATCATGAAACTAGGCAAATAAGACAAAAATGATTAATTTAATGTCTAAGGTAGCTAACTATGGGTTGATTATTCTAACATGTAGGAGTACTACAATGTTTATCAGATGGGGATCGGTTCAAGGTTGCTTCAGAGTAACAGGGAGCTACGTTCCTAACACCATCATCACTGATACCAACATTTATGGGTGTATGGGCTTCCTCAAGCCCTGTATCCTTTGATTCAGCCTCAGGAACATTACTAACCTCAGGATTTATAGTAGCCTTTCATTTCCTATGGGTCTTTGGGGAAGGGGTTGGCCAAAATTGAGTCGGTCCAAATTGACATTCAATTAAAAATTCATCCCATGATTTTCCATTAAGAGACAGCTGATGCTGTATTATAATTTTGACTAAACCATGATGAAATAGACTTCTATCAGGATTATCGAAACTTTGAACCGAATGTGACATTTTTTTCAGACTTTGCCAAAGATAAAATGGTAGATTAAGTATACAGCCTTTTAATGCTAATAAGAGTCGTAGGTGGTAATAATGTAGGTGAGAAAAGAATCCATCACATGATACGTACCTGACCAAAATCTCATAGCATGCTCTCCATTCCAGCTTTAGAAACATGACTGAAACCCTAATTTTCAGTTTTTCATTATCCAGCAAAGGCAACAACAAGGACTGACACTTCTTCTTGTTTACTTTCCCACCTTTAAACCACCGCTCCCTAGTCTATGGGAGCCTCGTTGCCTCTGCAATTTTTTCTTCGTCAACAATGAATTTGAAACCCCCAATCTGTGCGACGTTTTCTTTCAAACTCAAGGCAAATAGTTTGGTCACCTCCGCGTTATGGCCACTGAAGCTCCTGAAGAAATGCCCCCATCCAATTTTCTCAAATAGTAGTACAATCTTCTCATTAGCTTCAATAAGCTCTGACCCTGATATTTCAAAACGACTAAGCAAAGCCATGGCCTCCTCACAACTATCCTAATTACGAAATGGAATGAATGGAGTAGTGAAGAGGGAAGGGATAGGTATCTAGGTGCATGACATGATGCGAAATATCAAATCTTCACATGCTTCATATCTGACAGTAATGACGGCTTCTAAATTTGTCCATTTTAACCAGACTTAGAGTTGATGAATGCTACAGCCAATGTTCCATTATGATAAATGCATGAATAGCCACGACTAACAATAAAACTTAACCAATTCTACATATTAGGGATTATCTGATCCATGAATCGTAAATCGAGACATTGATTACACATAGTGGGAATGATGAGCTTGTACATCGTTATGAAATGAAATGGATATCAACATTAAATCTTGCTGATACAATTCATTAATACATTCACAGCTATCAGTTAATCGCAAGGTGTTAACCAAATCCCCATGCCAATGCAGCGATCCAAGCAACAGGTGTTATTTATTTGACATATGGGTCATGTATCCTCGTAAACATTGTCAATTAATGGTCTCCTCCAGGTTATACGTCAAAGGTGGTAGCGTTTATTGACATGGCGATATAGTATCAAAATCATAAACCCTAATGTTTTGCATTATAACTAACTAATGATCCGAATTAACATTTATGCCATGTATATATATGAAGTCTCATTTTGAAATATAGTTTTATGACTTTACAAAATCCCATCCACTAATATCCCAAATTGAATTTGATAGGATACTAAGATATAAAACCATGACATATGAAGATTTCAAATGATACTTATTTATTTTCTTTTCACTAACTATATATATACAATTTTACAAAATAATGATATGATATTAAGTTACAAATGGAATATGAGCCTTTAGGTTTAATAAGAGTTTTAATTTAATAATTCACCTTTAGTTCTAGGCTTTTCAGAACTTATAATATCTTATCAATAACTAGCTTCAAACAAATTCAAAATGTGTTTTCGTTGAACCCCAATTAGCATACTATCTCTTTAAATTTCTTAAATCATATATATATATATAATTAATGATGAATTGATTGTATAAAAATTTATAGAACTGACAGCTGCTAATTATCAAGTTTATGAAAAATGGTTTCATCAGCTTCTAATATGTCACTGAACTCTTCTATAATTGAGAGTACCTTCAGAATCGAAGATTCTGAGGGCACTCTTTTATAATTTTTTAATAGGTAAATCATAAAAGAGAGCTGATCTCCCTTCATCTTAATGAGAAATGAAGAGGTTGTTTTTGAATGCCAAAAAATGGTGACAACCTGGGCGAACCAGTTATCTCTGCTCATACAACTTATAAACGATATAAACAAAATCTTAAAACTTATTTAAAATAATCAAAAAATATTTATCTAAATAAAAACCATTATTTTTATTCATATTCATAAGTATAACTCAAAAATATTCCATATTTTGAAATAGAGATCTAGTTAGGGATAAACTTAAAAATATCCTTATAGAAACAAAATACTTCATAGTAATAATAACCTGCACCATAAGAATAGAGTATAGAAATCTACTTTTCTGAAAAATTTCCAGAATCTGTTCCATAAACATAATAATTTTCTTTTTGCTTGCTTTTCTTTTCTTTAAACAGTAATTCTGACTGAAGACTACTATCTAGGTATGGTGTCCCAATGTGATAGTATCATTCATGAGAGCTGTCTGAAATAACCAAGCTGGCTCGTGATGATCATGATTAGGCCGGCTCGTGATGAGACCTCCTATTCTTCAATCAAAATTTATGTTTTCTTTATTCTCTTTCAACTTTTAAATTTTATAAAATGAGAGATAATTACCCAGCATGGTGACCAAATGGTAATGTTAGTCATTAATATCACCAGAAAATGAATCAGCTGGCTCGTAATGAGACCCCTTATCTTTTGGTTTTTAAACCAAAAGCCATTACTAGTTTCCAAATAGTGTTGTACTAGTGATATTTGTGATTCTGATCAGATCAGCTTATTACTAAGACCTTTCGTCTCTCACTTTAGCATTTTATTGATTGGAACAAATTATAAAAAAAATTCAGATTGTAAATACTTTTGAAGACTGATGGTAGAGATCTGTAAGAGTTTTTCAAAAGTACAAGCTTCGAAAAAGACATTAATAAGCTATCCCCATTTTATAAAAAATAAAAAGGTGAGGAATAATCTGAGTAACACTTAAAAATAGAATAATGATAGGTCTTTTACATATTTAAAAAACCTTGATCATCCTGAACAAATTTTTAAAAGATTTCAGTCTTGTATCATAATTTCAAGTTAACGAGCAAACTGACTGTTTTTTCAACTAGAAGCTCTATTTATTTACATTTATTTCTTCAACTATTAACTAAATATTACTGACTGATTATATACAAAAATTCGACAGTCTGAAATATTTGATTAACAAAATTAGAGATGACTTAATAATAATAATAGAATGATGTTTGAAAGTTACATGAGTTTTATGAATTTATCATCATCCTTTAGATTCCATGAACTAAATATAATTCAGTTTATGTATAAAAATATAAATTTATTTAGAAACAGCAAACAAATTATATACATTTTAAAATAGAAAATATTAACAGAAATATTTTTTCAAGATCAGTCCATTCACTGGGAATGTTTCGGATTGACCTTCAAGTGTTTGCAATTGAAAGGTACTTGGACCTATTTTCTCAGCAATAACAAAGGGACCTAACCAAAGCTTCTGAAACTTAGTATGATCTCCCTTTTCCTCGTGAACTTTATCCCATTTTAAAACTAAGTCTCCCACCTGAAATTCTCGATTGGAACTAAAGGATTGGTCAAACCAAGATTTCACAATCTGTTGATGTTTTGTAAAGTACTGTTTTGACTTTTCTCTTTCTTCCTCAAGCTTTAGCAAAGTATTAATTCTCTTTTCCATTGCTGGACACTCTTCATCTTGAACAGACTGAGCTAACTGTAATGAAGGTAAGAATAAATTTGGTGGTAAAATAGCTTCAGTTCCATATACTAAGAAGAATGGTGAGTTACCTATCACAGCCTTAGGAGTTACTCTGTCTACCCAAAGGGCATTGACCAATTCTGTATGCCAATCATGATGGTGAGCTGAAATAGTTCTTTTGAGAATTTTCAATAAATTTTTGTTTGTTGATTTAGCTAGACCATTTCCATGAGGATGGTAGTTAGCTGAATACCTGATTCTTATTCCCTTCTCTAAAGCAAACTGAGTTAACTCAATTGATGAAAAATATGAAGCATTATCAAAGACGCGGGAATCTGGAATACCAAATCTAGTTATGATAAATAATTCTAAAAATAATATAACCTGATTGGTATTTACCATCCTTAATGGTGCAGCTTCTGCCCAATGAGTAAAATAATCAGTTGCAGTTATTATATATTTGTGTTGCTTAGATGAGGGAGGATTTATTGGCCCTACTATATCAATACCCCATTGTTGAAAGCGTCTTTCAACTGAAACAAGTTGTAAAGGAAAAGCAGGTTTCTTAACCCTTCCCGCAGCAAGTTGACATTCCTGGCATTTTCTAACAAAAGCATAGGAATCGCGAAACAAGGTAGGCCAATAATAACCAGCCCTAAGAATTTTATGTGTAGTAGTTTCTCCACCAAAATGACCTCCTGCTGGTATAGAATGTAACTCTTTCGGAATTACTTCTATTTCATCTTTGTCTAGACATCGAAGCAATACTCCGTCTGAATTTCTCCGAAAGAGGACATTATCAATTAATAAATAAGGAGCAGATTTCAATCTAAGTGCTCTTTTCTTTCTTGGTTCTAGGTAATCAGGAGCAGTTCCTGTTTCCAAAAGTATTCTTATGTATGTATACCAGGAATCTTGTGGTGGAGGATAAAAATAAATTTCTCTGGTAAATAAAACCTCATCAATGACAGTTTCAGCTTTATCATTAGGTAGATGGGTAGCTTCAGCATCTAATTTACAGAATCCCTGACCTTTGACTATCGTTAAGGGTTTAATTTCTAATTCATACTCTTGAAGGGCTGTCATCCAAGGTGCTCTTTTCTCACCTAAGTCCTTTTGCACTAACAAGTTTCTGACTGAGGAATAAGGGACGATTATTTTCGTTTTAGATTTCAATAAATATGGTCAAAAATGTTTAACAGATTTAAAAACAGTAAAATCTTGTTTATCAACTTCATGGTAATCAAGTTCAACACCTTTGAAATTTGAACTCATGAAGGAGATAGGCACTTCGTTATTTTGCTGATTTAATTGGGTTAAAACTGTTGCATATGAAATATCATAAGCAAAAGTATACAGTATGAAATATTTGTTAAAATCTAGGCTTAGAAGGCTAGGAGCTTCTGACATGGCTTCTAAAATTTTATGAAATGATTCTTTTTCAGTTTGTCCCCAATTAAAGATAGTATCTTTCTTAATCATTTTCTGCAAAGGACGAATGATTTCAGAGAAACTGGGAATGAATCTCCTAACAAAATTTATTTTACCGAGAAATGATTGCGTTGCTTTCTTGCTAGAAGGATAAGTTATCTTTGAAATGGCTTGGGTTCTTTCAGGATCAATCATGATTCCATGTTTTGAAAACACACAGCCTAATAAAATACCTTCTGAAACAACAAATATTGTTTTTTTAGGATTTAAGGATATTCCAAATTTTCTACATCGTTCAAATACCTTTCTAATATGATTAAGATGATCAGGTCGATGTTTAGAATATACATTAATGTCATCCAAATAGATGATGACTGAACGTTTAATTAAGCCTCTAAAAGCAATATCCATTTCCCGTTGAAAAGTTGGTCCCGCATTGATTAACCCAAAGGGCATCTTGCGGTAAGCATATGTTCCCCATGGAGTTCTAAAAGCAGTTTTCAATTGAACATCTAGGGAAACTAATATTTGATTGTATCCTGAGAAACCATCAAGGAGTGATAGTATCTCAGCCCCAGACACCTTTTAAAGAATTTGTTCCATGGGAGGAACTGGGTAATTATCCTTTTCAGAAGACTTATTCAGATTTCTAAAATCTACACATAACCTAATATCCCCGTTTTTCTTCCTGACTGGAATTAGGTTTGCTACCCACTGAGTATGTCTGATGGGAAAAATAATCTTGGAAGCTAATAATTTATTTAGTTCCTTCTTAATTGTCAGTTCTAGTGACGGGTGACATTTCCTTAACTTTTGTTGAAAAGGTTTTGACTCCTGTTTAATTGGAATTATGTGTTGCATGAATTGTGTGTTAAAGGTTTTCAGGTCATCATATGTCAATGCAAAGACATCCTTAAATTCTTTAAACAATTTTATAAATGCTGTTTTTTCTTCGGGGTTACAATCTACTCCTAGGTTTATAGTTTGATTATTCAGATCTGTTCCTAAATTTATGGTTTCATACCTCATTCGAGAGCTATTAGTTTTACAATTAGGGATAGATCTAAATTTATCCTGCAGATCAAAGAACTTTTCTAATCTTAGTACTGAATTAGGGACTGGTTTTACCTTTTCAAAAGCTTTTTCAATTGAACAAAAATCATTTATTACCGAAAAATCCCGCAGATTTTCATCATGAGTGACTTCATCTATGGCTGAATATTTAAAGGTATCCTCATTCATCAGAAAATTCAGCACCTGCACATCATTATCGAATACACACCATTTAAAAATATTATCTAGTATAGAAGGTCTAAAAATCAATTCAACTGAAAAGAAATCTGATATAAGATTTTCTGACGGAATTAACTTTGATGCTACATTTGCCAACAAATCTGCTTCTTGGTTTTGATTTCTAGGAACAGAAATTATGTTAAATGCATCAAAATGTGAGATAAGGTTCCATACCTCTCGTTGATAACTCTATAAATGTTCAGATAGGCAGTGAATGGAGTTACGAACCTATCTAACAATGATCTCGGAATCGCCATATACAATTAACTCTTTGATATTCAAATCAATTGCTTTTTTCAATCCTTGTATTAAAGATTCATATTCCACAGTATTGTTTGTACAATTAAATTCCATCCTACAAGCTATACATGTTTTATTTCCCTGAGGGTCCACCAGTAAGCAACCAGCTCCTGCCCCTTCTTTGGATTTCGCACCATCAAAATATAAAGTCCAAATAGAACTATTCACAACCACTTTGCTTTCTATAATATTCACAATATTCAGATTATCTACATCATTAATGGTTTCCTTGAATGAAGAGTTAGGAGAAATAGATGTCACATTCCTAATTTCAGATTGCTATTTATTTTCAGAAAAGGCAAAATTTTCAGCTTTAAAATTACCAAATCCCAATTCATGCATGTAATTCCCCATAATGTAATCTGAAAATAAAATAGGTTCGCTAGGATCATGCAGTTCAGTGACAGTATGTTTCATATATCTTTCTCTATTTATCTTTATCTGATTTGACTTTCCGTTCTTAGGTAACTATAATGTTGACCAGTCCATGGCAAAGAATCCATTCAATTGTTGAGACCAATCCCTACTTAAAAATAGCCCATATGCATCTGGAATATTTGCAACAACAATATCTATAATTTGATAAACCGAAGGGTTACAAGCAATCCTGACTAAGACATCTTTCATTTCCCCTACAACCTTCACATTTGTCCTGTCCAATTGAGTTATTTGAGAATTTGATGGAACATATTTCCCATTCAATTTCTTGCATACTGATAAAGGCATCACATTGGAGGATGCTTCGGAGTCTACCATGCAATTATGAACATTCCTATTGAAAATTTCAAAGGTAAGTAAGAATGGAGGTGTGGTTGATTTAGAATTCTTACCTATAAGCGAGGCTTTGTCATTCGTTGCTTTTCCTTTATCAGTTGCTGTTGAATCATTATTAGAATTGTTTGCAGCAACATTTTGTTTTGCGTTAGGAATAATTGAACTCATGGCAGGATTTATAACATGACTATTAAGCATTGGGTAGATTTGAAGTAGGTCGTACATACTGATGTTTGCACGTGTCTTCTTTAAATCCTCAATTATATCATATTGTAAATCTAATTTTTGAGCATTTTGAATAGGTTGGATAATTTTGGTTGATTGAGTCTGTTTTCCAGATTGAGCTTGTTTATTAGGCTGTGCATTGTTGTTGTCATTATTTGTAGTAGAACTTGACGAAGCTCCAAGAGTGTTTGCGACTGCTCTATGACGAGTATTATAGGAATGTTGTCCTGTAGGTGGAATTTTACTCTCATATTCTTTCACAAGACTGTCCCAGAAATGACCGTTCACTTGTTGAGGTTCTTCTAATTCTTCATCATTTTCTGATTCCTCTTCTTCATCATTTTTAGGTATATCTTGACTAGAAGGAGTTTTAGATAAAGATAAAACATCTCGAATTGTATTAAAAATCTCTTCATTTGCTGCTATGTCAGGTGGCGTATTTTTATTATTTGTATTCGGGTTTTGTCTAAATTGATTTCTGAAATATCCCCTAGAAGGAGAAGCTTCAGAATTGGTTTTCTTTAACCCTACAACTTCATTGGTTAATGTCCGAATAGCATTTTGCAACTGTTCTATATCAAATTCTTTGTCTTTGTCTGAATTGAGTTTTTTCGTCTTCCTATGAGGAAAAGTATCAGATTTCCCACTTCTATCTGGTTCATCGGACATAGAATCTTTCTCAACTTTAATGGCTTCCTCAAAAGTTTCTCCTAATGTTGTTTTCCCGGCTCTCTTAACGAACATCCCAGAATATTTTGGTAAAGCTGACGTATAATTTTCAATAATTATATCCTCGGGTGGTTGAGAAGCAATTGGAATTTTGTTTTTTAATGTTAGAAAACTTTGATTGAAACCTTTGATTCTTTCTTTAGGATCCATTTTAATCCTAGATAACTCTAGGGATAAAAGAGCAGGTGTCTTATCTTCCCCAAATTTATCTAAAAAGGCTTTATTAAATTCACCCCAGTTTGTGATTGATCCCTGTACCAACGAAAAGTACCAAGTAGAATCTCTTCCTTCGAAAGTTAGAGGAAACAAACGACAAACTACATGTTCATGCTGAACGTTCAAGGTTTGAACAACTAACATGAATTTGTCAACATGCACTTCTGCAGGTTCTTTGTCATCTGGATTAAACTTAGGGAGGAGTTTGTCTGAGTGTTTAGGTAAAGGATGTTGCACACCAGGGACAGCTACAGCAGCTGTTCTTAGCCAAGGGAGTTGTGGATTAGGTGGATTAGGTGGAGGATTTCCTCCTCCCCCCACAGGTATGTTTCCTGCGATTGGACTTCTTTCAGAACTTGAGGAACTTCCTGAATTGGATGGTCTTGGACTATCAGGTGGTGATTTAGGAGGAGAAGGTGGCTGATCAAAACCGCCTCCTGTAGTTAATATTCTAGCAGTGTTTATTTGATTAGTTTGCCTTTGATGACTTTCAATCCGATGACAGGGAGTGCTATCAGGTACTTCCAAATCTTGAGTAACTATGGTCAATTGTGGATTATGTCACTATTGTCTAGGTAGACCATAATCTATTGGAGATACACCAAGTTGATTAGCGTATACTCTTGTAAGAATATGTCATGATTCTTCTAAAGTTTGAGTTCTTTGTTCAGGAGTAAATGGAGAGGTGACAGGATCATGTTCGAGGATACTCCTAACAGTTTCAATAAATGGTGATCTACTGACTTTTGAACGATGTTGACTGGTTCAAAATTTTTCATTCGTTTCACCTGCCATTACTCATTAACAGGCCCTCCTTCTAGTGCCATTTGTTGGCCTGATTTTCTTACCTAGGAAAACAAGGAGATTATTCCCACACAATCAGCTTAAAGCAGTGTCCGGTGTGTTTGGAGTAGCAAAATCTCGCAGGTTATGGTCCTGCTACCAGCTGAATTTTTCTCTTAAGGAGAAACTCAAATTCAGCAAAAATATATCCTAATGTATTTCTGTCTAAATAAACCCTAAAAATTATTTTCAACTACCTAAGGTATCCTACAATTGCTTTCTTAAGGAAAGTCTTCGATTTTTGGAGAGTTTTCTAAACATAAAGACTATTTAAAATTATTCTAAAAATTACACAAATTTGATTTAACAACTGTTAAATGTAACTATACTATGATAATAATAACTGAACTATTTCAACTATCCTACCTATCCTATCTCAGCTGAGAGCGATTTGAGTATTTATATTAATTATCAATTAATATATGATAAACAAAAAGATAAGGAATAAGATCTAAATAAAAATACATATATCATCTACACTGAATCATTCTGTTATAAAATAGATTGACAGAGAAATTGAAATAAACAATAACTTCGAATTTTCTAAAATGTCT
>LPNX010852905.1:22677-78229 GCA_001517045.1 Pseudotsuga menziesii | reverse complement strand
ATATCTTGAATTTTCAGTAGTAGCACTGAAAAGTTGATACACTGAAAAATTCAGTTACAATAATATACTAATTCAAATACAATATTGCTGTGTTGACAAAGTGAAATACGTATACATAAACACAAGCATAACAAAGTACACTTTATTAATATTAAAATAGAAGATTATATACTGAAATATAAAGAGTATCCAAAACAATACTAGTCATGATATCAACTTGGATATTTCCAGTCACATCCCATTTCCAAAGATCAAACTTCAGTCAGGAAAAACTAGTATCAAAATAATATCTCAAGTATGTTTCTCTTCAGTCACTCCATCTTCTATCTCATCAAAATTACAAGCTTATATAATACTACCAGTATTTTGATTCAGTTTTCCCATCAATGCTATATGCAATACTATAGGATTCCTATAACTATAAAAGAGAATCGAATCTCTTTTCATCAGACACCTGTCACTAGAAGATAACAATAAAAACAACTAGCCTGAAACATTTGTTGATTTAAAGGAACTGGCAAATTCATGGTTGTTGCCGAAATTCCAGTCTTCAATACACATCCACGTCTTCCAGCTGAAATCCAGAATATTAGAAATGTCCTGAAACTATAAAGGATAGCGATGACATTCCCACCTATTTTAAACCAACAAAGGCATCTCATTAAAAACCAATTAAAACATAAATAACAAAAGAAACTATAATTCATATGTGTGCCTGTAAAATCTGCAATTTTACAAGAATGCACAAAAGGCTTTTCATTACCTGTTGACAAAGAGACAAATCATGTACCCGAAAATGGAAATAATCATTAAGTTCTCTTTTTCAAACCAACCACTCTTCTGGCTTTGGCTAGTTTGGCTTTAAGCTTGATAATCACTAACTTTTGTTTTTCTACTTGTTCAAGCAGATGTTGATTTGTACATATCATTGACTTTTTCGCCTTTTTATATTGGTTATTTTTTATATTTATTTCTTTCCACCTATTAATCCAATTCAACAACTCCTCCCTGAACATCTTATTTTCCCCCTCTATCAAAGCTGCATTAGATTGACACTGTTTAAGTTCATCTTTCAATTCTATAATCTTGGTCTCGTATACCCTATCGAGAACTTGTTGAAGAGTTTCTTCTTCATTTTCGTGACATGAATCGGCTGCCTGAGGAGGATCAGGATTATCTATGTTTTGACCAGATGATTGAAGACTGATAAAATATGGTTTGAGATCGGAACTATAGGTGTCCATACACGATGGAGCAACTTCTTCCTTACTCGACTCTGTAATGTTTTTAACCGATTTTGCACTATTATTCTTTATAAGAGTGGGTTCATTTATATGAGTAGTTCCGGGAACCAATGATGGAACGTCGTCCTCAATATGGACAATCGAAGGTTGAGTACCCTATTGATTAGTCATAGGAATAGAAACTGTATGTGCATTATTCATGCTTCTAGTAACTCTCCTCCAACGAAAAACACAATATTTTTTGATTCAAAGCCTCCTCAGTCACAGCATACCTATGCTAGTTGATCTAGTTTATGCATAGACTCTTTTCTATGTTTACGAGGATTATTTGGCTCGGAGAGATGTTTACAATCAACAACGTTAATATCTTCATTTTTGGTTAACCTGTCCTCTGTCTTTGCAGGAGTACTACAACATTTATCAGATGGGGATCGGTTCAAGGTTGCTTCAGAGTAACAGGGAGCTATGTTTGCAACAACATCATCACTGATACCAGCATTTATGGGTGTATGGGCTTCCTCAAGCCCTTTATCCTTTGATTCAGCCTCAGGAACATTACTAACCTCGGGCTTTACAGTAGCCTTTCGTTTCCTATGGGTCTTTGGGGAAGGGGTTGGCCAAAATTGAGTCAGCCCAAATTGACATTCAATTAAAAATCCATCCCATGATTTTCCATTAAGAGACATCTGATGCTATATTATAATTTTGACTAAACCATGATGAAATAGACTTCTATTAGGATTATCGAAACTTTGAACCGAATGCGACATTTTTTTCCGAATTTGCCAAAGATAAAATGGTAGATTAAGTTTACAGCCTTTTAATGCTAACAAAAGTCATAGGTGGTAATAATGTAGGTGAGAAAAGCATCGATCACATGATACATACCTGACCAAAATCTCATAGCATGCTTGCCATTTCGGCTTCAGAAACCTAACTGAAACCCCAATTTTCAGTTTTGCATTATCTGGCAAAGGCAACAACAAGGACTAACACTTCTTCTTGTTTACTTTCTCACCTTTAAACCACTGCTCCCCATTCTGTGGGATCCTCTTTGCCTTCGCAATTTTGTCTTCATCAACGATGAATTTGAAACCCCCAATCTGTGCGACGTTTTCTTTCAAACTCAAGGAAAATAGTTTGGTCACCTCCACGTTATGGCCACTGAAGCTCCTGAAGAAATGGCCCCATCCAATTTTCTCAAATAGCAGGGCAATATTCTCATCAGCTTCAATAAGCTCTGACCCTGAGATTTCAAAACGACTAAGCGGAGCCATGGCCTCCTCACCACTATCCTGATTACGAAATGGAATGAATGGAGTAGTGAAGAGGGAAGGGATAGGTATCTAGGTGCATGACATGATGAAAAATATCAAATCTTCACATGCTTCATATTTAACAGTGATGAGGGCTTCTAAATTTGGCCATTTTAACTGGACTTAGAGGTGATGAATGCTACAGCCAATGTTCTGTTATGATAAATGCATGACTAGCCATGACTAACAGTAAAACTTAACCAATTCTACATATCAGGGATTGTCCGATCCATGAATCATAAATCGAGACATTGATTACACACAGTGGGCATGATGAGCTCGTACATCATTACGAAATGAAATAGATATCAACATTAAATCCTGCTGATACAATTCATTAATACATTCACAGCTGTCAGTTAATCGCAAGGTGTTAGCCAAATCTCCATGCCAACGCAGCGATCCAAGTAACAGGTGTTATTTATTTGACATATGGGTCATGTATCCTCGTAAACATTGTCAATTGATGGTCTCCTCCAGATTATATGTGAAAGGTGGTAGCATTTATTGACATGGTGATATAGTATCAAAATCATAAACCCTAATGTTTTGCATTATAACTAACTAATGATCCGAATTAACATTTATGCCATTATATACATGAAGTCTCATTTTGAAATATAGTTTTATGACTTTACAAAATCCCATCCACTAATATCCCAAATTGAATTCGATAGGATACTAAGATATAAAACCATGACATATGAAGATTTCAAATGATACTTATTTATTTGCTTTTCACTAACTATATATATACAATTTTACAAAATAATGATATGATATTAAGTTACAAATGGAATATGAACCTTTAGGTTTAATAAGAGTTTTAATTTAATAATTCACCTTTAGTTCTAGGCTTTTCAGAACTTATAATATCTTATTAATAACCAGCTTCAAACAAATTCAAAATGTGTTTTCGTGGAACCCCAATTAGCATACTATCTCTTTAAATTTCTTAAATCATATATATAATTAATGATGAATTGATTATATAAAAATTTATAGAACTGATAGCTGCTAATTATCAAGTTTATGAAAAATGGTTTCATCAGCTTCTAATATGTCACTGAACTCTTCTATAATTGAGAGTACCTTCAGAATCGAATATTCTGAAGGCACTCTTTTATAATTTTTTAATAGGTAAATCATAAAAGAGAGCTGATCTCCCTTCATCTTAATGAGAAATGAAGGGGTTGTTGCTGATTGCCAACAAGACACTGTTCATTCCCCTTTTTCCTCACTGATTTTTGTTCTATGGGTATGTTCTTCCTCTAGATTGTGTAGAGCATCGATGTTCCTTTTGCATTATTGGACTATGTATTGTCCCGTCCTTCATCTATGGATCATGTGCTATGATTTTACACACTGATCGTTGGCTATGGTATCATCCACATCTTGTTGACTGTGATTCCTTTTTTTTAAAGTGGTATCCGCTATAGGTTACCGTTGTTGAATCATTTGGCCACGATAGGGCCAAGAATGATTTAGGTTTTGTTTCCCCTGCCAAAGCTGAAATTGCTAGTTTTGTTGCATGCATGTAGTGGTTGGTATTCAGATGGTAATGGAGTGGTGATGAGGGCCTGATTTGCTTGAAAAACCTAGTGTGTTTGGGAACCAAACAGGTAGAGCTATAGGGCTAGCTTTCTTCTCCACAACCTCTGAATAGCACTGGAAGGGAGGTCAAGGCCTGAGGGACTGCGTTGCAGAAAAAGGGTTGGTTTCCTTGTGTTGGGTGTGTGTATGGGTGTTTTAGAAGTCAGGCTAGTTCTAGTGTAGGTGTCCTTAGCTCTTCAATGAGCTCACTAGCTTAGCATTTAGCCTTTCCCAGCTCCTGAATGGCCTTATAAACCCAACTGGGTTGGCTTGGCTGAACTGTGTATTCCTAATGTTTTGTGTATCCTTGGCTATGTGTAAGCCTGCTAGTTCCTTATTCCTTGGGGAATCATGCTTGAATCAGGGGTGGCAGCATTGCTGAGAGATTAAAGAGCATGCAGGCCTATGGTTGGGTGGAAGGTTGCAGCGACATAGCTGGTTGTGGGATAGTTCTTATAAGATAAGTATCCTTGTCTATTTTAATTTTGCCATTATGTTACTATTAATGATTTATGATGAATATGTATATGAAGGAATGTTGTTTTGATTTCACTATGTATATGAATGATTAGTGCATCATAGTATGTTTTATGTTCTAAGTAATCTTGTTACAACATTATACGTATGTGCATGTTCATGGGGCTAGATGCTTGGATTTTTTGGTGTTTAGTAGCGTCCTCTTTGTCGGTCGGAGGGTCGAGGACATTACAATGCAAGTGGAAAAGGGCACAAAAAGTAGAAATGGAATATTTTATGTATTTTTGTGTCACCTTTTGTATTTTTGGACCACATTGTGTAGATGTTGGTCATTATTTTGAAGAATCAGTTAAGAGTTAGTTAGGAAGTTATCTATGTGGACCTTGAATGTAAAGGCACAAGACTATAAGTAGATGTTGAATCATAAGTGTTGGATACTTTTGGGCTCATCTATGTCATTGTATGTTTGGAGAGCACTTGTTGATCTATGAACTATTTTTGGAGAAACTGTGATTTTACGTGGAAGTTGAGCTGAATCAATGTGTTCTTCTGTTTTCCTATTTTACTATTTTCTACAGTTTGATTATGCATGCAATGTATATTTGTGACATGGATCTATAAATGATGCGATATTTCCTTTATTTAAATGATGTTATCTTATTGGATCTATTTGCACATCAATGTGTTTATTGCAGTTATGATATAATGATGAGAATTGTTGAAGAATGATATGGTTATGTTAATGCATGAGTTGAAAGATTAGACATGTTGATGTTATGCTAAGCTAAATAAGTAGATGGATGCCATCCTCTCTCATTTTGTGGAAACTTGGTTATGTTAGCTCTCCCTCAAACATCTCGGGTGAGACTTCATCTGCTCTGCGGGTGTTGCCAAATGAGGTAAAACATGTCTGGCTCAGTGCTCAGGGAGAACACAGTGGTTTGGGGGTCGAAAGAGTGGGAACCCCTATTGACAGGTTTTTTTGGTTGAGTTTTTTATAAAAACCCCTAACCCTCTCTCTCTCTAAAAACTCATAACCCCCCCACTCTCTCTTAACTCCTAACCCCAAATATCCCCCCCCCCTTCTCTTCCTCTCTCTCTATACATATCTCTCTCTAAACCCTTAGGACCCAATTCCTTTCTCTCTCTCTCTCTCTCTCTCTCTCTCTCTCTCTCACTCACAAATTCACTAAACCCCAATATTTCTTATGTATCTCTCTAAACCTCATACCTCCACACTCTCTCTCTATCTATGCAAATAATTAACCCCTAAACTCTCTATTTCTACTTTTTTTCTCTTTCTAAACCCTTAAGCTTCAATTACATTCGCTCTTTAAACCCATAGCCCCCAAATCTCTCTCTCTCTCTCTCATATATATATAGCCACCAATCTCTCTCTCTCTCTCTCTCTCTCTCTCTCTCTCTCTCTAAACCCCTAAACCCTAAACACTAATCTCTATATTTTAAAGCACCTATCCCCCAATATCTCTCTCCCTCTCTCTCTAAACCCTTAACCTCCAATATCTAAATCTCTCTCTTTATTGAAAGACCTAAATTCAATTCTATCTCTCTCTAATCCCGTCACTCCTTAATCCCCAATCTCTCCTAAACCCTTAATCCCCAATCTCTCTCTCTCTCTCTCTCTCTCTCTCTCTCTCTCTCTCTAAACCCCTAACCCCAAATCTCTCTCTCTCTCTCTAAACCCCTAACCCCCAATATCTCTCTCAATATATTTAAAACTCCAACCTACTTTCTCTCTCTCTCTCTCCTTAAAACCTTAATCACCAATATTTATCTTTCTCTTTCTTTCTCTCTAAACCCTATCCCCTAATATATATCTCTCTAAATACTTAAACTTCAATCTCTCACTCTGTCTAAACCCCTATCCACAAATCTCCCTCTCTCTCTCTCTAAAATCCTAATCTTCTCTCTCTTTCTCACTAAATACCTAAACCCTAATCTCTCCTTATCTCCCTCTCTAAACCCTTAACTTGCAATCACACTCTCTCTTTAAAATCCTAAACCTCTAACCTCCAATACATCTATCTCTCTCTTTAAAATACTAAATTCAATTATATATATCTCTATCCCTCTCTCTAAACACCTAATCCCCAATATCCTTCCCTCCTCTTTATCTAAGCACCAAACCCTCTCTCTCTCTCTCTCTCTCTTATTCTCTTTCCCTCTTAAAGCCCATAAGCCCCCCCCTCTCTCTTAAGTCCTAACCCCAAATATCCCCCTTCTCTCTCCCTAACAAAACCATAGAACCAAATCTCTCTCTCTCTATATATTTCCATATGTCTCTCTCTATAAACCCTTAAGACCCAATTAATTCCTCTCTCTATCTCTCTCACTCACTAAATCCCTAAACCCCAATATTTGCTTATGTATCTCTCCAAACCTCATACCTCCATTCTCTCTCTCTCTCTCCAAATAATTGACCCCCAAACTCTCTCTTTATTGTAACACCCTAGTTTTGACCCTGTTGCATTAATGTATATGATGTAAATATTATATACAATCATGACAATGAACTCAAGGCCAAGGACCTGTCATTGACTGATGTTTAGTATATAGGTGATCATGGTTGATTCCTATGGTTTCTGTGCTAAGTCAAGCACGCTTGTAAACATCATGTAAATATGCAATATAATGAAAACCCATGGCCAACTATGTCAATGCAATGAATAATGAGATGGGGGCATGATTTTACTAAGGATAAGGGGGTGGGAATGTTAACCTTGAACCTGTTTGGGGAAAAACCATGTGTCATGGGGAGAACCCATCAGAACTGTCAACTACCCTCTTTCTTGTCTTTTCTTCTTAACCATTTATTCTGCCAGAAAGTGGTTGAGGTAGTTATTGCTTGGGAGGGGAAGAGTATGGAAAATTTCAAATGGGGTAGAGCACCCAGTTCGGGAGTGTCATGTTTTGCTTTAAGGGACAAGAAAACACCAAAACCGTATGTTAAGTTGACCCATACATTCATGCCTAGTTCCTACTCTCACATTTTGAGAGCTGTGAGGGAATTAATTCATTCATCTCATGCGATCATTGATTGATCGCCTTTTCACTCCCTGTCGTCGTGTAGAAGCGGAAGAACAATAGAGTTTTCCTTCTGTGTATGTATTCTTTACATTCGATCAGTGTGTTTTTCCTAGACATTATGGTATTTGTTGTTTCATAGAATTATCCTAGACTACAAAGCGTATGAGACCTTGATACTCATGTTCAAAGTAAGCCTGTGATGTAGAGTCTCCCTTTGGTTGTTGTGTTGTTAAACCTGGTTCGAGTCAGAATGTGTGTGAGACTTAGGAATGGGAGAGATGTAGAATACACTTGATAAACCTAGTGTAGAACCTCATAGTAAGATAAGAGTGTCTGGTGAACCTGCCATGCACATCCTGAAGAGAACTGTAAGGGAAGGTGTAGCCTGAGGGACTATAGAGTAGAGAAGGGGACACTTCCTTTTGTTGGGTGTGTAGGCGGAGGGGGATCCAGGATAGATAGATCTTGTGAAGGTGTCCTTGCCTCTTTTGATGAGCTCACTAGCTTAGTATTTCTTCCTGCCCATTTCCTTAGAAGCTTGATAAACCCAACTGGAAAGATGGCTTAGCTGGTAGCATGTTAAACCCATTTGTTGGCTTGGCTGTGTCTATTACACCTGACCTAGTAAGTAACCTTTGGATGGACAGTCTGATAAACCCAAATACTAATGATGGCTTGGCTAGGTAGCCTGATAAACCTGACAGTGAGATGGATTGGCTGAGTGGCCTGTGAAACCCATATGAGGGATGGTTTTCCCTTCTAGCCTGATAAACCCAACTTTTTTGTCTTGGCTTAGTGTTATTACACCTTGGCTATGTGTGAGTCTGCTAGTGTTCCCTTATTCCTTGAAAAAATCATGTCCAGCTCGAGGGTGGTAGTGTTGCAGAGAGACTAAGGAGCACACTGGCCTATGGTTGGGAGGAATGTTGCAGCAACGTAGCTGGTTGCAAGGAAACTTCTGTTCAAATATAAGTGCTCTTGCCTATGTTATTATGTTGTTCTATGTAACTGTAATTCTTGCATTGTACTTTTTTGATGGAATGTGATGAAGATGTGCTATGTTGAGTTATGAATTGTTCACTGAATAACTGCAATTATAGTCATCTATGAATGTTTTTCTTTCCATGCATTTTAATAAGTTGCAGGGTAGATTGGCCAGTTTGGTAATGGTCTGGATGATCAGATCGATCCAAGAATTCAGTGGGAAAGTCCATTTTTCTGCTAGAAATATTCCTTTACGCGAATTTGTAGGTTTGCGATATGCGAGATGCGGGATACTGTGTAGCAGATTCTAGGTTCCATAGATTCCATTTTGCAAATTCCTTTCCGTAAGATTAAGGATGTGGGATATCGTTAGCATATTTTGGTTTCTACAAGATGCGAGATGCAGGATAGTGGTGTCACGAATTCTCATAATTCCCAATCCCACAAGTCAAATTTTTTGCGTCATCGATCTTTGCGGGATTATTCTCCATTGTTGATATGTTTTTGATGTGGGATGCAGGATGCAGGTTGTGGGAAGTGAGATCGATATTTTGTGTAACTTTCGACCCCGCATCTCGAGCTTTTTAGAATGTTGATTTTTGTGGGCGAATTGTGAACCGTCGATTTATATCTGGTCCGCAGGATCGTTTACGATCATTGTTTTCGTCATGTTTTCTCTCCGTCATCTGATGTCCTCTAAGATATTTCCTTGCAGATTGTTGAATTGATCTATGGAAGATGGGAGGGAGCATGCCAGTGTTGGAAATGTTGAGATGTGGTTCATGACCATGCCTTATGTTCGATGAACAGTGAAGGTTCTAGATGAAATTTTTAATTCCACATGATAATGGGGCATGCGTACATGGCAGTGTGGTATCAGAGCTATGGGTTGCAGCATTGGGCCTGGATGGGCTAGAGAACAGTCAAGAGTACACTACAGTGTGGTATTAGAGGCTATGGGTTGCAGCATTGGGCTTGGGTAGGCCAGGGGATAGCAAGTAAATGGTTTTTATTTTGAATTACTGTATCTGACAAATGGTGTTGGTAACACATTTTGCAGAGTCATAGTACATTTGTAAAAGTAAGTGGTGGTTAAGCCATGAGGATCCATGATGGATATGATGCTCAGAACTCCTACGAGCGTGCGTGAGATGCCATGGGGGAAAATGTTTGAGTTGGAAATGGTGACATAGAGTCTAGTGGAAGGAGATTCCAAGAGACACCACCAGATATTGCAGCTACCATGAGAAGCTTGATTAAATCCCAAGAAGAGTAGCATCAGTTGAATGCTGCTATGTTGCATATTTTGATATACTTGCAAATAAAGATAGACTCTGGGCAGGGTACAGTGAAACCCAAAGGTAGTAAGGGCAGTACCAGAAGAAGAAGAAGAAGGACTTCTAGTAAATCATATGACTTAGAGGACTTGAGTGGGGATTCAAGCTCCTCTTCTCGCAAGGGAAAGAGGAAGAGGCCCCATAGAGATCGCTCTTGGGATGAATTTAAGAAGGGTAAACCTCCTATGTTTGATGGCGAGGTAAAAAGTGGACAAGAGGTTGAAGCTTGGCTTCTTGGGTTAAAGAAGTACTTCCAAGTTCAGGATTATTCGGGAAACATGAAGGAAAGGGTTACCATATTCAATATGAATGGAAGGGTATCCATTTGGTGGGAGCACTTCAAGCAAGTAAGGAACATCAATTAAAGGAGACTTAATTGGAAATGGATCTAGAATTATTTCAAGAAGAAATATCTCTCTGATAGGTACTATGATGACAAGATCAAAAATTCCATGAGATGAGATTAAGACAGCAGACCATGGAAGAGTATGTGAACAGGTTCCTAGAACTATTGAGATATGTCAAGTACATCAAGGATGAAAGAGTGAAAATGCAACATTTCCTGAGTGGGTTGCCTCAGTCTTACAAAGATATAATTGAGTTTTATGAACCTAGAACTCTTGAAGAAGAAATAAGGAAGGCTAAGTATTGCTATGAGAAAAGGAAAGGGAAACATGGTTACCATAAGACATGGAAGGACAAGAAGAATGAAAAGTTTGACCAAAGGAAGAAAGGGTTCAAACCTTCTAGCTTTAGGAATCAACAGAACCATCCATCACAAGTTGAGAAGCAACCAACCAGAGTGTGGGAGAGAAACCAAGAGATCCATAGTAGAACATAGAACCTTTCCAATGTTGGAGATGTGGAGAACCCCACATGCGCAAGAATTGTCCACACGAGAATGAGAGTGCAAGGCCAGCTTATAACCTTCAAGAGGTAGAAACAGTGGGTCAAGTGGCAAGGGTTGTCCATAATATTTATACATCACTGGAGGACTACCAGGAATATCACCAGTCAATGGTTATTGAAGTTGCAGGTAAGATAGTTGATCAATCTATTTCTATCTTGATTAACCCTAGTTCTACTCATAGCTACATTACTCCTAGAGTAGTGGAGATTTGTGCTTTTAAGAAAGTAAAGCATAAAAAATCTTGGTTAGTTCAATTACCCACTGGAACTAAGAGAAAGGTTAGTGAAGTGATAGACAAATGTCCATTGAGTATGAATGGATTAGTCAATTTTGCAGATCTGAATGTTCTATCGCTTGGTTCCTATGATGTTCTCATTGCAATGGATTGGTTGGAAGCTCACTGACTGAAGCTTGACTGTTATAATAATGATTTTAAGTGCTTGGATGAGGAAGGAAAGTCAAGGATTGTGAAAAGCATTCCAAAGGAGATTTCTGTGAGGCAGGTTTCAGTAATGTAGTTGAAGAAGTTCTATAGGAAAGGTTTCCAGTTGTATGCAGCTCATATTTTGGAGGAAACAAAGAGTGAAAATCCTAGGCTGGAGGACTTTCATGTGTTGCAGGACTTCAGGGATGTGTTTCTTGATGATATTTCAGGGATTCCTCCAAGGAGGGACATTGATTTCACTATTGAACTTATGTCGGGAGCAGAACCAATGTCCAAGACACCCTATAGAATGAGTACGCTAGAAGTGTTAGAGCTGAAGATGCAGCTATAAGAGTTGTTGGAGAAGAAGTATATCCGACCCAGTGTGTCTCTATGGGGAGAATTAGTTCTTTTTGTAAAGAAGAAAGATGGTAAACTCAGGTTGTGTATCTATTATAGACAGCTGAACAAAGTCACACTGAAGAATAAATACCCTTTTACTAGGATTGATGACCTCTTTGATCAAATGAGAGGAGAAAAGGTATTTTCGAAGATTGACTTGAGGTCTAGTTACCATCAGGTAAGAATCAAGGATGAAGACATTCATAAGACATCCTTCAGAACAAGGTATGGGAATTATGAGTTTGTAGTGGTACCATTTGGTCTCACAAATGCACTAGCTACATTTATGTGTCTTATGAACAACGTCTTCAACAGGTATTTGGACAAGTTTGTTCTTGTTTTCCTTGATGCAATTCTTCTTTATTCCAAGAATGACAAAGAGCATGGATATCGTTTGAGATTGACATTTCAATGGCTTGGGGAGCATTAGCTGTATGCAAAGTTGAGAATGTGTGATTTCTATAGAGAAAGAATTCAGTATTTGGGACACATTATCTCTGAGGAGGGTATATCTATGGACCCTGAAAAGATTGAAGCCATTATGAATTGGCCTACTCCAAGAAGTGTGATAGATGTGAGATCTTTTATGGGACTTGTAGGATATTACAAGAGATTCATTGAGGGATTCTCCAAAGTTGCACATGCCATCACTTCTTTGCAAAAGAAGGGGATAAAGTTTGAATGGACCTGAAGGTGTGAAGAAAGCTTCCAGTAGTTGAAGAATCTTCTCACTAGTGCACCAGTATTGAAGGTTGCAGACCCATATAAAGATTCTGTGGTGTGTACCGATGCATGTGGTAAAGGGCTTGGAGGATTCCTTATGTAGAAGAGCCACATTGTATGTTATGAGTCAAAAAAGTTGAAGGAACATGAGAAGAACTATGCTACTCATGATCTAGAGCTTACATCCATAGTACATGCTCTCAAGATGTGGAGGCATTACTTGATGGGTAGAATATTTGAGTTGACGAAAGACCGTTGTGGTCTGAAGTATTTGTTTGATCAACCTACTCTAAATTCTAGGCAAGCTAGATGGATATACTTTTTATGTTAGATTGATTTTGAAATCAAGCACATAAAAGGAAAAGAGAAGAAAGTAGTTGATGCACTCAGCAGGAAGGTGCAGGAGATGCACGTCACATCTCTTAGTATTTTCCAATCAAAGTTGAGGAAGCAGATTGTTAACAATGTTGCTGCAGATGAAATGTATGTCCAGGTCAAGTACAAATTGCAGCAACAAAGTCTTGAGAAGATGTATGAGGGAGATAAGTTTGAAGGAGATAGACTTCTTACTTATAAGAGCAGAGTCTACACTGGAAAATGTAGCAGATCTGAGGAGAGTTGTTATGGACGATATCCATCAAGCTCCATCCTCTGGTCACCCAGGATACGAAAAGACAATTGCTATAGCCAGAAAGTAGTATATCTGGCCAGGGATGAAAAAGGACATGGGTGAATACATTTCCAGGTGCATGAAATGTTAGCAGGTAAAGGTTGAGAATCAACACCTTGCAGGTTTGTTGTAGCCTTTTCAATTTTCAGAATGGAAATGGGAAGTTATTTCCATGGATTTTATTACACCAGCTTAGATCCAGCTTTATCCGACTCTATCATGCACCGAGAGGGATCAAATATTTCGAGGTGAAAACCCTTTTTTGGAGTGCAATTGTTGAAGCAGGAACACCTCTGTCCACATAAATACAGGTACGCCTCTTTCACCTCTGTCTCCACTCACTGTTGAGTACTCCAGACTGTGTTCACCATACCTGGGTGGTCCAAATGTGACACTAAACCGTTGGGACTTGGCATCGTTGGTGATTAAGCAAATTAATATTGCATTGTAGGCATGTAAGGTTTCAAAATCGCTGGTAAAAATAACGCTGACCAGTTACAATATAATGCATTTGAAGATTAAACTTGTTAGTAATCCGCAGCATATCTCCTTTACCAAAGATCTGCACAAATTTCATAAATTATTTTCAGTCGATTATTACATATATAATATCTTTCCTGGCTTCCTTGGTTTCCAGAAAATTGAACACCCACCTTGTTATTATCCGCTCTTCCACTAAAGATGGCAGTTGATGGCTCTGGGTGAGTGGGTGATCTCTGCACATATTTCCAAATTCGATTTACTATAATGTATTGTTTTTAAAATTCAAACTGTGATATTGCAACACTCAATAAATTATAATAAGATTACATGCCCACCAATGCGCCACCACATTGCCCAGTCCCACTTTTCTTGATTAGCACAAAAAATATCAACTGTTTTTGCATGAATAAATATTGGATGTAACGAAAAACAGATACTCAATCCTTCAATCCTCTGCAGATCCCAACATCCCTCCACTTTAAACTCTTCCATTGATGCAACGCCTTCCATATTCAGGGTTTTCAGGTTACAACAGTCATTGATGTTGAGATATTTAAGATTTTGTAGCTTTGAAAGACTTGTTAATATCTTCAATTCCGGGCAGTTTTGTAGGTTTAAGCTTACTACTGCTGATGGCAAGCCATTTACATGCATTAACCTACTATTCTCTGAAATATCAATAGTTTCGAGGCTAGGGTAAACACCCTTAGGAATGGATATCTCGGCTATGGATGTGTTCTTTAAGATGAGACCTCTTAATCTCATGCCAACTCTCATATGTATGTTTTCAACATCCAACAACCCCTGCTCCTGGAAGCTAAAGTTAGCTATGGGACAACCGTCTACAGCCAAAATTTCGATATTTGGCGCCGCAGTTCCTTCTGCTAAGATTTTCCGTAGATGGCATCAACGAATCAGATACAACTCTCTTAAATCCCTCAACTTGGCCACGGTAAGTGGTATCTCTTTTAACGCTGGGCTCCCTACTTTTATTTGTTCTAAGTTATCGAGGTGCTCCAAGTTGTGTGGTAATTGTAATAAACCAGTTCCTAGTAAATTAAGATATCTTAAATGCCTTTGATGGGGGATTTTCTCCGACAACAATGCCAATTTGTTGCCGGATAAAATATCCAGAATTATGCGATTTGATTCAACAAAAACCAATGTTGCAAATTCCATGTCATTGTCCAATGTTGCAAATTCCATGTCATTGTCCAGGAACAATTTAAATTATACGCATTCGCATACCTGAGACAAATCTGTAATTGCTCTCAGCCTTATTCCGAAGGTCCAGCTTGTACATATTGTTTTGAAGTGTGTATATGTGTTTTTATTTAGTTACAAATATATATATATATATATATATATATATATATATATATATATACACACCTAAGATTATTAATTATTAAGCCGACTTGTATATACATAGATATATAAGCCAACTTTTTTATGTGACACGTGTCATCTCCACGTTGAGCATGGAATCACACTTCTACCTCATACCGGGCTGTAGAATGCGCCTCTCGGCGCAAATACTTCCAATGACTTGGAGACAACATGATTCCATCATGGTTGTGGTGGACAAGTTGATGAAGGCAACACATTTTATACCAGTGAAGTCTATGCATAAGACTGATGACATTGCAAAGATCTTCATGAAGGATATTTTCAAACTGCATGGATTTTTTTAGGCAATAGTCTTTGATAGAGATGTCAAGTTCACTTCCAATTTTTGAAAGGGGTTGTTTGCGGATTTGGGTACAAAGCTGAAATTCTGCACTGCTTACCATCCTCAGAATGATGGTCAGATAGTGAGAGTAAATCAAGTGCTTGAAGACATGATTTGCATGTATGTGATGGACAAACCAATCAACTAGGAAGATTATTTACACTTGGTAGAGTTTGCCTATAATAATGGACAACAGGCATCCTTGGGAATGATTCTGTATGAAGCTTTGTATGGAAGAAAGTATAGGGAACCAGTGAACAAGGTTGTGCTTGGTCTAGAATTGCTTAAGGATTTGGAGCAAGAGGTTGTAAAGATTAGGCAGAATTTGAAATCAATCCAGGATAGACAGAAAAGATATGCTGATAAGCATAGGGTGAACATAGAGTTCAGTGTTGGGGATCATGTTTACATCAGAGTGAGGGAAAAGAAGAGTTCCTTGAATCTAGGTAGTTGTGCTAAGCTTTCCCCTAGATATTGTGGGTTTTTTGAATTTCTTGAAAGAATAGGTCCAGTTGCATAAAGACTTGCATTTCCTGCTAGCACTAGAGCTCATAATGTTTTTCATGTTTCTTTGCTTAAGAAATATATACACTACCCTAACCACGTGATAAATTGGGATTTGATTCCGGTGGAACCCGAGGGAGAGTTCCAAATCGAGCCAATGTGCATGCTCAACAAAAAGGTCACCATGCTCTGGAATCAAGCCATAGGACAGGTAAAGGTGCAATGGGAGCACTACGGTCCTAAAGAGGCTACATGGGAGCTATAGGATGCCATGCAATTCGCACATTAATTTTTGTTCAATTATGCGGAACACTGAGGCAATGCCAGTGTAGAATTTTGTTCAAATTTTGTAAGCACTGAGGAGAGTACTATTGAAGGGAGAGGGGAATGCAACACCCCAGTTTTAACCCCATTGCATTAATGTATATGATGTAAATATTATATCGAATCATGACAAGGATCTCAAGACCAAGGCCGTATCATTGATTGATGTTTGGTATATAGGTGATCATGGTTGATGCCTATTGTTTATGTGCTAAGTCAAGCACACTTGTAAACATCATGTAAATATGCAATATAATGAAAAACCATGGCCATCTATGTCAATGCAATGAATAATGAGATGGGGGCATGATTTTCCTAAGGATAAGGGGGTGGGAATGTTAACCTTGAGCCTATTTGGGGAAAAGCCATGTGTCATGGGGAGAACCGATCAGAACTGTCAACTACCCTCTTTCTTGTATTTTATTCCTAACCATTTATTGTGCCAGAAAGTCATGTTGAGGTAGTTATTGCTTGGAAGGGGAAGAGTATGGGAAAATTCAAATAGGGCAGAGCACCTAGTTCTAGAGTGTCATTTTTTGCTTGCAGGGACAAGAAAACACCAAAACTGTATGTCAGGTTGACCCATGCATTCATGCCTGGTTTCTACTCTCACATATTGAGAGCTATGAGGTCATGCATTCATTCATCTCATGTGATCATTGATTCATCGCTTTTTCACTCCTCGGTCGTCATGTAGAAGCGGAAGAACAGTAGAGTTTTCCTTCTCTGTATGTATCCTTCACAGTCGATGAGTGTGTTTTTCCTGGACATTCTGGTATTTGCTATGTCGCAATGTTATCCTATACTACAGACAATATGAGACCCTGATACTCGTGTTCAGAGTAAGCCTGTGATGTAGAGTCTCCCTGTGGTTGTTGTGTTGTGAAACTTGGTTTGGGTTAGACTGTGTATGAGACTTAGGAATGGGAGAGATGTAGAATGCACTTGATAAACTAGGTGTGGAACCTCACAGTAAGATAAGAGTGGCTATTGAACCTGCCATGCACATCCTTAAGAGCACTGAAAGGGAAGGTGTAGCCTGAGGGACTGTGGAGTAGAGAAAGGGACACTTCCTTGTGTTGGGTGTGTAGGCAGAGGGGGATCCAAGCCAGATAGATCTTGTGAAGGTGTCCTTAGCTCTGTCGATGAGCTCACTAGATTAGTAGTTCTTCCTACCCATTTCCTTAGAAGCTTGATAAACCCAACTGGAAAGATGGCTTGGCTGGTAGCCTGTTAAAACCATCTGTTGGATTGGCTATGTCTATTACACCTAACCTGGTAAGTAACCTTTGGTTGGACAGTGTTATAAACCCAACTACTAATGTTGGCTTGGCTAGGTATCCTGATAAACCTAGTAGTGAGATGGATTGACTGTGAACAATCTGATAAACCCATATGTTGGCTTGACTGGTCCTTAAAGGTTAATGTTGGCTTGACATCAAACAGTTTGTGAAACCCAACTATGAGATGGCTTGGTTGAGTGGCCTGTGAAACCCATCTAAGGGATGTTTTTCCCTTGCAGCCTGATAAACCCAACTGTGTTGGCTTGGATGAGTGTTATTGCACCTTGGCTATGTGTGAGTCTACTAGATTCCCTTATTCCTTGAGGAAATCATGCCCAGCTCGAGGTGGCAATGTCGCTGAGAGACTAAGGAACATACTGGCCTATGGTTGGGAGAAACATTGTAGCGACATAGCTGGTTGCGGGGTAAGTTCTATTTAAAGATAAGTGCTCTTTCCTATGTTATTACATTGTTCTCTGTAACTATAATGCTTGCATTGTATTTTCTTGATGGAATGTGATGAACATGTTGCTATGTTGAGTTGTGCATTGTTCCTTGAATAACTACAATTATAGGCATCTATGTATGTTTTTCCTTCAATGAATTTTAATAAGTTGCAGGGTAGATTGGCCAGTTTGGTAATGGAATGGATGATCAAATCGATCCAATAATTCAGTGGGAAAGTCCATTTTTCTTCTAGAAATCTTACTTTTCATGAATTTGCAAGTTTGCGGGATGCGAGATGCGGGATACCGTGTAGCAGATTTTGGGTTCCAAAGATTCCCTTCCACAAGATGCGGGATGCAGGATATCATTAGCAAATTTTGATTTCCATAGATTTCCTTCTGCAATTTCCTTTTTGCAAGATGCAATATGTGGGATCGCGGAGTCGTGAATTCCTGTAATTCCCAATCCCACAAGTCTAAGTTTTTGTGTCGTCGATATTCACGTGATGATTCTCCGCCGTTGATCTATTTCCAATGTAGGATGTGGGATGTGGGTTATGGGATGTAAGATCAATATTTTGTGTGACTTTCGACCTCGCATCTTGGTCTTTCTGCACCGTTGATTTTTGCGGGTGAATTCTAAACCATCGATTTAGATCTGGTCTGCAGGAACATTTACGATCGTTGTTTTCATTGTGTTTTCTCTTCGCCATTCGATCTCCTCTGAGATATTTCCTTGCATATTGTTGAACTGATCTATGGAAGATGGGAGGGAGCATGATAGTGTTGGAAATGTTGAGACGTGGTTCATGGCCATGCCCTATGTTCAATGAATAGTGAAGGTTCTCGATGAAATTTTTAATTCCGCATGATAATGGGGCATGGGTACATGACATTTATACTTTTCTCTCTCTCCAAACACTTAAGCTTCTATCACATTCTCTCTTTAATCCAATAGACCCGAATATATATATATATATATATAACCACCAATCTCTCTCTTCCTCTCTCTCTAAACCACTAACCTCTAATATCTAAATCTCTCTCTCTTTAAAGACCTAAATTCAATTTGATCTCCCTCTAATCACCTAACCCATTAATCCCCAATCTCACTCTCTCTCTCTCTAAACCCCTAAACCTCAATCTCTCTCTCTCTAAACCCTAACCCCCAATCTCTCTCTCTCCTTAAAACCTTAATCACCAATATCTTTCTCTTTCTTTCTCTCTAAACCCCTATCCCCTAACATATATCTCTCTAAACCCTTAAAATTCAATCTCACTATCCCTATAAACCCCTATCCACAAATATCTGTCTCTCTCCCTAAAATCCTAACCATCTCTCTCTTTCTCACTAAATACCTAAACCCCAATGTCTCCTTATATCTCTCTCTAAACCCTTAACTTTCAATAACAATCTCTTTAAAATCCTAAACCTCTAACATCCAAGATATGTATCTCTCTCTTTAAAATCCTAAACTCAATTATATATGTCTATAATACCCTAACCCCTAATCTTTGTCTCTCTCTAAACCCTTAATCCCCAATCTCTCTCTATTTATATAAACCCCTAACCTTCAATATCTCTATCTCCCTAAGCCCTTAACCTTCTCTCTCTCTCTGTAAATGCAAAAATTTGAATCTCTCTCTCTATTTATTTAAACCCCCCCTCTCTCTGTCCCCAAACCCCCAAGTCCCAAGCCCCAATATCCAATCCCTCTCTCTATTTATAAAGACCTAATCTTGTTTTTATTTCTCTCTCTCTCTCTATGTCTAAAATGGTAACCTCAAATCCCTCTCTCTATAATCCCCTAACCCCCAATCTCTCTCTCTCTCTCTCTCTCTCTCTCTCTCTCTCTCTCTCTCTCTCTCTCTCTCTCTTTATTAAAACCCATAACCATTTATCTCTCTCTGTCTCTCTCTTTAAATAGATAACCTTGTATCTCTCTCTCTCTCTAAACCCATGTAATACCCCAGTTGTCAAGCCTTGAACTTATGATCCTTCACGTGACTTATGTTCTCTTGCATTATGGAATTATGATATTCTATATGATTGTGGAATTTTACTCCTTTTCATGATTAGTTTAACTAAGATATTATTATTAATGTTTGATAACATGACTTTGTACTTTGGCACTATTATTAATGTTAATTCTATTACTAGAATCTCTGCTATCTTTGAATGTTGTTAATGATATGATTAAATAAACAATTGGATTAGCAAAGGAAACTAAAAGATTATGGGGGACCATGAATTCCACAAAGTGATGGGGAATGGGGACATCCCTAGCACCTGATAACTTATTTTTTACTTAACGTTTTCCATCCCAATTCATATTTTCACCTTCCTGAGATTAATAATGTTCATCACCCAAACCTTGTACAATGAACCATATTCTCAATAAATATGGACTATGGAGATAATTTCTCATATTATTCACACCTTAGGGGGACCGTCTTTCCTAGGGAACCCTTCTTGGGAAAATATTACCTCACATTTATGTGTTTATGGTCATTTATAATCCCATTTCCTAGTTTTTAGAGCTGCAAGCTATTTTCTAGCTTCCACTCTTACAACATGCATTAATGATCCTATTTTTGTGCTTTCATGATATTTATGAACCTATTGGATTCCCTCTCTCACCTATTTCTACCTCCTTGATGTTTTGTAACCCCCTTTATACATTAGTGTGCCTCCATGTGCTCTTCATGGCTCCACTCCTTAGTTTTTGGGTAAGTCCTCCTCATGGTGCTAATTCTGGAAAGGGAATATTTTCACTAAGCCACCACTCCAATGATTCATGTTAATTCTCCATTATGAAGCTTAAACCTTACCTGTCTCTAATTTGGGTTGATTCCTTTGAGTTAGAGTGGTCATCCTTATGTTATAAATCCATATGCCATCACCTTGTTAAAGTTAATCTTGAGCTTTAAACCATGTGATTTATGCTATCAAACCATGTTGAGAATTTTGATATTATTGAGAGTCTGTTGAGACTTAGAGTGAGTCTATTTGTTCCCTTTGCTTCGATTATATCACTCTACTAGTCCATTTTCTCACATAGAAAGCCAGGAAATGGGAATGGCGACCTAGGTAAAATCCCATAGGTAGCGGAGACGAACAAGAAAGTAGTAGTGGGAAGCATTGTGTCTCCTAAAAGAGGTAGTTTAGAGAGTAGTGAGACTAAGTGAGGCTTTACCTATGGATCCATTGTCTTATCTCAGAGGTGATTATTCAAGAAAGGAAGGCTTGATGGTGTCTACGACTAGGAGGAAAGTTGTCATGCTATAGCCAGTTGCCCATATTTTGAGATAAGCATTTCTCTTATGTTATGTTTTCATTACATTATTTTATTTGGTATATGTGCAATGATGGTTGATTGGTTGCTTGAGTGTTAATGTATTTAATTTCAATATATGCATGTAGGAAGGTTGAATCTCATATAGTATGGAATTTAATTTCTATTCTCGTTACCTTCTTTCTATTCTTCTTCTTCATTACCAGAAATTGTAATTTTGGCTCTATTTTATTGAGAGGGGTGCAACCATATGATATGGTTTGACCATTTATGCTCATTTTTGTGTTTTTATACCTATTGCATTGCCTTGAGAGCAATGTTTCCAGTGAACAACACCTTTCTTTTCATTGAAAAAGCTTTCCGGATGACCAAGATATGTGTGTTTTGGTCCAAGAGATTTCTAGTGCCAAAATGAGCGCACCTACCATTTTATTGTAAATCATTTGGTTGAATAATTGTTCTTAGTTGCATATCCGAGGATGAGAGATGTATTCTATATGTAAAATCACTCGATGGTTAGAGAGTGTAAGACATACGATCTGATTTTTATTAGTGAGAGATGACTGTAGGGGACAGTCATCGGGAGGAAATTTTGAGTGTTGTACATAGTTGTAGTTGATGTTCTTGTTTTCTATAGTTTGGGTGTGGCTATAGATTGCATCCTATGCGCACTCCATGATATGTGGTTTTACTTAATTTTTATTCTCACTAACAACACACACATAAGAACACTGAAAAAGTAGATTAATTTGCAAATAATGAATGACATTTATACTTGGTTATTTATAAACTATGCTATCAAACAAACCCAAAATACATAAATTATTTATTCACAATGAATATGATGTTTATCATGTATTATTGATGTTATTTTTTCAATTAAAACCTCTATATTTCACTTTGGAAATTATTACTTGAGTGTCAGAATTAATTATTTAATTAAGTGGCGTAATTAAATAATGAAGTGTCACAAACTTTAGTTATAATTCAATCTCTAGAATTTTATTTACTTGGGTGAATGATTAGTCAGATCAATAGTAATTTATCTATATACATTGTTCTTAAACTTTAGTTAGTCTTAATTTTAGCACCTTTGGCCTTATCTCAAGGTCTGGGGACATCACAAGTGGTATCAGAGCTTAAGGTTTCAACACTTTGGATGTTGGTCCTTCTGCGAAGTTTCAAGTCACCTTGTAACCATGCACTTGCATTAGATAGATTCGATGCATGCACCTTAATATAATTTCACATGTGATTTAGTTGATTAAAATTTTATATTGGGATGGGTATGGAGCTGAATTTCATCTAGTAAGGATAAATCTTGGAAGGATTTCTACCCGCCCCCTTTGTCCAACTAGGTAGATTGTAAATTAGAAATGCTGGCTAGCTACTTTATAAACAAGAAAAAAAGTGTTTTTTTAATGATAATGAACTTATACTTATGTGTATTCTACTAACATAATGTTATTAGTGAACACATTACAATTCCCAGTGACTGATTGAGCAAGCGGTGTGACTACTACAATTGATATTTTAATCAAACCCGTGAAGACTAAGTATTCAAAAATTAAGCAATCAATAATAGGAAGTGAGAGATTGGGGATGGATATTGAGGAAGGACAAAGACCATATAGTCCCGAAGAGGAGTTTGTTGAGGGAAGAAGGTCAATCAAAAATAAGAGGAGTAGTGAACCATTAAGTTTGAAGGATTCAGTGAGGAAGTTTAAAGAGGATAATGAAAAAATAATTCATATCCAAGATAATATTATGAAGGATATAAATTCATTGAATACCATCCAAAGATCCATTGAAAAGAGTCATAAAAGAGGTTATGTGAGGTATAAATCATATTCAAGGAGACCTTATCACTCAAAGAAAAAGAAGGGGTATGTATCAAGAAGTACAAAGCACAGTCTTGAAATATCTCCAGTGAGGTACAAGAAGAGGAGGTTTTCCCAAGATGAACTAGTAGGAGAGTTGAGAATATTCAAGCCCCCAAATTTTGATGGAGAATTAAATGAAGGAGAATATTATGAAGCATGGTTTATAGGACTAAGGAAATTATTCTAGTTGCATCAGTATACACCTAATATGGAGGTAATATTAGCCATATACCATCTACAAGGTAAAGAATCTATCTAGTGGGATGAACTAGTTAAGTTGAAAGACATCGATGAAGACAAAATATCTTAGAGGGAGTTTAAGAAATACTTTCAGAAAGAATACCTCTATGAGAACTACTATGACAAGAAGATGGAAGAATTCTTTGATCTTAAGCTAGGAAGCATGACTATGGAGGCCTATGAGAAAAAGTTTCTAGAACTTTTGAACTATGCAGACTTCATCAAAGATGAGAAGGTAAAGATTCAAAGGTTCCTAAGTGGCCTTCTTGAATATTATAGAGATAAAATCCAGTATGATATACCAAAGAACCTTAAGGATTCCATCTGGAAGGAAAAACACTTATATGAAAAAAATAAGAGCAAGGCCCCATATCATAAGAATGGGAAGGATATGAAGAATAACAAGTATGATTAGATAAGGAAAGGTTTCCAGCATTCAATGTTCAAAAACAATAATTCTTACCAACAAGGACAGTCAAAGGAAGATCCTTCAAGGAAAATACCACCTATGGAATGTTGGATATTCAAGGAAAATCACTTTTCCAGTCAGTGACCGTGTAAGAAAAATAACCTTCACAACATTCAAGAGGATTCAAATGTTGGATATGTAGGTGGAACAATTCAAAGGATCTATGCATCCCTAGATGGGAGGCAATATAACCACCAATCCCAAGTGATTGAAGTAGTAGGTAAGATTTCTAATAAAACCATAACTATTTTGATTGATTCAGGAGCTAGAAATAGTTACATTTCACCTAATATTGTTGAGAAATGTCATTTAATGAAAAGTAAACTTGAAACAACAAGTCTAGTATAGATAGCTATAAGAGCCAAGAGGAAAATCATTGAATTTGTAAAAGTGTGACCTTTAGAAATGAATGGAATGAAAACATTTGAAGACTTAAACATCAAACCCTTAGGGTAATAAGATGCATTCATTAGAATGGACTGGTTGGATGCACACCATACAGTCTTGGATTGCGATGATAAAATTGATACTTGTTTGGATGAAGAAGGGAACCGAGTGACAATAAAAGAAATACCTAGAGTCATATCCCTGAGGCAGATCATAGCTCTACAGTTGAAGAAATGTCTCATATAGGGATTCCAATTATATTTCATTCATGTTAAAGAATCAAAAGAAGGAAAAGAGCCAGAGTTGTAGGATTATCCAATAGTACAAAATTTTGCAGATATATTTCAAGTACCACCAGGAATACCTCCCAAGAGGGACATTGTTTTTTCTATCGAATTGGTACTCCAGATTTAAAGGAATTATAAATGCAGTTGGAGGAGCTACTAAATAAATGTTACATAAGGCCCAGTGTTTCACCTTGGAAAGCTCCTGTGTTATTTGTGAAGAAGAAAGATGGAACTCTAAGGCTTTGAATATATTATAGACAATTAAATAACACAATGGTTAAAAACAGGTACCCCTTACCAAGAATTTATGACTTGTTTGATCAATTGTGAGGAGCCAAGGTGTTTTCAAAAATAGATTTGAGGTCAAGATACCACCAAATTAGAATTAAGAGTCAAGATATCAGTAAAACAACATTTAGAAAAATGTATGGACACTATGAGTTCACAGTAGTACCTTTTGTCTTAACAAATGCACCTACAGTATTCATGTGTTTAATGAATGGATTCTTTAGAAAGTACTTACATAAGTTTGTGATTGTATTCATGGATAACATCCTTATCTATTCTAAGACAAAGGAAAAGCATGAAGAACATCTAAGACTAGTAGTGCAAGTTCTTCGAGAACATCATTTGTATGCCAAATTAAGCAAGTGTTCATTTTATCAAGGAAGAATCCACTACCTAGGGCATATCATATATGAAGAAGGTGTTACAATAGATCCTGGTAAGATAAGAGAAATTATGGAATCATTAACACCTAAGAATATATTAGAAGTCAGATCCTTCATGGGGTTAGCTAGATACTGTCGAAGGATTCTTGAAGTTGGCTCATCCTATCCCATATTTGCAAAAGAAATGTGTGAAGTTTGATTGGACTTCTAAGTGTGAAGATAATTTTCAAAAACTTAAGGAAATGCTTACCAATGCACCAGTGATAAAAATTGCGGACCCCAAAGGAAACTTTGTTGTATGCATAGATGAATGCAAGCAAGGAATTGGTGGAGTATTAATGCAGGATGGACATGTGATCAGTTACAAATATAGAAAGTTGAAGGAACATGAGAAAAGCTATTCCACCAATGACTTATAGCTTGCATATATCATCCATGCTTTGATTATGTGGAGACATTATCTAATGGGTAAAAAATTTGAATTGAGAACTGACTAGTATGGGTTAAAATACTTGTTTGAGCAGCCTAATTTGAATGAAAGACAAATGAGGTGGATGGAGTTATTATGTGAATATGACTTTGACATCAAGCATATCAAAGGTAATGAAAATAAAGTAGCCGATGTTCTTAGTAGGAAGATGAATGTGATGCATGTAAAAGCTATCAACACTAGCACATCATATTTGAAGGATAAGATCATTGAATCTAGTGTTACAGACGAACCTTATCAGGAGGTGAAAGAAGGGTTGAAACAACAAAAAATTCCATAGAAATTTGATAAGTATAATTTTAAAGAAAATGGTATACTCATGCACAGAGATAGAGTTTATGTGCCTGATGTTGGAAATATAAGGAAGATGGTTCTGAAGGAAACACATGATGTCCCTTATGCCAGACATTCATGTTATCTGAAAATAGTAGTAGAAGTAAGGAAACCATAATATTAGCCAAGGATGAAGAATGATGTTGCAGAATATATAGCTAGGTGCATGGAATGTCAAAAAGTTAAAGTTGTGCATTGACATCCAGCGGGATTGTTGCAACCCTTTCGTATACCAAAATGGAAATAGGATGTAGTGATGATGGATTTCATCACCAAGTTACCTAAGACAAGATTGCAAAATGTTGTGATCATGGTTTTGGTAGATAAGTTGACTAAGGAAGCACACTTCATTCCAGTAAGACAACTCACAAAGAAGCTAAGATTGCAAATATTTATATGAAAGAAGTAGCGAAATTGCATGGTATTTTGAAGGCTATAGTATCAGACATATATTCAAAATTTACCTCTAACTTTTGGAAAGGATTGTTTGAAGGGTTTGGTACAAGTTTAAACATGAGTATAACATACCACCCTTAGATAGATGGATAAACAGAAAGAGTTAACCAAGTAATTAAAGATATATATAAGTGGGAATATTATTTACACTTGGTGTAATTTTCTTATAATAATGGATATCATTTAGCTTTGAAGATGAGGTCTTTTGAGGCCATGTATGGAAGGAAGTGTAATAATCCCATCATTTGGGATAACCCAACAGAAAGAGTCATTGTTGGACTAGAATTATTAAAGGATATGGAGGATCAAATGGTTAAGATAAAGCAAAATCTAAAGGCAGCTCAAGACAGGAAGAAAATTTATGCAGATCAAAATAGGACTGCTAGACATTTTCAAGTTGGGGATCATGTGTTTTTGAAAGTTAGACCCAATAAGAGTTGGTTAAAGTTGAGAAATTGCTACAAGCTAGCTGCCAGATATTGTGGACCTTTTCCAAGTATTATATAATATAGGAAATTTTGCTTATGAGATAGCCCTACCTACTTGCATTAGAGTACATAATGTGTTTCATGTGTCTTTATTGAAAAAGTATATACCTAATACTAACCATGTAATTGATTGGAATGTGATCTAGTTGATTAGAGTGCTTATATTTTCTTTATTGATATATATATATATATATATATATGAACATGGTACTAATCATGTGATTGAATGTATTATGATCTAGGTGGAACCAGAAAGGGATTTTTCGGTACAACCTGTTCCCATTATGGGAAGCAAGGTCAAGCTACTTTGGAATCGAGAAATCATGCAGGCAAAGGTACAATGGACCCATTACAGTCCTGAGGATGCCACTTGGGTGTTGGAGGATAACATGAGGGAAACATACCCTCATCTATTTTAAAATTTTGTGGCATGTATATAATATGCATCGAGGACAATGCATTGTTTAAGGGAGAGGGAGATGTAATACCCTAGTTGTTAAGCCCTGGACATATGATCCTTCATGTGAATTATGTTCTCTTGCATTATGGACTTATGATATTTTATATTATTGTGGAATTTTTAACATTTTCATGATCAATTTAATTAAATACTTATTATTAATGTCTAACATCATGACTTTGTACTTTGGCGCTATTATTAATGTTAATGTTATTACTAGAATCTTTGATATCTTTGAATGCTGTTAATGATTGATTAAATTAACAACTGGATTAGTAAAGGAAACTAGATGAGTATGGGGGACCATCGATTCCACCAAGTTAGGGGGAATGGGGACATACCTAGCACCTTATAACTTACTGTTGACTTAACTTTGTACATCCCAATATATATTTGCACCTTGGTGAGATTAATAATGTTCATCACCCAAACCTTGTACAACGAACCCTATTCTCATTAATTATGGACTATGGAGATAATTTTGCATATTGTGCACAAATTAGTGGGTCCCTCTTTCCTAGGGAACCCTCCTTGGGAAAATATCCCCTCACATTTATGTGTTTATGGTCATTTATGAGCCCTTTTACTAGTTTTTAGGCCTGTAAGATATTTTCTATCTTCCACTCTTACACCATGCATTGATGATCCTATTTTTGAGCTTCCATAATATTTTGTTCGGGTACACAGGGTACTCCCAAAATACCAAACACATTGAGAAACCGCTTCACACAAATAGACCACAGATCAACACATTGATGTTTGTCACATGGTTAAAACCCTCGAGAGGGAAACAGTCCATAGCCCTAGCCAAATAGTTACTTGGAGCAATTTATTATGCAAAAGAAAGAAAGTTACATGAGCTTCTCATAATCGATCAACTAGCCAAGGACCCTCTATGCTCTTTAAATAGAGATCATAGACCAATCAGGTGTCAAGCCACGGATCAATGGTAGGTATGATCTAAGAGAAGTTGAATCGTCGGATCACTTTATGTCTAGAACATATCGTGACCGTAGGATTAGAATATTTACAAATGCATACTAATGCATACTACATAAACACACTTTTACCTAATGGATATATTACACAAGTTGATCTTAACTAACTGCTAAGTGTCTAAATATCCTAACATCCCCCCTTAAGAACAACTTGGGATATGATTGAAGGATTTACAAAAGTGACACTATTAGGAGAATGAAGGATGCATTAGAGCCTATACCCTCTTAAGGACACATTCTTGAACTCCTAACATAGACTGAAGTTTAGAAAACTTCGCTTCTGTAAGAGACTTGGTGAAGATGTCTGCAACTTGATCATCTATAGAGCAATAGAGAACTTCAATAACACTATCATGAACAAGATTTATGATGAAGTGCATGTGTAGCTCAATGTGTTTGCTGCGCTGATGTAGAACTGGATCTTTGACAAGATTGATGGAACTTTGATTGTCACACCAAAGTGGAGTAGGTTTCTGCTGCTTGAATCCAAACTCTAAAAGGATCTGTTGAATCCATAAAGCTTCCTGACTGGCATTAACTGCAGCTCGATATTCTACTTCTACTGAAGAAAGAGAAAGAGCTTGTTGTTTCTTACAAGCCTAAGTGACAGGTCTAGATCCTAGATTCAAAACATAACCTGCAGTAGACTTTTGATCATTAGGATCGTTGGCCCAATCTGAATCAGTGAAACCAACCAACAAAGGTTTCCCCCATGTACTGTAATGAATCCCAAACTGAATTGTACCTCGAATATATCGAAGTATTCTTTTGCTGCTTTCCAGTGACTTTCATAAGGAGTTTGCATATAATGGGCAACATGACCAAAGGAAAAGGAAAGGTTATGACGGAAATGAGTCAAGTATAAAAGACTACCAACAAGATGACAATACAAGGTGGCATCTACTTCAGGGGAAGTACAAGTGGTAGAAAGTTTGACTCCAGACTAGAAGGGAGAAGGGGCTGGTTTACAATCTTCCATGTGGAAGCGACAAAGAAGGTCACAAGCATACTTAGACTGGGAAAGAAATATTCCTTCTTTGGTTTGCAAGACTTGGAGACCAAGAAAATAATGCAAATGTACTAAGTCTAACATTTCAAAATTTTGTTTAAGACTAGATTTCACATGGGTTATAAGTTTAGGGTCACTACCAGTAAGGATAAGATCATCGACATAAAGGTCAGGTATGATGAGATGGTTTCCTACTTTCTTGGAATAGACAATGGGGTCAGAATGGAATCTAGAAAAACTATTGTCAAGGAGAAATCTATCCATTTTGGCATACCAAGCTCTAGGAGCTTGCTTAAGGCCATATAAGGATTTCTTAAGGAGACAAACAAGGCTAGAGTTATTCTGAACATATCCAGGAGGTTGTTCCATGTAAATTTCCTCATGTAAATCACCATGTAAGAAGGTGGACTTGACATCCATTTGATGGACTTCCCAGTTATGTAAGGTTGCAAGGGAAAGAACAAGGCTGATGGAGTTCATTTTGGCTACAGGGGAAAAGGTTTCATTGTAGTCAATCCCTTCGACTTGGGAAAAACCTTTGGCAACTAACCTTGCCTTAAGTCTTTCAACACTTCCATATGATGCATACTTAGCTCTGTAGACCCATTTATATCTGACAATTTTTCTTCCTTTTGGAAGAGGAACAAGATCCCAAGTATCATTCGCCATCAAGGAATGATATTCTTCATCCATAGCTCCATCCCAATCTAGATTTCCTGAAGCTTCTGCAAAATTTTCTGCATCATGATTCTCAAAAACTTGAGCCAAAAGAGAAGAGGCTTGCTGAAACTGAGAAAGTGTTTGACGTTGATCTCTAGGATCACCGGCAAGATCACCAGCTGCTTCACATGTTGAACGGACCCATCGATGAAGTATTGGTGCTAGTGCAATTTGAGGAACATGAGCAGACGGAGGTGGATTTTAATCCTCACTATCATCATCAAAAAATGGAGTTGGAAACCTGTCAAGGAAGTTGGAAGAAGAAGAAGAAGGCACAATCATTGAATCAGGCTTGTAGGCCAAAGATAGCACACTCGCCAATTTAGGCTCGTAGGCCATGAGATTTTCATCAAATTTAACATGTCTTCTAATGATTATATCATGTGAATGGGTTTGAAGAAGTCTACAACCTTTTACATCTTCAAAATAACCAACAAATATTCACTTTTCACTTGTAGGCTACAATGCTTTCCATTTTTCATCCGGAGTGTGAGCCCATGCTTCACAACCAAACACACAAAAGTGACTTACATCTGGTTTAATTTTACTCCATGCTTCTTCTAGTGTTATACCTTGTAAAACTTTAGTGGGTGTGCGATTAACTATGTAATTTGCACAATTTATGGCCTCAGCCCAATATTGAAGACTTAGTCCCTTAGATTGGATCATACAATTAGCCATTTCTTTTAAAGTGGTGTTCTTCCATTCAGCTACACCATTTTGTTGTGGTGTATATGGAACAATGTGTTGTTGTTGAATTCCTTGTTCATTGCACAAAGTAGTGAACTTGTTGTTAACATATTCTCCTCCATTGTCAGATCTTAACTTAATAATTTGATGACCAGATTGTTTTTCAACAAGGGCCTTATAGGCCAATAACATGTTAAATACTTCACTGTTAAGTTTTAGGAAGTAAATCCAAGTGTGTCTGGAGTAGTCATCAATGAAAGTTAAGAAATATTTGAAACTAGAAAAGGATGCAGATGGAAGAGGACCACACAAGTCACTATGCACAAGATCCAAAGGAACCGAGGCATGCCAAGAGGCATGTTTGTCAAAACTATCCCGATGATGTTTTCTGAGTACACAACTAGAACAAACACCATCCTTGCAAGATACCATCGGAAGACCAGTCACCATATTGTCTTTACTTAGTTGTTGCAATGAGCGATAATTTAAGTGACCAAATCGCTCATGCCAAAGTTTGCTCAAGTTATCACTATGAGCAACAAAAATTGAAGGAAAAGGTGATGACCCAAAGTTGTTAAATTTGTACAACTTGGTAATATCATCAACAGTTCCAGTAGCAAGGACATTTTGAGGATTTTTAAAATCCTTGATTACAACCTGGTGAGGTGTAAATGTCACAATTTTACCTTCACCTGAATGAGTAATTTGATAGACTGATAGCAAATTGCAGGAAATTTTTGGAACACATAGTACATCATTGAAATGACCATTTTCTACTGGAACTGTTCCAGATCTTACAACACTTAGATATCTATCATCACCAACAAATATTTTTTTGGTATTACATTCATGCATAGTAGAAAAGATGGCTTGATCCTTAGCCATATGATAAGATGCTCCAGAATCAATGAGCCATTCATTTGAAGTAGAAGAAGAAGATGAAGTATAAGAGTAACCAGAAGCACAAAGTGCATGTCCATGAGAGTTAGATTCCAAAGATGAATCTAGGATGATGTGGTGCTTCTTCATTACTGCTTCCAAGGCTGCCGTCTTCTTGAAACACTTAGATTCATCACAATTATATTTCCCACAAAAATTGCAATGACGCTCAGTCTTCTTTCCTTTTTGCTTGGATCCTTTGTCATTTTTTAAAGAAGGCACTGACTGAGAGGGTTTGTGACACTTGTTTTTTGGCTTATTATTGTGAAAACTCTGTTTCTTGGGAGGATTGGACTTTTCTTTCTGTTGGGACGATAAGACTTTCCCAGATGTATCTGCATTGTTAATTATTCCAAGATGTTTGAGCTTATATTTCTGTCTAATTAAGAAATCACAAAAGGATTCAAGACTAGGCACTTGATAGCTAGCTACAGTCAATGATTCTTTCATGGAGTAGAATGTAGATACAAAAACAAAATATGCAGGTCCAAGTTTGGAAAGAATATGATAAATACATTGTTTGTGTTCTTTCTTAATATTGCATTCTGCACATAAGAGTCTAAGAGTTTTATACTTAGATAAATAGTCTTGAATTCATGAAAAACCATTTGGATTCAAGGAAAGCAACTCATTTTCAAGTTGATGACCTCGAATTTAATTGTTTTTACCAAACACAGATTCCAACTTTTCCCAAGCTTTATCAGGTTCATCAATTCTAGATATGTGGAATCTCAAATCAGTAGAGATTGACATCCCAATCAATCCACGAGCTTCATCACATCTATTTTCCCATTTCATTTTCTTATCATCATCAGTGGGTTCTGTTTCTTTCCCTGAGGTTATCCTGAAAAGTCCCCTACTTTGTAGAACATCCTCCATACGAGATTTCCATGAGAAATAGTTAGAAGTTGTAAGTATAATATCACAAGGGGTAGCCATATTGTAAAATAATGGTTGAAAAAATAGAAAATAACTGTTTGGTTGCAAAGAGCTCGAAAAAATATGCGATTTTAAAAAACGGCACTGAAAACTGATTCTGGATGATGAAGTTATGCTTGATCAAAAAAAATGTTGAAGATGTCCCCTATAGTGACATGGCAGATATCAACTTGACCAACTAAAAAAAAGAACCCCCCTCTTCCCAAGATCAACCTTTTACAATCACTTTACAATAAAGTTGCTTTGAAGTGAATCACTTTTGTAGAATAAGTGAGGTTCAATTTTACAATAATGTTACTTTTAAATAGTGTGGCAATAAATTGAAAGACTTAAGTGACTCACTTTTTATTTTATTTTATTTATGTGAGATGCACTTTTACAATAAACTAACTTGAAAATAGAAATTGCATGCACTAAAAAGTAGCTTAATAAGACTTGAACTCAAGACATATTAAGGAATAAAGCAACTTTGGACCAAGTGAGCTAAGTTTAAAAGGTACGTAAAAGAATGGAAAGAGGAAGGGTTTTTTTTTTAAACACTCTTCTCTCTAATTCTCCATGTTTGCCTTTTTTCTTGCAAATCACAAAAAAAAACTTAAAACAAAAATAAAAAATAAACTTTTTTCACACAATGGGGTTAGATCTTAGTTAGCTTACCAGGAAAGTGTGTGTTTTCAAGTTTTATCATTGTTTCTGATTCACCGGGATCACGCAAGGTGCAGGAAAAAGAGAATACACAGTCAGGGAAGGCAACAGTCCGAGACAAAAAAAAAAAAGATCTAATAATAAAATTGATAATGTATGAGAGATTTAAAAAAAACAAATCCATCACTATAACATTATAACTTCAGATATGTCGAAATAGGTGTTTCTGGAACAAACAAAAACAGTTTTTGATGAAACAAAAACTATTTTCACAATGGAAATGGTGCTCTAGACACAATGGAATAGCTCCTAGAAGAAAAAAATGTACAGAAAATCTAGAACCAGAAACCCTTTCAAAGTTTCGGCAACACCGGTTCCAGATCTAGATCAAAACCGAAAGCGACTCTTCATAAAATCTCTGATACCATGATCGGGTACACAGGGTACTCTTAAAAGACCGAACACCTTGAGCAACTGATTCACACAAATAAATCATAGATCAACACATCGATGTTTGTCACGTGGTTAAAACCCTCGAGAGGGAAACAGTCCATGGCCCTAGCCAAATAGCTATTTGGAGCAATTTATTATGCAAAAGAAAGAAAGTTACATGAGCTTCTCATTATCGATCAACTAGCCAAGGACCCTTTATGCTCTTTAAATAGAGATCATAGACCAATTGGGTGTTAAGCCACAAATCAATGGTATGTATGATCTAAGAGAATTTGAATCGTTGTATCACTCTATGTCTAGAACATGTCGTGACCATCGGATTAGAATATTTACAAATGCATACTAATGCATACTAAATAAACACATTTTTACCTAACATATATATTACACAAGTTGATCTTACCTAAATCCTAAGTGTCTAAATATCCTAACATATTTATGACCCTATTATATGCCCTCTCTCACCTATTTCGACCTCCTTGATGTTTTGTAACCCCCTTTATGCATTAGTGTTCCTCCATGTGCTATTCATGGCTCCACTCCTTAATTTTTGGGTAACTCCTCCTCATGGTGCTAATTTGGGAAAGAGAATATTTTCACTAAGCCACCACTCTACTAATTCAAGTTAATTATCCATGACAAAGATTAAAACTTACCTCTCTCTAATTTGGGTTGATCCCTTTGGGTTATAGTGGTCCTCCTTATGTTATAAATCCATATGCCATCACCTTGTTGAAGTTAACCTTGAGCTTTAGACCATGTGATTTATGCTATCTAACCGTGTTAGGGATGTTGATATTATTGAGAGTGTGTTGAGACTTAAAATGAGTCTATTTGTTCCCTTTGATTCCATTATATCACTCTACTAGTCCAGGTTCTCACACAAAAATCTAGGAAATGGGAATGGAGAGCTAGGTCACATCCCATAGGCAGTGGAGACTGACAAGAAAGTAGTAGTGGGAAGCATTGTATCTCTCGAAAGAGGTAGTTTCGAGAGTAGTGAGACTAAGTAACACTATAACTATGGATCCATGGTCTCAGCTCGGGGGTGACCTATTTAAGTGAGGAAGGCTTTGCGGTTTCTACAGCTAGGAGAGAAGTTGTCCTGTTGCAGCCAGTTGCCCATATTTTGAGATAAGTATTTCTCTTATGTTATATTTTTATTACATTATTTTATTTGGTATATGTGCAATGATGGTTTATTGGTTGTTTGAGTTTTCATATATTGAATGTCAGGATTTGCATGGAGGAAGGATGAATCTCATATAGTATGGAAATTAGTTTCTATTCTTGTTACCTTCTTTCTATTTTTCTTCTTCATAACCAACAATTGTAATTTTGGATCTATTTTATTGAGAGGGGTGCAAGGATATGATATGGTTCTACCATCTATCATCATTTATGTGTTGTGAGACCTATTCCATTGCTTTCAAAGCAACGTTTCTAGTGAAAAACACCTTTCGTTTCATTGAAAAAGCTTTCTAGATGACCAAGATATGTTTGTTTTGGTTCGATAGCTTTCTGTTGCCAAGAAGAGCGCACCTGTCATTTGCTTGTAAATAATTTGGTTGCATAATTGTTCTTAGTTGCATACATGAGAATGAGATATGTATTCTATATGTAAAATTAATCGATGGCTGGAGGGTGGAATCCATACAATCTAATTTTTATTAGTGAGAGATGATTGTAGGGGCCAATCATCGGGAGCCGATTTTGAAGGTTGATGTTTTTCCCATGTTCTTGTTTGTTATGATTTTGGTGTGGCTATAGATTTCAACCTATGTATGCTTTGTGATATGTGGTTTTCCTTACTTTTTATTCTCACTAACATCAAACAAATAATAGCACCTAAAAAGTAGATTAATTTTCAAATAATCAATGGCATCAATACTTGGTTATTTATAAACTATGTTATCAAACAAACCCAAAATACATAAATTACCTATTCACAATGAATCTGATGTTTATCATGTATTTTTCATGTTCTTGTTTCAATTACAACCTTTAGATTTCACTTTGGAAATTATTAATTGAGTGTCACAATTAATTATTTAATTAAGTAGCGTAATTAAATAATTAAGTGTCACAAACTTTAGTTATAATTCAATCTTTAGAATTTAATTTATTTGGGTCAATTGATAGTCAGATCAATAGTAATTTATCTATATCCTTTGTTCTTAAACTTTATTTAGTCTTAATTTTAGCACCTTTGGCCTTATCTCAAGGTTCGAGGACATCACAACCCATAATTCTCAATCAATGTATTTATATTTCTCTCCCTCTAAGACCCTAATCATGAATATCTTCCTCCCTCTCTCTCCTTGTTAACCCAAAAAATACCTTAGTAATCTCTACATGACCTACACCACCCAAAGACATCAATCTACGACCCTCATTTGACCCCCACACCCTAAAAAGGGCTCAAAAATATGAAAAATGGCTTAAAAACCGCTAAAAAAGAGCCAAAATAGCTCTCATAGGGGCTAAAACCTCAAAAAAGGAGCTTAAAACCCCCCAAAGGAGCTAGAGACTGGGAGAAAGGGGCTAAAGCCCCAACCAAGGGCTTAAAACCCTAAAAATCTTGAGAAAAAGTATAAATAGAGGGGTGGGGGTCACTCTCAAATCACTTCTCACCTCCCTATAGTTATGTTTCCCATGCGAGTGCCTTGAGACCATTTTCCTTTGAAGCCATTCACCCTCCCTCTCCTCCATTCCTCCATTGAGCCAAAGCTCCCCATCCATTGAGAGGTGCTCCCCCAAGCTAGGGCATGAAGGCCCATTTCAACCAGAGAAGTTATATTTCCATTTTTATTCTTTCATGTTGTAGTTTTCTAATATTTTTGCTTGCAGGTTTAGTTTAATCTTTTGTTGCAGGTTTCCATGGACTCCTGGTAGCTATTTCTTTGTTTTCTTATAGTTTCATGCAGGGTTTTTACTGTTAGGCCCTAACCATGTTTGTAGGGTTTTATTTTGTTTTCTTTCTATTTAATCCATTCTCACAGGAACTCTACTCTTATGTCCTATAGACAGAAGGGAGCTGTTCCTACTTTGTTGATAGGGTGAAAGCCCTACTACACTCCCCGTAATAAAAACTTAGAACCCAATCTCTCTAAACAATTGACCCCCAAACTCTCTCTTTCTATTTTTCTCTCTCTCTAAACACCTAACCACCAATATCTCTCTCTCTAAACTCCTAACCACCAATATCTCTCCCTAGACACTTAACCTTCAATCTCTCTCTCTATTTCTAAATCCCTAGTCTCCAATCTATTTCTATTAGTAAATCCCTAACACCCAATCTTTGTCTTTTTATTTCTCTCTCTCTCTCTCTCTCTCTCTCTCTCTAAACTTGTAATGGAAAATATCTCTCTCTCTAATCCCATAACACCAAATAGTGCCCCCCCCCCCTCCCCCTCTCTCTATCAAAACCCCTAGCCCCTTATCTCTCCCTCTCTTTCTCTCTTTCTCTCTAAATCTATAACCGTAAATATCTCTCTCTCTCTCTAAACCCATAATTCCCAATCTATGTCTTTCTATTTCTCTCACTCTAAGCCCTTGATCCCTAAAATCTATATCTCTCTCTAGACCCCTAACTTCAACGTATCTATCATCTATCTGTCTAAACCCATAAACCTCAATCTTTGTCTCAATATCTCTAAAACTCCAGCCTACATTCTCTCTCTCTCTCTCCCTAAACCTATAATTCCCAATATTTCTATTTCTGTAAAACCCTATCCCCCAATATATATCTTTCTAAGCTCATGGCCGTCAATCTTCCTCTCTCTCTCTAAAATCCTAAACCCTGATCTCTCTCTCTCTCTCTCTCTCTCTCTCTCTCTCTCTCTCTTTCTCTCTCTCATTAAATTCCTTAACCCCAATATCTCCTTATGTATCTCTCTAAACCTCTTACCTCCATTCTCTCTCTCTCTCTCTCTAAACAATTGACCCCCAAATTCTCTCTTTATACTTGTCTCTCTCTCTTAACTCTTAACATTCAATCACATTATCTCTTTAAATCCCTAGCCCAAAATCTCTCTCTCTCTCTCTCTCTCTCTCTCTCTCTCTCACACACACACACACACACACACACACACACACACAAAACCTCAATCCTTTTTTTTGTCTTTCTCTCCCTCTCTCTATTTAAACCCCTAACCCACAATCTCTTTGTCTCTACCTATATATCTAAAACCTTAACACCCAATATCTCTCTAACTATCTAAACCACTAACTCCTAAACACCAATATCTCTCTCTCTCTAAACCCCAAACCTCCTATCTCTCTCTCTCTCTCTCTCTCTAAATCCTTAACCTTCAATCTCTCTCTCTCTCCCTTTCTAATTCAAAAACCCGCGATCTCCTTCTCTCTATATCTAAACCATTAACTATAAATATTTCTCCCTCTCTCTCTCTAAACCCCTAACTCGCAATCTCTCTCTCTCTCAAAGCCCCTAACCCCAAATCACTCTCTCTCTCTATCTCTTTCTATTTTTTACTCTCTCAAAGCCCCTAACCCCAAATCTCTCTCTCTCTCCATAAACCCTGAGCCTACAATATATCTCTCTCTAAATCCCTAGAACCAATTCTCCCTCTCTTTCCCTCTCTCTCTTAGAGAGATTGAGGGTTGTAGGTTTAGAGAGAGAGAGAGATTTTTTATTAAGGGTTTAGACAAAGAGTGAGAGATATTAGGAGTTAGGGGATTATAGAGAGATAGAATTGAATTTATGTTTTTGAAGAGAGAGAGAGAGAGAGAGAGAGAGAGATTTGGGGTTAGGGGTTTAAAGAGAGAATGTGATTGAAGGTTATGAGTTTAGAGAGAGAAAAGTAGAAAGAGATAGCATGGGGTTCAATTTTTAGAGAGAGAGAGAAAATGGAGGTACCTCATCTTGGCCCAGTGTGGTTCCTATTATTTTTTGAGTTTTGGGCTTAGTTCTTTCCTTTAGGAATCTGCACGGTGATGGTGGAATTTTATTTCTACTATACCCATGGTATACGTGGGAGGAAACCACATGAAACTCTTTGGAAACCTATTTGGTGATTCAAACGCTTGCCCCAAAGTGATTGTATCGAGACCCTGGGTAACTATTCTTATCCATTTGCTGGTTAGTTCTGGGCCCTCGTCATCCCATTCTCTCCTTCGAAAGGTATCCTTGTTTTCCTGGTATGGATACTTAGGTTTTTCTTCTAGTGGTGTGATATTTTTTTGGTTGGTTTCCAGGTGACCTCAACGAGGAGACCCCATGCTAAGGGCTTCTCATGCTTTTCTTTTTACTCGGAATGTTTGTGTTCCATTGATGGCCACTTCGAATATTCTTGGACCCACCCTTATATCAAGGGCATCAAAACAATATCTCCCATATGCAAGTCATGTTGATCATAATCACCCAACCTTTGAAAGTCATGCTGGGGGAAAACAACCAGCCTCTACAAGTTATGTTGGACCCAACCATCCAGCTTCTACAGGTCATGTTATGGAAAACCATTTAGCCAATGCAAGCCATGTTGGAACCGTGTTGGACAATTTTTTTGTATGATTCCAACTAAGGAGAATCATCCCACACAAGTCGTTTACTGCAACTTTCAGTGTGTTTGGATTAGTTGATTCTCACAGGTTGTGGTCCTACTACCATATAAATTTCACTCTCTTAATGAGAGTCCTATCACTTAAACTTAGAAAATGTGTGTTTTAAATCAATTAATAAATTTAAATTTAAATTATATTCTAATTAAAACAACTAAACTAAAACTGATTACTTATCTACAAGCTATATTAATCGATCAACCATACAATTCCTATTTAACAGCTACTAAATCAAAATTAATTGTTTATGTCTAATCTATGTTCTTCTCTCTTAAGGAGAGTCTATTTTAATATTTTGGAAGAAAATGTTTAAAATATGAAAGATATCTAACTAAATACAAAATCTATTTAATAGTTGCTAAATGAAAATAGAAAAACTAAACTAAAAATTGAAAATTTAATCTAAACTACCTAATCCTATCTTGGCATGGCAAAAGAAATTTTAATTAAAATAAACCAATGCTCATTAAGAGAAATACATCCATATATTCTAAAAAGATCATCAATAAATACTAGTTAGAATAGATTAACTGTTCACAGAAACAAGCAAGATATTAGATGTTCAATATCCAAAATTTGTAACAGAATGATCTTCCTTAGAAAAAACCTATAAAAAAATTGTTTTTTGAATGGAACAATTACTATATAATGTCATAAATCAAATAAAAAAATACAAATTATTTAACATAATTTGATTAACATTATTCAAATCATGTATTTGAACCTAGCGAATATAGAGAGAGAGAAAGCATAACAAAGAGTAATATATATATGTTTTGAAAACCAAATCAAAACATACTAGTTTTCTTCATGTTTGAGAACAGTCTGCAATCGAGCACTTTCCAACCGTAAATAAGTCTACCTAAATATTAGACCATTTAAACTCTAATATTGTCGATTCTCTATGATCTATCTATCTTCGTATGAACCCCATAGAAGAAAAAAAAGATAAATTATTGGAAAGCAATTCCCGGAATTGTACAAAGTATTTTCTTCCCTTCAAGATATCGATATATCTATTGTAGACAATGCTCTCTTATCTTAGTTCTTTTGAAAACATAGAAAAAGAGAATACAAAGAAAATACAAAAAATAAACATTTCCATTTCCAATTTACAGATATCACCTTCCTCTTTTCTCTGTGATTTTCCTAAAGGATAAATGCATCCAATCTTTTTTCCTATTTGTAGCAGCAACTAATGATATGCAACCCCTGCTTAAAAGTTTGAATTCAATGTATTATAAATTTTTACATGTCTAACAATATTGAAGAAAGAATATAAAATTCCATTTTACTTATTTCATCAATGCCAAAAGTCATAAAAGAACAATATTTGACATAAATAATACCTTCACATGAACGTATTGGGTTTCAAATGTAAAATCCCAAATACAATGTGAAATATAAAGTCCACCATCAAAATCTTTATACAAAGTAAGTTTAAAAAATATTTTAATGGGTTTTGATGTGTCGAGTGAAGCTTAAAAAGTGGGACAAACCATATTACAGTTTTTTTTTACGTACTAACCATATTAAAGTTTTTTTTTAAGTACTTTGTATGTATGAATATTACATAAGTAAAATGGATAATGGATATTTAAGAAACATCTAAAACTTACATAATGATAAAAAATATCTTAAAATGGATATTTAAGAAACAACTAAAATTTACATAATCATAAAGAATATTTTTAAGCTTTACAAAATTAAAATATGAATTATAATCAAATATTTAGATGACATTTTATTTTTTATAATGGACTTTTAAAGGAATGATTCCAATATTTGATATGTATAGTTTTAGAGATGTAAATTGAAATCTTAAAGTTGGGCATTTAAATAATTTATGTGAATCCAAAGAAGTGTTAATTTAATCAAAAGTGAAGGCTAAATATTTGCAAAGGTTTTCGTACGGCCAAGATAATTGATTTTTTCAAAGTAAAGTGTACAATCTACTCAAACAAGGTCAAATAAGAACGTGTAAGTGTTCTCTAACTAGTAGGAGGAAAAAATATTCAAATAAAAAAATAGTAACTTGACGACACAAACAATCAGCAAAAGATGTGATGAAAAAAATGATCATGAAGTCACAAAGTCATCACATCATAACCAACCAGCATAAATGCTAACATTTTCATCAGGAATAATTGAGTCATAAAAAAGGGTAGAAAATCAAATTCCTGAAAAAGAGACTATTAAATCATTGAATAAACTCAAGTAAAGAAAATCATAAGTAATACTTACAAGATTCTAATAGGGTTCCCTTGATTTTTACGAAAATTAAGGGGGAGTTGTTGAGGTGCCAACACACAGTTGAGAAAACTAAGTGTTCAAAGTGCAAGCCTAAGTTCCCTTGTAAACTTTACGAGGGAGATCATCTTACTCATTAGTGTCATGCTATTTCAGAGGTACGAAGTGTGTTGTACAAGTCTCAAGGATATCCTGCTTTTGAAAAACCTGTAGTTTCCCAACAACTTATTCAATCGCCAGTTGATCGAGTGATTGAACCAATGCCATCTTTGGTAAATTCCACTCTTCCTTTGGAGAGTGATCTTCATCAAGTGGTTGGATCGATGCCATTTTCAATCAATCCCACTGTCCCTTTGGAGAATGATTTTTGCGCTAGTCATGTTTTCTTCACTTCCAGTTCAAAACCTTCTGGACAAGGGGGCACTAAATTGGCTTCGAACGAACCCCCACCAAGCCCTCATATTTCTTCCTTTGATTGGGATATCCTAGATGAGTCACCCCTTCCTTTGGCTGCACCTTTTCAAATAAAGTTCCAAGTTGAAAACTACACGATTTCTCATTTTATTGTAGATGAAAGAGCCTCGGTTAGTATTGTAACTGTGCGTGCTTGAAAAGGTATGGGATCTCCCAACCTCGTGTCGGTTGTTAATCAGCTATTGGATTTTTATAGAAGAACTAATCAAACTTTGGGAATTCTTACTCAAACACATGTCACTTTTGGTGGAAGTACCGTTTTAGTTGATTTTATCGTGATAAAAGACCCCTTGGACTTCAATATGCTCCTCGGGCATGGTTACCTTTATGTTATGAAAGCTATGGTGTCAACACTCTTTCATGTGATGTACTTTCCTCATAATGAAAGCATTTCCACTATTGATCAAATGTAATTTTTTGATCCTTCTTCTTATCCAATTGCAAACCAAGTATTTCCTTTGTTAATTCCGAGTGTTTTGGTAGACACTACCCCACCATGGGTGAATTATGTGTCCTCATATCCCTCCTATCCAATTTCTATTGAGAAGAATCCTATGTATTCATTCTTATATCTTTGGGACTTGGTCCCAATAATTGACCAGGTGATCTATCCAATGGGGACTTTGAAGCCCCCCTCCACTCTATCAAGCCAATTGAATTTTTAGACATGTGTCCTATCTAGGATGGTCTCCTTCCTTCGGATGAATTCTTCCTAGAGTCTATGATACAATTTGGACTTCTTATGGATGTCAAATCATTTGTGGTTAAATCTAGCCCTAACTTTCTTAGTGAGTCCGATCAACCTATTGATCGATCCTCCTATGTTTTCATTGTTAGGTCTTTAAAATCTCGCATCAAACAACAATTCAGTTCTCTTGATGAGTTTGACCCTTCTTGTAGAATTTTCAAATCCTGTGATGTTAAATTTGTCCCTACAGACCCCATCATCTTTGTTGTCTTTAGCTTTCCTTTTGAGGTTGATCTTACTAATTATAAATCCTCTGGCCTTGGAACTATAGAGTTTTCTTCGGTTGATTTTGTCTTAACTATGCCTTTTGCAGAATATAGAAAAGTTGTGAATGTTTCTACCAAAGTGACCTGTTTTTTATCTCTTCTTTTGAATATGATTTTTATATTCTTGTTTCTTGGAGACAAGATTCTTAGTTGGATTCAAAAAAAATTATTGGCCTCACCTTTTTGTTCAAGTTGTCACTGCATTTGTCTACACCCTACTTGCGCTTATGAACATGATTTCGACTTCCAGTCTTTTATCTTGTTATATAATCCCTCATTTATGTTCTCATAATCACTCTACCTTGTCTCATTATGTCATTAAAACTTGACACCTTTTATCTAGAGGAGTCTTCCTCTAAGTGTCCTTATCCTACTCATGTTCTTGGAACTATGCTTATGTTTGTTCATTATGCTTGGAACTAGGTACACATGCCTCTAACACTCATCTCCTCGCATTTAAAGCATTCTTCCTACTTTCCTTCTAGCTCATTAAAAACATTAAGGAGGCCACAAGTTGACTTTTCTGGACTCGTTAAAACTTTGCGGGAAAGATATGGAGTTATCTTCAAGCCCTGGTCTGACTCCTCAAATATGAATATATTTTTGAGTTCACTTATCTCTTCAAACTCGTTAAAGGATGTGAAGGAACATCAACATAGTTATAAGCTTATCTATTTTTCATACCATGTGTATTACTTATGAAAAATGAATACTCTAGCCAACTATGGCTAGAAGAGTATTCTCAAGTATAGGTTTATCTCTTTTTCGGGCACAACAGACTAAATTTACAAACAATGAACCTTTCTGAGCTTAGTTTTCTCTTTTTTTGTGCTTTGGCTTAAACTATGAAAAATATTCTGAGCATTATTTATGCCATTGTCATGCTTGCTAAAAATTTAGGACAAAAGCATCGAGTGATCTTTCTTTCCTTCACACTCATTGAAACTGAAGCTTTCTTCTTTTTTTGAAAGATCCTCGGTTCGATGATAGTTTAGCCCTTTCTCGACCCTTTCCAACTAATTACAAAAAATTTATACCTTGGTTTGTCTGAGCTAAGAGAGTCCTCCTCTAGATTTTTTTTATACTTTTTCAAACATAGGAGACTAAACTTACGAAAAAGCACCCACCTAGAGACTTCTTTGGCATTTTCAAACTCTCAAAATTGTGAAAACACTACTGAGAATCCATTAATTCGAGCTTGTAAAATCCACAAATCAATTCTTTAAAATCATTCTTCTATCTCTTCTTCCAGTCATCAATGGAAATTTCCCTTTCTATTGGGTAACGAGAATACCTTAATGTCTCCTACTCAATGGATTCTTTAGGTGTTTGGATTTAAGACCATTTATTCACACTTTTTTAGAATGTACTAGGTACCTTGGAGACCATTTTCATTAATGGTGGTTTCCATCGCATTTTTTAACTGTCTTCATTAATGATCTGTAATCAAACGGTTTCCTCCATGTTTGACGTCAAATCCTTTATTCACATGGTTAGGATTCGTACCTTTATGGGCAGTTTGGATTGAAGACCTTAGGTCAACACTAGAATCAACATATTTTTCTGTTGTCTAAGTTGCACAAGGCTTTGTCACATTTCATATGACATTTGCTAATGTTAGCATGATTTTTGGGCTAAGTGGTTGGAAGGGGTTAGGTCAGTGAAAATGATGGGTAAGGTCTAAATTTTTTTATATATCATATGACCTAGTGGAGTGCAGAAAGGGTTCTGGAAAGTTTTGAAGGTTTTATTCCCTTTTTTGGAATGAAAAATGTTGAAAATTCCTAAGTACATCCTTGCAAATGAATTAAGTATGAAAAATCCTATCAAGGTTATGTGGGACACAAATCATGGGTTCATATCTGTAATAAGAAAGATCAACGGTTATAAACAATTCTGCAGGTAAGATGCTTGGTCTAATAATTTTTTATATTTGAGGAATGATGTTAACCCACATAAAAAATAAACCATTAGATCAATAGGTGGGAAAATATCCACAACCCTTAGACATTCAGTTGATGAAACATACGAGGAGAAATAAAATTCTTGAATCAACGGAATTTTGTAGGCCTCACATTTTTCAATGGTGAGGATTGATGGATGAAAGAGATCCATGTGGAGGTGGATTCCATTTCCAAAATTTTCATGAGGAAATTAATTTTCAAAATATGTGGAATTTCTTAGAGCCCACATTTTTCAACGATAGAGATCTCGAAGGGAAATAGATCTATGATGGGTATTAATTCCGCTGATACAACATGTACGGGATAAGAAACTTCTCAGATATACGAAATTTGGTATGACTAAAAATTTGAACGGTGGATATTTGAGTGGGTTTTTGATCCACAGTCCTAATAAATTCCATTGGGGGAACTAGCACAAAGTAATTTATGTTGGAAATTTGCATAATTTGGTAGGAGCTTCACGGTTCAATGGCTTGGATCAAGCTCTGGTATAGATTTATGGTTTGAATAAATTTCGTTGATGTAAAGTGCATGGTAAAGAAAAATCTTAAGGCTCAACGGAATGTAGTATGGGACATCTCATTCGACTATCCCGATGGATGCATAATCAAGAATAAATGCTATCTATTTATTTTGCTAGTTTAAGGTGTGAGGAAGAATAAATTTTTTAAGATTGTGGAATGACATTAAAGGGATTAAGAAATGAAGGATGTAGATCTAATCTGATGAAGTACGACGGTGTGGAATGATTCTGCAAGAAAACCTTGCACACTCAGAGATGAAGAGAAAATCAATAGAATTGGGGATACAAGGAAGAATTGAATGCCTTGGATCAATATGCATTCAGATCAAAGGTAGATAATCATTCTATAAAGAGAAATTGCAATATTCTTAAGGAGATCAAAGCTCGGCATAAGAGGTGAGTAAAACATGCAAGTAATTGATGATGGAGATTGATCCAAAGATATATATGTGGCTATAATTCAATTCACAGCTGAGATTTGCATGAAGAATAAGGGAGGGAACATAGTAAAGGAGGAATATAGGGAGTTTAAACATAGAGAAAGATCGACAACACAAGATGGATTATACAGGATGGATAGATGGGAGTTGTTTCCATTGAGAAAGATTCATGAATGATACGAAGAGAAAAATAATATAAAAGTACATGCACGTGGAATTAGGTCATTTGTTTATTCTATGCATTGGAAAGAAAAAGCTAAGGACTGTACGTAAGAGACCATATCAGGCAAAATACTTGGGCCACTTGTCAAAAAACCAGGTAGGATTCTTGTCCTCATTGAAATGTGATTAAATGGATGAATTTGAAGAGGTAGAAGCCGTGAACTTAGAGTATCATAATATTGAGGAGTTATCTGAAGACAAAGATTCATAAACATTTGATACCATACTACTAAATGGACCTATTGAAGATGTTAAAAAAAAAAAAAACTTATTAAGGACTAGGGGACAGGTATTCATAGTGTTTACAAGTCATACTTCCATTATTTCTCTACAAACCAAACCCTAAACTGCTCTGAATTCGTCAACTGGTGTGCCAATAATTACTCCTCGTCTAAGAGGGTAATTATGGATACAACCAGCTCAAAATTCCTATGTCTAGTTAGTCCTCTCGTAATTAGAAATACCTTTTCAGTTCCTGCTAAGTTCAACCAAAAATCTAATGAGTATAATGAAGAATCCATAGTATAGTACTTTAGGGATTCCACAGTTAAAAAGAAGCAAGATTTTTTCAAGATTTGTTTTAATCATGATGTCCAATTATAGAACCAACCATTCCCTATTGATTCCAAACTTTTCAATGAAGAAACTCGGTGTGCCATAACCTTAATGAGTCTATTTTTAGGGTTGGATACAAACAAGTACGTTACTGGACCCCTAATGAGCATATTGTTTACCCTTAACACCTATCAAGCTAAGTCCACGCTAATATTTTTAGTTGAAGATAATGAAAATCGTGGAGGATTTACTACTGAAGAATTAGTTGTTTAGGATTTAGTTTATTTTCAAAATTAGTTACTAGTTAATAAGTTTTGAATGACAGATGTAAAAGTAATTTATGATTATTTTTAACAGTTTTCTTTGTTTCGGCTCATGGAGCAATTGTATAAGAACTAGTTAATGTAATGAAAAAAGGGTTGGAACCCATGAGAACTGAGTTATGTATTTTGAGACTTATTTTTAATAAATCATAGAACTGAAGCTGTCCTTTTTTGAAAAGATTCTTGTGTTTTTCATGATTATAGTATGTTTTTCCTTTCTTAATGTGAATTTTTTCTTGTTATTACCTTTCATTATGTCTTCTTTCATGTCTGAAATGAGTGTTTGATGATTCATAATTCATATCTATATTCTCTAAATGCTAATTTCAGACATTCACAAATATTTTCCACTAAAGTTAGCATTGGATTCATCCTTGATAGATGCCCATGTTAATGGACTATTCATTATCTCTTCCTTTACACTAGACTAAAGAATTTTTACTGTGACTGAATGACTACCTTTCCTTTGTTAGAAATTTCCATGCAAAAAACATTGTGATTGATAAATTTATATTTTGACCCCATATCCCATTGAATACTTTCCATGTTTCAACCAATACAACAATCTGAATTTTACTTTTATTTTTATAACTAGCCTTGTTAAACAACCATTGAGAGATCCCTCTCTAGAGAGAAAGAATCCAACTTTCTTTCCTAAGGATTGTTTTGTGGTTACCCTGCGATTACCTTTTTACAAACCAAGGTACATTTTGAGTGCGAACATATTCACTTCATTTCCAAGGAATGAGAGTTAAAATCATCCCTGCAAGGAAATGACAATTTTTTCAAGATTCCAAGAAAGAAAGGATTTCTGTGGGAAAACATAGGTTTCTGCATTTGAAGAAGGTTATACATTTGCACTGGTGACTCAATGTTCAATTTGAGGAAGATTTCAGAAGACATCCTAGCTTCCAGGAGAGCATACACACAAGGTAATCCTAATTATGAAATTTTACGAAGTGTGGAAAACCCAGAAAGTTTGTTGAGATGTAGGAATGGAAAAGAAAAAGCTATCAATTCTCAAACTGAAAGGTATTTATTTCAAGAATATTTCTATAGTTTTCAAGATTTGTATTTGGGAGTAAATGTTGGAAAACCTTTGTTACAATCTAAATATGATTCATAATTAAAACAAACAGAGATTAATCTAAACAGATTTGAGTCATATCCATTAGATTCCCTATGGAAAAATTTGCAAAACACTATAAAAGTTGAAGAAAATAGCCCCATTTTTTCAAACTTACCAGCCTCATGTAAAACCCTCCTAAAAACCCTCATGTATTGCAAAATCCACCTGTTGTACCAAACCCACCTAGACCAATGGAAGCCATGTTTTCACCTTTGGATTTTCCAGATGTTTTGAATGATCTCCCTCATAACTACTCATAGAGAATTTCTTTATATGATGGAGAGGGAAATTTTACATCAAGATATCATATGGATAGATTTGAGGATTTTATTGACCTAGAGGAAGTAGATCATGATGATGAAAAAATGAGGTTTTTTGCTCAGAGTTTGTTAGGACAAGCAAAAAGGTGGCTTAAGGACTTACCAGCAAGGTCTATCCTCACTTTTGGAGCTTTCTAAACATTGTTTTTGGATAGGTGGGAGGAAATAAAGAGCCCTTTACAAATACTGTCTCAATATAAAAATTTAAAGAAAGAGAACTTTGAGTCTGTACATGAGTTTTCAAATAGATTCATGATGGTATATAATTCCATTATAGTCGATATTAAACCCTTGGTAAGTGCTGCTAAACTGCATTATGTAGATTCCTTTGAAAGTGATTTTGCATTGTTGTTAAGAGAAAGGAAATATGCAAGTTTTCCTGCTATATTTAAAGATTCTCTTGAAGTGGAGGCCAACTGAATGGCTTCAGGGAAAAGGAAAAGTAGAGTAGAAGAAGATAGGAGAAGACAATAAAATCAACCTTCTACATCTTCTCCTTCTTCTACAAGTGATGTCAAATTGGATATGATGATGAAGACTATGGAGAAATTGATGCACATGTTGGCTCTAGATAATAGACAACTAAAAAAAGATCAACTTGAAAATCAAATAAGTAATCCAGATTTTAGAATACGACCTCCTCCTCCAAGAAATCAAAGAAACCCCAAATATCAACAAATAAGAACACCATTCCCAGAAAATTTGGTTGATGAGGGGGGAGAAGAAGATCCAATGGAAAACTAGATTCATCGCTTTGATGATACTAATGCTGAAATATACCTTACTGAAGAGGAGCATAATATGTTTGATCAGGATGATGAGAGTAAGATTTATGAGAAATATTCAGAACAGTATCAAAGAGGGTACCAAAATGCCATTGATGATTTTCACAAGAAGTTAAAGTTGAGAAGTCACAATGTAATAATAAATAAAGGAAGGCCAATCAAAATCAACCTTCTAGTAGTTAAAAAAGTTCAGAAAAAGAAAACGACGAAGAAAAAGACAAAGAAAAAGAAAAAGAAAAAGATACCACTGTACAAAAGAACTCTGAAAATAAAGAACAAAAGTCAAAAGAAAACAAACAACCAATTCCATTTGATGTAGAGAAACCAATTTCATCCTTCAACCTGCAGCCTAAATTGTCAAAGATCAAGATTTCTATTCCCTTTAATGAATTATTGAGGAACAATGAATACATGGATAAAATTACAAAATTGGTTAGGAATCAAGGTGATGACCATCCAGATATTTTAGAGTGACAAATGAATATCCCACTATTGTCCTTGGGATGAACATTGAAGAAACGGATGATGAAGAGGTTCCTCCTTTTCATCTGATATTAAATGTACATGATATGATATTGCACAATGCCAGACTATATTTTGGTGCATATCATAATCTTATGCCAAGGGTGGTAGTAGAAAGTTTGGGATTGGAGATTACTAGGCCTTATGAATACCTTTATTCAGCTATTGAATGATTGAATGGTTTAATGAATGTTTCAAAGAATGATTTATTGAAAGCATTTTTCAACTATTGAGTGAAATAATTTGCATTGTAGATGCATTGTTATTTGCATTGTGAAATAGTGAAATAAATTGTTATTTGCAAGTATAGGCATTGGGTTTTGGGAGTTGAGAGTGATTGGAGGGGGGGGAGGGGCCATAAGAGCTTCCACCTTCATGTGGTTGGTCCTTTTTAGTAGAGAATATTAAATTATTCTTGAAACATAGACGAGCTCAATGAATGGTAAGGAAGAATACATTAAAAAACGACTATTTCTATATTTTTACTGTGTAATTTTCACTATTGCTATTTGACTCCTCCATTGGAACTTGTTACATATAGCGTTGAGAAACATTTCCATAGTTAAGAGGCAAGAAATGGAGTTTTGATTAGATCGATGGCCTTATATACATAGTATTTTTGGTTATCCATGTTTTATCAGGTGATATATTCTTAACAATTAATTTACTTGAATAGTTGAATAGTATTGTAATTTACATTGTAATAGAATTGTATTTATTTAGATTGTTTTTGTTGTTTTCATAAACAAACATGAATATATTTGATGGGTCCTAACATGAAACTATTGCAACAGGACAAAAAATAAAGTATGTTGAATGATGTTTTGAAAGGTAAAGCATAAGAAGACATTGTGAAGATCCAGAAATCAAGGTATAAATATGTTTTCTTTTGTTTGATTGAGCTGTGTATTTGGTATTTATGCATGTGCACACACATACATTTAGTTGGTGATGATGATTACCATACATAGAGGAGAACTTTTTTATATCTTATTTAAACAATTATCTTAAATATTTTGATTTATTGTGATAACTGGCCCCTTGGTAATACTTTACCAATACCATATAGCTAGGACAACAAAATTAAATGTAGGCATTTCATTACAAGAAATTTGATAGGAATTTGAGTTTGATGGGAATATGAAAGGTCAAAATACAGAAAAAGATAGATAGACTTGTGAGGAAAATGGTATCTGAAGCGTTGTTTCCCTATTATTCCGCATGAGTATATTGTTATCTACCCTAGTTTATCTTTCTCCAGTATTTTTCTAATTTGTTTATTAATCTCATATCTTGTTCAACTTTAATGGTTGATTGTGCAGTGGTAAAGCTATGTTTATATTTGTGCTTATCCCTATAGGTTGTGAGTTGGGCATGGTACACATCGGTTTTTTTCAGTTTCCATTGTAACTTTTCACCCCATTGTACACATTGGTATATCAACATGAATTACCAGCTGAGTTAACCATCCTTTTAAGGGTTTATACAAGTACTCCTTAGCCTGAAAAGAATGCTTTTGGAAGGCAAAATTCAATTATATTGTTGAGATTTCCCCATAAATCAAATATGACCCTAACTTGGTTGATTTTGCAGGTCTTTTTGATAGGTTTTAGGGCTATAAACGATACTAACATTGATCAATAAGGAAAGAGTCCCTAAATTTCCCTACTTAACAATTAAATGGGGTCGTTGTAAGGCAGAAAGTAACCTTTTATCAAGGCCAAATTATCCCAACCCTTGAAACATGCCAAGTATGAAACCCTAGATCTGACTTTTGACTGCTTTTTTTAGGTTGCTTCTCAAGTTCATGGATGTAGACAAGAATATAGGTGATGCATTGGAGGATCTAGGGCTAAATAGGCAGACCAAAATTTGAGGTTGCCTTATAATTTGAAAATTGTTGTTATTTTTGGATTATTGAATTTTATAAATTTCTAAGGTTTTCTAGTTTATAAAAACACATATCTAATCTAATACTACAATAATCACACAAATGCGTATATTTACACATGAAATACTACTATATTTACCTCTAGGGTTTGTTGGAGGATCCTAATTAGGGAAAAAATCAGAGATATAAGGACAAACAAGAGAAAATTCCCTCAAGAGGATGTTCAATTGTAACATGTAAAAGTTGACAAAAGCTTGTAAAAATCCCTAATTCAGAGAAAACACAACATTACAACCACCATTCAATCCATAGAAGCATAATTTCACCAAACTTTAGCTATGGAGCAACCAAGAAAACCCTAGATCCTCCTTGTGCTTGTGTTCTTCCAACAATGCTAGCATCAATCTTGCATGTGCATGAAACCCTAGAATTCACCCACCATTTTACCATAAATCCAAAGAAGAAATAGTAATATATTTGATAAGTTTCCCCTATGAATCCATAGGCAAGCCTATATCATTGGAATGCATTAACAAAGCTAGAGTAGGAGTTTTAAGCAAAAACTTTGAAAAAACATACAATTTATTTTTGTGATCAAGTTTTTCGTGGGCTTCATTTTGCTTGTCAAAAGTGGGCCAATCTAATGCTCCTGCAACTCCATAGCCATTGTAAACTAGTATTTATATGGAATCGTTGGTTTATGCTCTTCAATATGAAGACCTTCTTAAAGATTGCCTCTTTGTTCGAAGTCATAGACAATAAGGCATTCCTTTCCCCATGCATAATAGCTAATACAAAGTAGTTAGATGGTAATCGTTATGCTTAATACTTAGCCACCGATGCTGGTTACAATAGAACATTATGTTTGCTTGTAGTAAAAAGAAACTGTGAAGCCTTATAGAGTTTCTCTTCTTCCGGAAAATACTTTATTATTAGATCGTGAGATATCTCAACTTCAATATCTATTTGTTTTAGCAGCCAAAGACTTCATAGACTCCATTCACTACATCAAAGACATCTACCCACTGATCATTGGTCTTCTTATAAATAAATATTTCATAAAAGCTCTGTTGCCATCTCTCCAAGAAAATAAAGGGATTCACTAGCTGTGAAAGGATTGGATGCTATAAACTCATGCTCCAATCCTGTAGAAAACACAATAGCAACACAAAGCATAAAAATGGAAAGCCTATATAATAAATTACAAAGGGAAATGCATGATAAGTTTGGATAAATTGGGTTATAATGGAGAGGCATAGAAATTAAGCATTGCTACCCAAGTCGAAGACCACCTCAATAAGCTGACAGCATCCATTAACAATATCAAGGACATTGTGGAGGCTGAAACATAGGGTGTTGATCCCAGCGTGCCACTGATTACACTGATGTTAGTGCCTCCAATCAAAGTGATGATTCAAAAGTAGGCACTAGAAGAAAATGAAGAGACAAGCATAGCTCCTGGTGATAATAGTGCCGAGATAAAATTCTCCAAGATTCTCTTGGAGGAATTCTATAGCATTTAGTAGGAATCCGCAACTGAACTTTGGCTAAGGAAAAACATCATTGCTTACCAGGCAGCAAAGCAGCAAAGGAAGGCCAAGCTATGCAAGGCCATGTTGGAAGGAAAGGATTGGGAACTACAGGAGTGCATGAACCTCCTTATCGAGAAGGAGCATGAAATATTATCCTCAGAACAAAACCATATCACGTTGGCAGACTCTATTAAGAATTCCATTGTAGCATTCCCACCAGGGGCAAGGCAAGAAGATGAAGACTCCCTGGCTAAAGTTTCCAGGCTTGCGAATATCACACAAGATCTTCAGCACCAAGTGGAAGATATGTAAGCTAGGAAAATTCCAAGCACACTCCCAGAGGTGCTTGCAGAAATAAAAAGAACAGTGTCTAAAGGTGTTGAGAAAATCAAACAAGAAGAGGCACTCTGCACAAATACTGCAAACGATTTTGTGACCATTTGGGGAAAATTGCTCGAAGATGACACAGTTGAGAAAATAAGGTAGAGTGTATGAGAGGCAGATGAGCACATCAGTGCTGGAAAGGAGGAAATGTGGAAGATGCCCCTCCAGAAGAAGGCCATTAAGAATGCAGAGATCAAAATCCTGCAGCAGGAAGTTCAGACCCTTCGTGAACAAGAAAAAGCTAGGGAAGTCAAGGTTGAGGCATTATAGTCAGAAGCTGAGCAGCTCACACAACATATTCAGTCAGTACAATAGAAACTTCAAAGCATAGTGCAATCAATAGAGGAGGAATCCTTTGAGCATGTCCATTCCAACCGTGTAGAGCAGTTGGATGCATAAGCAGAGAAAGTTGTGGCAGAAGTTACTAAGGTTGAAATAATGGTGCAGGCATTCCAAGACAAGGTCTGTACTACTACGGAGCCGGATCTGGCACTGGAAGATTAAAATAATGCAAGAAAATAAAATCGAGGAAAAAAAATTGAAAATTTGAAATTTTGGAGGTAACCGTAGCATAGCATGTGCGTAACGATGACATGGAACCAAAAGCACAAGTTACACAAAAATGATGATGCACATTAAAACTGCCTCCAACTTGGTTATGAAACAAATGACAGCAAGTCCACGACAGCTGGAAAGCATTGACAGATCGTTAAATACATCAAGATTCAACAAATATTTAGTGCTTGTGATAAGACAATACTGCAGGTGGATCAAGTGTGGGAAACTCTATAATGGTAGTCGTCCAACTCATCAATAATTGATCATGACTTTTAGCACCCAAAAGTGACGACACCGGTAATCATAGCAAATCTAAGAAGAAAATTTGGTACACCAGATGAAGGTCTTGTCCTACTAATGTACTTGGATAAGCCTACATGGAAGATAACTCGATTCTCTTCCTATAAATATTGGGGCTCCCTTGCGGCAAGCATACATCATTAAGTTGTTCTGAGGGAGCACCCTTGCGGGCTAAAGCTGTTGCTATAGCTTTCAGCATGTCGGGTATATCCAGAGACAATAATAAGGAATATGGTGACAGTATGAAAGTTACTTCGACCCGGCTAGAATTCTATGGTGAATTCATCCTTGGATATTAGTAGATCAATAGATTAGAGGTCCTTTCGATGGCACCAGAGCAGACTCTAGTAGGGACCAGAGTTCTTTCCCAATTTGACAAAATCTGCGGGGTCCAAACTAGAGTCCCTGTCGTCTTTCACAAAGTCTACAGGGTTGGAAAGTGGGCTCATTTTCTAACAATCCAGGTGGGAGATCCTTGTATCAAGAGATTGGGGAAGGGCCACAGGGCCAGTTACGGCTTGTAATCTATGCTGCTCAGGTGAAATTTTTCAAAGTTTAGAAAATCACTCACCTCCACCACCTTGGATGGTTGGGATTTTCTAGTTTTCAATGTGAACAAATCTTCAAAGTCCATATCTATGAAAAAAGGGTGGTGAAGAGAAAGATGCAGAAGAGATGAAATTGAGAAAGAACAGTAAGAGAACAAGCCACAACAAGCACGTGCAAAACCCCAGGAGCATGAGAATGACAGAAGAACCAAGGCCACTTGGAATGCTATATCGGGATGGGACACTAACCACCCTTGGTGAAAGTGGAGGCAGAATATGATAAGATGATGAAAGAGTCCCAGAGCAAAGACAACATTACCATCCATGGGGATCCTGGTCCCAATAAGAAGTGCATAGCTTATCTTGTCTGCCCAAGCAAACTCTTAAATTGAAACCTCCATTTCCTGTCCTCCGATGGTGCCAAGAAACAAGTTGTATCAGTGTTCTAACATCGCAAAGAACCTAAGTCTGAGAGAAATTTTCCC
>LPNX010852905.1:1855-21736 GCA_001517045.1 Pseudotsuga menziesii | reverse complement strand
GTATATATATATATATATATATATGTATGTATGGATGTATGTATGTATGTATGTATATGTATGTATTTGTAAAATATTCCATGTGGGTCATGCTGCTTCATATGTCCCTTGCTTCGTGGCTCGGGACGAGCCACAAGTGGGTGTTGGGGGCCTGTTGGCTCGAGAAAGGGGCATAAGGAGGAAGTTCACACATGAAACCAAGGAAAATGTGTCATGCACATGATAAAAGCAAATGTATATCATGAAGGACATGAAGGACCCAAAGAGGCAAAGAAGAGAGGTGTGTGAGAAAGGAAAGCCAAGCACAGAAGCACGCAAGGGATAACGGCCGAAAATCGACGAGTGCATAATCTAGATCATGGCCGTTTTTGGAGGTGTAATCCTGTAGCTATGCACGTATGAGAAGATATATGTAATTCAGGCTGATAGTTCCTCGTGTCAAGTCATGATCATCACAGCTGTAGCCAAAGGGGTGGCTGATGGTGACAATTAATTGACTGTCGGTATGTACTTGGCCCTGCGTGGTCATGCAAAATAGTATAAATAGGAGGGATGAAATAGTTAGAAGGTTGGTCTGTGTGGTTTTTGTTGATCCTGATTCAATTTCCTGTAATAGGTTCTATTCATTGGTGATTAAGGGTGAAGGATGCCACTTCTGCTATAACATTGTAAAGATCAGAGAAGAGTAGACTTAGGAAGAGTCTAGTAGCGATAGAGGGGTTGTTGAGCCGTGAATCTAGCTGCTATGGGAGTTGATCACTAGGAGTAGATGTAGAGTAGAAGAGAGAACTAGAGAGCATGAGAACCATGAGTTTGAAACTTAAATACATATCTTAAGATCATTCTGCATCCCATAGACTACAAGGCGCTATATCCTTTCTCATGCCAGATGAAGAGCACCTTGGTGGTTTTTCCCAGATGGGTTTCCACGTTATCTCTTATGTCTAAATGAATGATTGATGTGGTGAATTCTTACATGAATGTTTAATATTTGCTTTCTGTATAATGTTGAATGTTGCTTAAATATCTTATGTTACTCTATAATCATTAGATGAATGAGCATAAGGTATTATCAAAATGAACATATATATTGACCTGTATGTTTCTGTCTTGAGTCACGACTGGAGTTGTAGGTCCAGTTTCTATGAGTCAGCTACACTAGCTGGAAGGTGGAAAGGAAGTTCAAGTCGCATGCGATGACATATATTTGTTCTTGGTCATGTAGAACTGACTCCTTTGTCTAGCCACCCTATTGCCTTTATTGAGATCCTTAGCTATGATCCAAGGGACTATAATCCCTCTACAATCGTGCAAACATGGTTCTAGTGGTTTCCCATTTATGAGATATCTCGGGTGAGATTGCGCCTACTTTGCAAGTGTTGTCGACGGGGCTTGATCTTTTGGGATGGTATCTCGGGTAGTTGTTGGATCAATGGGATGCGCTGAACCAGAGTCGTGCGAGTGGGGAAAAGTGTCCAACATCCCCCATTTGTGCATCCACTTCCCCTTGGTGCTCCATCCTTCGATCTATCTATCCTACTTTTTTTCCATTGTGTAGTTCTGTGCGTGTCCTATAAGGCTTCATCTTGCTACCATGCACTAGTTTCAGTAGAATTGCACTATCTAACTATTGCAATTGAACAAATCCTCCTAAAGTACTAATGTAATTAATGAGATATGGACCCAACCAATGCATCTGTAACTTACCTAGATGCTTCAAAAACTTATTTTCATACAAAAACACCAAGTCTCCCTGCTGAAATTGTTTGTTCTTTATACGTCGATCATGCCAAGCTTTCTGTTGATCCTTTTCGATACATTGGTGAAATCCTACAACAGAGAGATCTTCCTTGAGATGCACTAGTTGCTCCAATCATTCCTCTAGCATTGCTTCATCATCCATGCCTATCGCTGCCACTATGCGCAAAATGGGAACAATGTACTCCATAGGAATGAATGCCTCTTTCCCATACACCAATTTGAATGGTTTCTACACTGTCAATATTTTTCAAGTGGTACAATATGCCCAAAATATTGTTGGAATCGTGAAATCCCAGACATCGTGGTTGGCATTACATACCTTTGTAAGTGCATGCTCCAATACCTTGTTGGATGCTTCCACTGTACCGTTTTCCTGAGGATGATACGAGGTACTCTGTTTATGTTGTATCTGAAGTTCCTCTGTCAATGCACTGATTCTGATATTGATGAAGTGACTCCCCTGGTCACTCATTAATATCCTTGGATATCCAAATCACATCACAATGTTTTCCAATAAGAAACTTGTTGTTATTGTAGTGGTGCAATCTACAACAGAGTGGCCTCTACCCATCTTATCAAATAGTCTTTCACTGTAATGATATATCATGCACAAGTGTGCTTCCTAGGTGGTTTTATTTGTCCCATAAATTCCACCTCTCATTTATAAAATGACTGCAATGTCACCTGAGGTACCAACGACATCTCATCCCTCCTCGATGGTTTTCCATTTATTTGACATATGTCGTAGGTCCATGCATAATCAGTCACATCAGTATGAAGAGTGGGCCATGAAATACCTATGCGAAGCACCTTCCTTGCAGTAGCTCGACCTCCATAATGTCCACCAACAACTCCCGCATGTTCCTCTGTCAGAATATGCCCTTCTTCATGCAGTAGGATGCATCACCGCAAAATATCATCTAGTCCTATTTTATATAGTTGTCCAGTGATCAAATAGAAATATGAGGCATTAACAACCAACTTCTTCTTCTAAATTGTAGTAAGGTCCTCTGGTGCGGTTCTCATCACCAAAAACTGAATGATTTGATCAAAATAACCATCAACCATATCAATTTTGAACAATTGTGCATCTAGCAATCTGTCTTCAATGTTTATTGGTTCCTCACTTGTCTCAATTTAGGATAAGTGATCAAGGCCTGCATTCAAGTGACCTAGATTCACGATTATCTCAAAATCAAAATCTTGAAAGATAAGTAGTTAATGGCATATCTTCCCCATAAACACTGGCTTATTGACTAGGTACTTCAAAGAGAATGGTCTGTAAAAATATTGAAATGACTGCCTAATAGGTAATGCCTAAAATTTTGTAGCACATATACCATCTCCAGGCCTTCCCTCTCTATGGTCATATAGATTTTCTCTATAGATGAGAGATTTCGACTAGCGAAAGAAATTGGGTGATCTAGATCTCCTTCTCCCGGTTGTGCGAGCACCACTCCTAGCACAATAGGAGATGCATCCATGTGAAAATGGAACTCCTTGTTCCAATCAAGAAATACTAGTATTGGTGCGGAATCCATCTTGGCCTTCATCGTATCAAAAAATTCTTGACACTCTTGACTCCATAGAAATAGATCGTCCTTCTTCAACAAATTTTCCATCAACGTAGTGATCACAACATACCCTCATATGAACTTGTGATAATACCTTGTGTCTCCCAACATCTCTCTAAGCATATTCACATTCATAGACAGTGGAAAATTCAAAATCAGCACAATACTTTTAGGGTCAACCAACAGTCCTTGCTTGCAAACAGTGTGACCCAAAAACATCCCGAAAGGTGCAAAAAAAATACATTTCTTTGAGTTCAGTGTGATCTGATCTTGTCGACATCTTTCAGCATCAGTTGTAAGTTTTCTAGATGGTCTTTGATCAATCCATAGACTATCTAGTCACCCATATAAACTTGCAAGGACTTTTGAATAAAATATTTGAATGCAACAACAACAACACAGGAAAATATTGCAGGCACATTATTCAACCCAAATGGCATCACTGTGCACTAGAAAAAATCCCATTCAGTAACAAATGTTGTCTTGTGGAGATCCTCTTTTGTGATCTAGATATGGTGATATCCAGAAAACCCTTTCATGAAAGAATACATATCTTGACCACCTACTCCTTCTAGAACTTCATCAGTGAATGATGTCAAAAATGGATCATGCATACATGCATGATTCAATTTTCTCAGGTCGACGTAGATCTGTACCTCTCCCATTTTCTTATCTTGGACCACCATAGGACTGATCCATTCTGATTCCTCAACTAGCTCAATTATTCTAGCATCCACCATCCTATCAATCTCATCTTTGACCCTCTCCTTGTATCGTGGATTCATGCGATACAGCCTATGCCTTGTTGGTTTCATGTCTGGCTTCATTGGAATATTCATCTCCCCTAAATCTCCCGGTATCCCCTTCATCTCGAAAAAATTCGTAGGGAACACATCTTTGAATTCATGCAACAAGTTTGTGATTTTTGCCATCATTTCTTCATCCAAGTAGTCCCCAACAGTTTCAAACTTTGGGTTCTCTTCCGTCCTAATGTTGACATTTCTGATCTTCAATGGCTGATTCATTATATCTGTTAGTACATCTGGTGCTTTGACATCCCAACTCCCTTATGTTTCTAGAATATTGACATTAGAGGAAATTTCAACTCAAAATGGGCCTCCTAAAATGAACCAATAAAATAATAGTTAAAATAATAAAATAATATTTATTAATTTTGGAGGAAGAAAAGAAAAAAACTACTTTTTTGTTTGTATTTTTGACATATCTCCCTGTGTTTTTACTCAAATTTCGATCAGGAGATCTCGTTGGATGCAGAATTAAATTTTGCATCCAACGAGTACCCACTCGGCATACTTTTGACGGACCCCGCTACCCCAAAAACAAGAAATATCTGAAAAAAATGAAATGATGACATCATCATTTCATTTTTTCAGATATTTCTTGTTTTTGGGGTAGCGGGGTCCATCAAAAGTATGCCGAGTGGGTACTCGTTGGATGCGAAATTTAATTCCGCATCCAACGAGCTCTCCCAATCAAAATTTGAGTAAAAACACAAGGAGATATGTCAAAAATACAAACAAAAAAGTAGTTTTTTTTATGATAGCTATCCCCAAATTTATATTAAAAAAGGGTTTAAGACCTATAAGGTATTTCAAATTTAAAGCAATTTCATTGGCTAACACATGATGACATGGAATTTGAATAAAAGTTAAAAGGCCCATTTTGAGTTGAAATTTCCTCTAATGTATTCTGTAGATGATCATCATCCTCAGTTCCTCCAGTGACGTTATAATATTTCATCATCAACAGTATGTAACAATATGTATGTGGATCCATTGGATATGTGACTGAAACTACATTCAGAACAAGAGTAGAAGATAATTTAAAGCACATTATGAACATCTGGATTGGCATCCAGGAAACTGAAGGTGTGAGTGAAACAAACCGTTAACTCCTGCCAAGTAGTGATATCTCTACACAACTCAACTGATACATACCAAGATCGCCGCATTTCATCCAATGTGTGTAGAAAGGCATGGACCTACTCATTCTTTGGTTGCAATTCCCACAAGGTCTGACACTCAGTCATGTTGAAATATTGTAACTTTGAAGAATATTCTATATGTATCTTTGTGTGGTGCCCGATGGTCCTACCGGGAGAACCACTCGTATTACTTTGTATCCCAATTCTTCTAATTGGAAAAACTATTAAGAGTCATGAGGTAGTCCCCTCTAATTGTAAAGGTGAGTCATTAGCACCCCAATGTGGTTACTTGAGCCTACATATGTAACTCAAGCCTACATGTTGGATGAGTTAATTAAAGTGAACGGATGAATACAAATAGAGGTGTAGCGCTCCTCATTGGAAACACACACTCTCACTTGTGTAGCGCATTAGTGGAGGAGAGAGAAGTAGCTGGAGAAGGAGGAGGATCAGGCTTTGATCTCCTTGTTGGTTTTATCTTTTATATTTTGGGGCATCTATATTGAGGAAGATTTTGCTGGGTTTTTCCCTTTAGGGTTTTCCTAGGATAAATATTTGTGTTTTTTTTGTATGGTTATGCCTATCTATCTTTCAATGATCCTGTTTATATGCTTTTGTTATGAAAATGAAATGAAATACTTATGATCTAGCTTAGCATATGAAAATTTAACATGGTATCAGAGCCACCCTGAAAGAAGACATTGTATAGCTATAGAAGCTAGGGATTATTAATTTTTGATTCTCTCTCCACAATATATCAGCAAATGAAGGCTAGGCTAAGTCTCCATTGAAGGGTGCATCTTTCTGTTGAAGCGGAATTCAATTCTGAGCATTTTCAGTTTTTGGTGCGGGAAATTAGGGCTTCTTGCAGAAAAAAGAATTTTTGAGTGAGCCTAGCATAGGATTTCTCTCCTCATCAAAATTGAAGTTTAGAGACCTGGATCAATATTTTTGGTTGGGTGAAACTATGGGAAAGTCAAACCCTAGTTTGACCCCGAGCTAGAAAAACCCTAAATACTAAAACTGCTAAGTTTTGGTACTTTCAATATATTCCGAGATTGGAAAAGGATCAAGATCTGAAAATTTCAGCAGCCAAAGATACAATACTGATGTACAGTGTATCCAAAATTCAGCCTTATATTCTCTATATTCTGGGAGATATGATCCCTCCAATTTAGGGTTCCAGCCTCTTCCAGAATTCATCCCTAAACAGGACACCTGGGGAGAATCGCTATATCTTGGGATACAGAGGTCTAAATGGAATTCCTAAATATGTTCCAAAAATTTCATGGACTATAATTTCTGTGCTCTAAATTTCTGAACCTGAAAAATGAAACAGTGACACATGGAAGCCCGTAAAACGTCTCTGTTCTGAACAGTCCTGTAATAGGTCACCTTGGGAAAAGGATCATAAATCCCAATTGGTTAAACAAATTATGATGAAACCTATGTTGTTGGATCAGGGAAATGTGATTTTACCTTAGTACAACATTTTAGACATATAGGAGCATTAATTTTGGAGATATCACAGAAACAGTGACAGGCATTTTTGCAGAAGAAATTGGAAAACTAGGGCTTCCTATTTCGGGAGCTTCCCTCCACTATTTTTCGAAAAGGAGTACATTGTACAGCTCCATTTGAAGAGGTATATCTTTATATCCAATCATATCTGAAATATTCCAATTTTTGAAACTTAAGGTTTCTCTGACAAACCCTAGAACAACCAGCTCCGGAAGCAGGACGGGCACCTCAAATCGGTAAGAAGTAATCTTTTGCTATTTGCATTTGAGGTTCTTATTTCAAAGTGATCTACCACATCAGCTTGATGATAATCTTGTTGAAGTTGACAAATTCCAAGCATGGAAGTATTTGATCTCTCTGAAGAAAATGAATTGGACACCTACATGAGTAAAGAGGTTCCAGTTCTAGAGGGAGATGATGCTCAAAGCCTTACACCAGAAGAAATTGGTCAAGGCCAAGAAGATCATTGTTGATTCAATCACGGATCAAATTGTACCACAAGTGTCTTCCCTAAAGACACCGAAAAAGATGTTTGACTCCTTGACCAAGCTATTTAAAGGAAAGAACATACATCAGAAGATGACCCTAAGAAACAAATTGAAGAGGTAAAAGAGGAAGTGAAGAATGCAGAAGTGGTGATAGCCACCTTGAATGCCCTCCCAAGATCGTGGGATTCATTCATGCGAAGAATGTATGCCAGAAGAAAGTGATTACTTTCAGCTCAACTCATAAGAGGAGGAGAAGAAGATGGGAGCAATTGAAGATCAATCTCTCACCATTCAAAGAAGACCCCTCAAGCGATGAGGAATATGAAGAACTCAATTCTTGAAGAACCTTTTATTCATCTTATCATTTGGATAAGAAATGATGATTTCATGAATGAAGAAGATGATAAAGCAGAATGATCAAGATGGAGTCTACCCATGAAAAAAAATGAAAGATAAGTATTCAATTGTCATTTCATGATATTGTTTTGTTATACATTTGATTATATTCAGTTGATGTGTTATGCATGATAGATTGTTTGCATTAATGACTATATATTACTAATATGCATGTGATGGGTAAGTAGGTCATGGTGCTATACAACTCTCCATTGCTACTTATCAAACCTCTTCGCTAACATATTGGATTAGTGCACAATCTCAATGATGTCATGGTAGAGATGGAAGGCATCTAGAAAGTTTCTGTGAGATATGGATGAATGTTGTATTGGCTAAATAGTTGCATGATGAATAAGAATTTGTCGTTATGCATATGTTTTATGAAATAGTTCTAACCATGCAACTGGTGCATTTAAATTGTAGAAAAGGTCCTGTATAACCTCCTATAAGGAAATAAGGATGAGACTTGTTCCGAAGAACAAGTGATGACAATTCAATAAACATGAATCTGAAGCTCCCAGGGTCAGAGACACCATGATGGAAGAAAGAGCTTCAAAGAGCGGTAGATCCACCTCGAAGGATGAAGACCACCATGGGTATGAGAGATAACTCAAGATGAAGAAAAGAATTCTATGAAAGAAGCTATGATCAAAGAATAAAAGTTGATCATGGGGAATGATGTATATGATATGATTTTCAGACATAAAGGGAAGTACGTAGTATCTTCCATATGGATCTACAAGAACAAGTGTACAAAGCAAGATTCGTGATTTGCCTCAGAAAGAATAGACTATGACATGACATACTCTTTTGACTAGTATATATCAAGCATAGAACCACCTATACAAAATGAAGAAGGAAGATAATACTCCACTTCAGGGGGAGAGACTACAGAAGATATCTGATTTTGACACGGTACAACATGATGGACAACTTCCTGATGGATCGAGACTTTACCAAGAGTAAAGTGGGTTCCAACCTTCAAAGTTGAATGCAGAAGACTAGGATATGTTGATGATCTAACAAGACAAACTCATGGAAGATGTTATGATGAAAGAATACTAGAATGATGTTTGGGATATAGTACTCACACCAGAAAGTAAGAATGTGGTATCTTACAAATGGATTTGCAAGATAAAATATGTTTCTAGTACAAGTAAGGAAAGACTTGTGGCTAGAGGTTTCTATAAGAAAGAGGGAATTGATTCTGAAGAGACACTTACTATAGGAAGCAAGGTACACTTCCTTTAGAACTATGATGGTAGTTTCTTTCATGATGAAGTAAAGACAAGCCTTCCTTAATGGTATGATTGGGGAAGAGTTTTACATCAAACAGTCACAAGGATTTGAAGTTAAAGACAGATGGACTCATATATGTAAGTTGAAGAAGGCCCTCTATGGAATGAAGCAATCTCCCAGAGCTTGGTATGGAAGAATAGACAGTTTCCTGTCAATTATGGGCTTTACCAAGAGTAAAGTTGATCCTAACCTTTATCTCAATGTTGTAGAAGATGAACCTGTCCTCCTGTTATTATATGTGGATGACTTATTCTTGACAGGGAAGGAGAAATAGATCATGGAAAGCAAGAAGAAACTAGCAGAATAATTTGAGATGAAAGAACTCAGGTTAATGCATTATTTCCTAGGTCTGGAAGTATGGCAAAGTTTAGAAGGAATATTTCTCAACCAGGGAAAGTATGCGGTAGAGATATTGAAGAGATTCAATATGTTGGAATGCAAAGTCATGGCCACATCCATGGACTCCAACCTGAAGCTGTTAGTTGATGACTCATCAGAGTTAGTGGATGTGACTCATTATAGACAAATCATTGGGTCATTGATGTACTTAAAAATACTAGACCAAACATTTGTTTTTCTATGAACACCTTAAGTATATATCTTGTTCAACCAAGACGGGTTCACCTAGTAGCTACAAAACATGTGATGAGATATCTAAAAGGGACTGTAGACTTTGGTATATACTATGATGGTAGCCATAAGTATAGATTGTATGGCTACATAGATGCAGATTAGGTTAGAAGTATCTTAGATAGGAAAAGCACATCAAGTAGACACTTTTGTTTGGGATTTGCTATGAGTTCATCGTTTAGCAGGAAACAGTCCAGTGTTTCTCTTAGCATGACTAAAGAAGAATACATAGCAGATTGATTTGCTAAGTTGTGAAGTCATATGGATTCGAAAGCTGATATCAGGCCTCTTTGACGTGAAGATGGATACTACAATGATTCTATGTGATAACCAGAGTTGTGATGATAGAGAACTCAGTGTTCCACCGTAACACATAGAAATCCCATATTTCTACATATGAGATCAGATATAGATGATGATGTTTCAGTATTCCCATACTAAAGATATAGATGATGTTTCAGTATTTACATACTATAGATGCAGATGATGGTGATTCCATATTTCTATACTGAATATAGAGATGATGATGCTTTCAGTATTTCTATACTAAAGATATAGATGATGATGCTTTCATTATTCACATACTGAAGATGTAGATGATGATGTGCTGATGAAGCCTCTATCTCAAGTAAAGCTTGGTGTTGTTCGAAAAGACCTTCCTTGAAAGGGGGAGTAGTGATGTTGCAATGGAATTGTATCATCCCTGGGCATCTACTCTAAAGTGATCCGATGACCTCAGTCCTCAAGAATGAAGTGGGATTGTTTCATCCCTAGGAACTTGCCCTAAAGTGATCTGGAGACCTCGGTCTTTGAGAATGAAGAGGGATTGTATCATCTCGGGACATATGTCTAGATATGATCCAGTGACCTCGGTCATTGAGAATGTAGTAGGATTGTATCATCCTTGAACTTTGGTCATCAAGAATGTGGCAGGATTGTATCATCCTTGAACTTCGCTTCAGAACGGATCCGGTGAACTTCGGTCATCGAGAAGGTGGTAGGATTATATAATCCTTGGACCTCGGTTCAGAATAGATCTGGTGAACTTCGGTCATTAAGAAGGTGGCAGGATTGTATCATCCTTGAACTCTGGTTTAGAATAGATCCGGTGAACTTTGGTCATCGAGAAGGTGGCAGAATTGTATCATCCTTGCACTTCGGTTCATAACGGATCCGGTGAACTTCGGTCATCGAGAAGGCGCCAGGATTGTATCATCCTTGGACTTCAGTTTAGAATGGATCCAATGAATTTCGGTCATCGAGAAGGTGTCAGGATTGTATCATCCTTGCACTTCAGTTCAGAATGGATCCGGTGAACTTCATTCATTGAGAAGGTGGAAGGATTGTATCATCCTTGAACTTCGGTTCAGAATGGATCTGGTGAACTTTGATCATTGAGAAGGTGGCAGGATTGTATCATCCTTGGAATTTGGTTCAGAATGGATCCAGTGAACTTCGGTCATCGAGAAGGTGGTAGGATTGTATCATCCTTGGACTTCGGTTCAGAATGGATCCGGTGAACTTCAGTCATCAAGAAGGTGGTAGGATTGCATCATCCCTGGACTTTAAGTCCAAAAGAGATCCAAAGACTTCTTTGTCTTTGTAATGTGGTTTGCAGGTTGTTGTTGATGATGATGATGTTTCTGATTGAAAGATCAGAGTGTGATGATGATGATATTTTGATGTTGATATTTCGATGATGATGATGTTGATATTTTGATGATGTTGATGTTTTGATGATGATGATGTTTTCATGATGATGGTTCTGATTGAAAGTTCAGAGTATGATAATGATGATGTTTCTAATCGAAAGATTAGAGTATGATGATGATGTCGTTGCTGATCGAAAGGTCAAAATACTGAAGATGTTGTTGAAGATATTGTTGATCGAAAGGTAAAAGTGTTGAAGATGTTGCCGATCGAAAGTTCAAAGTGCTGAAGATGTTACTGATCGAAAGGTCAAAGTGCTGAAGATGTTGCTAATCGAAAGGTCAAAGTGCTGAAGATGTTGCTAATCGAAAGGTCAAAAGATGTTGATGCTGATCAAAGAGTTAAAGTCATTGAAGATTGAAGACAAAGACTATATGATGTTAAAAAGCTTCCAATGATTTATAGATGTGTTACCCTGATGAATTTGATGATGTCCTCTATCTCTCTCCTACTATTGTTGTTGTTGTAGAATACCGTTCTCGTTAAGGGGGAGTGTTAAAATATTGTAACTTTGAAGAATATTCTATATGTATCTTTGTGTGGTCCCTAATGGTCCTACCAGGAGAACCATTTGTATTACTTTGTACCCCGATGCTTCTAATTGGAAGAACTATTAAGAGTCATGAGGTAGTCCACTCTAATTGTAAAGGTGGGTCATTAGCACCCCAGTGTGGTTACTTGAGCCTACATGTGTAACTCGAGCCTACATGATTTAACTCGAGCCTACATGTTGGATGAGTTAATTAAAGTGAACAGATGAATATAAATAGAGGTGTAGCGCTCCTCATTGGAAACACACATTCTCACTTGTGTAGCACATTAGTTGAGGAGAGAGAAGTAGCTAGAGGAGGAGGAGGATTAAGCTTTGATCTCCTTGTTGGTTTTATCTTTTATCTTTTGGGGCATCTATATTGAGGAAGATTTTGCTGGGTTTTTCCCTTTAGGTTTTCCTAAGATAAATCTTTGTGTTCTTTTTATATGGTTGTGCTTATCTATATTTTAGTGATCCTGTTTATATGCTTTTGTTATGAAAATGAAATGAAATACTTATGATCTAGCTTAGCATATGAAATTTTAACAAGTCAGATGATCCTTCGAACTGCTATGCCCATCGTACATTCCAACATGGTACAATTCTGCATCTCCAAATTGTATTGTCATTAATATTTGACACTGCAACCATCCAGTGATTATGGTTCTCCCACCATCGTGCTGGAGTAGCCTTCAGTGCTTCCTCCAACACTAGAAACGTTGTGGTTCTGACACCTCGACTTCAAATTCAACATGAAATTTAGATAGCACATGAATTCCTTCATATATTGGTAATTCCATAGTATCAGTTGCGACACAACATAGTGACTATGTAATATAGCTTAGCTTCCTAAGTGACACCTCATGCAAGCGGTTTTGCTAGTTCTCTAAGGAATCATCAGAATCAGAAGGGGCAGATCCAACGATGCACCAGCTAAGTTCCCCATTAGTATTTGGATGTACATAATATTTTGAAATGTTATATGCATGATCCCATCCTCTGAAAACTTCATCTTTCACTGGCTCAATATACCTTCTCCCTTCGTTTGGATCCATCGAAGCAATGAATCTGATTTCTTGATTCTCAAATGTCATCATGCACTTCTTAAAATTGATCACTACCATACTATCATTGGCCCATCAAATCCCCAACAATGTGGGATAGGATCCTCCACCATCAACAACTTCAATCACATCTAAATCAACATAGGTCTTCATGCCTTCAACTTCCACATCAAGGTGTGAAACTCACCCAATCAGCATTAGTCTTTCCTAGTTAGGTAGTTGCAGCTGCATAGGAGACCAACTAATCATTGGGATCCCAATATTTTTCCATGTCTATCTTGTCAGAATATTAACATCTGATCCTAGATCCAAAATAAATAAATCAACCTCATAGTGCCCAATCTGAATATTCATGCACATCTCTTTTCTTGTCTTCTTCTTATGTAAAGAACTCACAGTGGAGTCCTTCCTCCCCTTAGCTGGTCGATGTAGCAAATTATCAATATCGAAAAGAGAATTGGGATATCTTGCTAGCAAAAAAAAACTATCATAGAAGTGCTGCAAGGTACCATGTGGTCGTGATGGACCTACTTCCAAAGTGGAATCAAAAGTAGTTGGCATTTCAAAAATAGGTATAACTTACCTGAATTTCTGCATATCTCATCACGTGCTTTAAAGAATGTATCTTTCTCTGCATTGACATAAAATTGTACTTTCTTCTTTCCAGCTAACTGGACTTATGGAATCAGACTATATTCTCCAGTTGTCACACCTTCGCGAGTGACTACATCAATGTCAACATCCTACGTTCTGGGTTTCGCTAAGATCACCGCAACCATCGGTCCTTTCTTCTAGTTTAGCGGTGGATTCACACATTGATTCATCTTCTGATTTGTATTCTGGTGCTAAATATTAATTTGGTTTTGGTTCTAATTCTACAATTGGTTCTAGTTCTGCCCTTGATTCTGGTTCTACAACTAATTCTGATTCTACAACTACAAAACATTTTCGACCTGCCACCTCGCAATCAGTTGTGGACAATTCTCAATAGTGTGATCAATCATGGTACAATATGTGCATGTACACTATGGTTGTGGAAAATATCTCTGGTAATTCCCTAGTACACCATAATTATAAGATTGGATAGGTCTGTGACCTGTTCCACCTCCACAACCAAATCCTCCTCCTTCTCCTCCTCATAATCCTCCTTGTTGTTGGTACTACTGTTGAGAAAATTGTTGTTGTGGGGGATTCAACTGTTGTTGAACATACTATGCTGACTGAACATACTATGGCTACTGTAGAGCCATTTGCATCTAATTATACTAAGGCTGTGGAAAAAAGTGTTGTTGCGGTTGTTGTGGTACAAACTACATTTGTAGTTTCTATTCCGGTACAAACTGGTGTTGAGGTGGTGGTTGTACTACCTCCGAATATGGCTATGATTGTTGTACCTCTTTCTTCACATAATACAAATCATATGGTCTTTCCTTGAACAGGTCATATGCATGAAAATCCTTATCTTTGTGTCCAATAGATGGGAAAAACATGTAGTATAAGTTCATTGGATTCATTACAATCTTCTGCATTTACCCGCATTCCTCATGTCGATGCCCATACACTTGGAAAATACGGTACCATGGTACACTGCAACAACTCAATGGGTTCGACGCCCCTGATAACAAGTAGTTTTAAAAATATGGGAAAGTATCCTTGGTATGTTTGTCAGTGTGACATCAAGTGCACTAGATATCCTCAAGTTGTTCCTTTCCCTTATTAATATCTTGCAACTCAAGCAACAAGTTCACCAACTATGTCTAAATCTGATTCATCTCAACTGCATTTTCTCCAACAAGTGAAGCATGCAACTTCATTACGATCTCCATAGCCTCGTTCTATGTCGCAATATTTTGTTGCATCAACGATAGTCTGAACTGAGTTAGCAATGTTGCGATAAACCATTATTTATGTTGCATGTCACTCATCTCAAAACTGACTCTTTCCATTAGTGTCTTGAATCTTTGATCAAACTCCCAAACAATCTCATTTGGATACTGCTTAATTTCTTTCAATTCTGTAATGTAGTGCTCTTCAAACTTTGGTTTCCTGAATTATTCAATAATACCTCTCCTGACTTCTCCCAATGTCTTCGTCGGAGTCCCTGTAGGAACTTGTACAAATTTCATACACCAATCTAGTGCGCAACCCTTAAGGGTTGTCACCAATTGGCCCTTCTTGACATCATCATCTATAGTTTGTCTGATAGTCCATACTTCCTCACATAGGAACCAGTACTGTTCAGGATCCGCAGTCCCATTCCCATGAAAAAAAGGTAACTTTGTCTCATGACCTGCCATCCTGGGCCTTCTTCCTACAATTTCTAATCTATTATTACTAGTAGAGTTTTGCTGGCATGTTGGACAAGTCGGTGTTGAACATTTGTTTCTCCCTGGTTGCAATGTAGTGAGCGGAGTCATGGGTATGTTGCTGCTAGTGGTTGATCATACCTCTACCTTAGCCATAGCCTATGTTTGGTTGTCCTCATCATCACTGTAGATTTGATTTTTTCCATTGGTCTTCCTTCACGGTCTTGTGTTTCGATCACAACAGGACCTTCCCCTGTCCTCTACCTCTTCTCTTGTAGAAACCTTTCTCCTCTCGTAACACCACTTTCTTCCTTGACTTCCCTCACAGTCTCGTTGTAAATTGCACCCATATACCCTGAATCATTCCATTCATCTCCCCCTTGTCATCCTGGTATCCACAACCCCCACACACCATAGTTCTACTACTCAAGGTGCATCTTCAGTATTCGTTTTTCACATACAAGCATCTTAATTGACAATTGCAAAGACAACAAGAACGTATCTCTTGGTCCATTGAAAAATTCCCTTTCTTCTTTGTTGTAGTACTTGGTAGTATCAACTGCAAACTTGGTGATATAGCCTTCTAAGATACTGTCCATCTAGACTTCAATAGCCTGCGATGCTTTGTTGTCAGTTTCTTGCAACTCCTGGATCAATTTGGGGGTCCAAGATGTTGGTTCACCTCCTTGGAAATTTTTCTTGCAATAGGTGAATCGTGCCAACCACTCGTATAGTATGATCAAGAATTCGAATAAAAAAATACTCGTGTGGACCATCATGTATGTACCTTTCCAACCACTTATTTGTTGTCAGTCCATGGTTTTTCTTTTCCTTCTCAACAAATTCTCATAGCTTCTAGTCGAACCAATTTTGAATTTCTCATTTTGTCGGATGCTACACCATGTCCTCCCCTTAGTCGCATTGGGGTCTCGACAATGGAACCATTTTTTGACACAAATTCAGCCAACAAAACCCTTCGACAAGGATTCTCACTCTATTTTCCCCCAAACCACCGCGATCTCCCTGAGCACTGACCCAAACAAGTTTTACCCCATCTAGAAACACCCACAGAGCAGATGAAGTCTCACCCAAGATGTTCTAGGGATAGCTGACGGAAGCATGTTTCCATAGAATTATAGAGGACAACATGCATATACTCATTCAACTTAATGCAACATCAACAAATCTGATCTTTCAACTCATGCATTGACAGAACCATATCATTCTTCAACAGATCTCATCATTATATCATAACTATAATAAACCCATTGGTGCACAAATAGATCCAATAGTATCACATCATTTATAGATCCATGTCTCAAATACACATTGCATGCATAATCAAACCACAGAAAATAGTAAAATAGGTAAACAGAAAAGAACACATTGATTCAGTTCAAATTTTTCTGTGACATATTAAATTCCACACAAAATCGTAGGTTCTCCAAAATAGGTTCAAAGATCAACAAGTGCACTCCAAACATACAATGACATAGATGAGCCCAAAAGTCTCCAACACTTATGATTCAAAATCTACTTATAGGCTTGTTTATTTACATTCAAGGTCCACTTTGACAACTTCCTAACTAACTCTTAACTAATTCTAGAAAACAATGACCAACATCTACACATTGTGGTCCAAAAATACAATATATGGCACAAAAATACATAAAATATTCCATTTCTGCTTTGTGTGCCCTTTTCCACTTGTGCGGTGTCTTTGAGGTTGTGTAGCATCCACGATGCTACGCAACTAATTTATCCCAAAAATGCCTGCCAACAAGGGTTTAGAGAAAGAGCAGGGAAGGATATTGGGGATTAGTGGTTTAGAGAGATAGAGACATCGAAAGAGAGAAATTTAGGTTTATCGGTTTAGAGAGAGAGAGATAGGGGGTTATTCATTTTGAGAGAGACAACTATTTGAGGGTTAGGAGTTTAGATAGATAGAGAGAGAGAGAGAGATTGGGGGTTATAGGTTTTAAGAGAGAGAGATATTTGGGTTTATAGGTTTTTAGAAAGAGAGATAGAGATTGGGTGTAATATGTTTTTAGTGAGAGAGAGAGAATAAGCGAATGAGAGAGAGATGGGGGTTATGGGATTTTAGAGAGAGAGAGAGATAGGGTTAGGGGTTTAGAGAAAATGGAGGGAAGGATATTGGGGATTAGGGTTTTAAAGAGAGAGAGAAATAGAAAGAGAGAAAATTAGGTTTAATAGTTTAGAGAGAGAGAGAGAAATAGAAAGAGAGAAACTCTGGTTTAGCAATTTAGAGATAGAGAGATTGGGGGTTATTCATTTTGAGAGAGACAAATATTTGAGGGTTAGGTGTTTAGGGTTAGCAGTTTAGAGAGAGAGAGAGAGAGAGAGAGAGAGAGAGATTGGCAATTATAGGTTTTTAGAGAGAGGGAGAGAGAGATTGGGGGTCATAGGTTTTTGGAGAGAGAGAGAGAGATATTTGGGGTCATAGGTTATTAGAGAGAGAGAGAGAGGGTTAGGGTTTAGAGAAAAAGGATGGAAGGATATTAGGGATTAGGGGTTTAGAGAGAGAGATAGAAATAGAAAGAGAGAAACTCAGGGTTAGTAGTTTAGAGAGAGAAATATTGGGGGTTATTCATTTTTAAAAGAGTCAAATATTTGAGGATTAGGTGTTTACGGAGAGAGAATGGGGGTTAGGAGTTGAGAGAGAGGGCGGGTAGAGAGACAGAAAGAGAAGAATTTATTGGTTTAGATCGATATATAGATATGGATGGTTAGAGGGAGAGATTGGGGGTGAGGCGTTTAAAGATAAATAGATAAGTAGTTAAGGGTTTAGATATAGATAGATAGAAGGAGAGAGAGATCGGGAGTCAGTAGTTTAGATAGAGAGATTGGTGGTTAGGAGAGAGAGATTGGTAGTTAGTATTTGAGAGACAGTGGTAGTTCTTTTCAATTAGGGGTGAGAGAGAAAGAGAGAGTGGTCTAGGGGTTTAGAGAAAGAGGTGGGAAGGATATTGGGGATTGGGGGTTTATTAGAGAGATAGAGAGAGATTAGGGGATATTGGTTTAGAGAAAGAGATTATCCATTAGAAAGAGATATTGGGGGTAAGGGGTTTAGAGACAAAGAGAAGCATTTATAGGTTTAAAAAGATAGATAGATAGAGAGAGAGAGAGAGAGAGGAAGATATTGGGGGTTAATGGTTTAAAGAGAGATAGAAATAGAAGGAGAGATATTTGGGGTTATGGGGTTAGATAGAGATATTGTAATTTAGGGTTTTAAAGAGTGATAAAGAGAGAGAGATATTCAAGGTTAGAGGTTGGAAAAGAGAGGGAGAGAAAGAGAGATAAATTGGAGATTAGGGATTGAGAGAGAGAGGGATTATGAGTAAGGGGATTAAGGGGATTAGGGGGAGATAAAGAGAGAGATTAGGGGTTATGAGCTTAAAGATAAAGACAAAGAGATATTGGGGGCTATAGGTTTAGAGAGTGATATATTGGGGGCTAGTGGTTTAGAGAGAGAGAGAGATTCAAGGTTAGGAATTTATATTCAGAGGCAAAGAATGGAAGTGATTAATTTCATGAGAAGAAAGAGAAGGGATAGGGGATTAGAGAGAGAGAGAGAGAGAGAGAGATTTGGGGCTAGGAATTTACAAAGAGAGATATAAATAGTGGAGGTTATGGGTTTAGTGAGAGAAATATTGGGGTTTATGGTTTAGAGGCATAGGGAGATATGAAGGTTAGGATTTTAGATAGAGAGTGTGAGTGAGCATTAGAGGAAATTTCAACTCAAAATGGGCCTTTTAAATTTTATTCAAATTCCATGTCATCATCTATTAGCCAATGAAATTTCTTTAAATTTGAAATACGGTACAGGTCTTAAACACTTTTTTAATATAAATTTGGGGATAGCTATCATAAAAAAAGTACTTTTTTTGTTTGTATTTTTGACATATCTCCCCGTGTTTTTACTCAAATTTCGATCGGGAGAGCTCGTTGGATGCGGAATTAAATCCTGCATCCAACGAGCACCCACTTAGCATACTTTTGACAAACCCCACTACCCCTAAAACAAGAAATACCTGAAAAAATGGAATGATGATGTCATCATTCCATTTTTTCAGGTATTTCTTGTTTTTGGGGTAGCGGGGTCCGTCAAAAGTATGCTGAGTGGGTGCTCGTTGGATGTGGAATTTAATTCTGCATCCAATGAGCTCTCCCAATCGAAATTTGAGTAAAAACATGGGGAGATATGTCAAAAATACAAACAAAAAAGTAGTTTTTTTCTTTTCTTCCTCCAAAATTAATAAATATTATTTTATTATTTTAACTATTATTTTATTAGTTCATTTTAGGAGGCCAATTTTGAGTTGAAATTTCCTCTAATGAAAGGGTTTAGAGAGAGAGAGAGAGAGAGAGAGAGAGAGAGAGAAAGACAGAGAAATTTGTGGTTAGGTTTTTAGAGAGAGAGAGAAACATTGTGGGTTAGAGGTTTAGAGAGAGAGAGAGAGAGATTAAAGTTTAAGGATTTAGGGGATAGAGGTTTAGAGAAAAAGAAAGAGAGAGAAATATTAGGGGTTAAGGGTTTAGGGATAGAGAGAGAGTGTGTAGGTTGGAATTCTAGAGATATTAAGAGAGAAATTGGGTTTTAGGGTTTAGAGAGAGAAATTTTAGGGGTTTTTGTT
>LPNX010852855.1:364521-445157 GCA_001517045.1 Pseudotsuga menziesii | reverse complement strand
AATGTAACACTTAAAGTAGTATTTTATTTTTACAATTGCAAACTTAGACTATTTATACTCAATGTATAAATAAATAAGGTTTATGTATAAATAAACTATTTATACTTTGTGTATTACAAAATAAATAAATAATACTTGAAGATAATAATAAAATATAATAAGAGTATAACAGACTTACATAATTTGAAAGGTATGCACTTGGCATTAAAAAGATTACAGTTTCTAATAAATAGAAGTTAGGGTATAAAGCCAGTGCAGAAACCTTAATAACAAATCTATTTAACAATAAGTTGGAGAGCACTCTGACCACAGAATTCTTTATATAACTAGATAAATTACAGTATATTAACATGACCAAGAATAATGCAAGAAAGTAGTAACAACAACTATGATATTGGTATAAGGGTATGAACCCTATATATCATTTAAAAAGTTAATACATAATAAGTAAATCAAGGTACGTAACCCTAACAATAATATTATAAAAGAGTTATCAATAGTAAAATAACTCAGTTGTTTATTTTAAAAGCAAAGGTAAATAACATAACAAGTAAATTGCTCGAATATCGAGCTTAACCAACATGGTGATATCCATATATTTTACTCACAGTTACCAACAGAGTTTATATTTTATTTATTCCTGTACAGAGCATAGATTCAAAATGTATGTGTTAAACAAACCAAAAGATACAGGAAAGCATTATAATAAGTTATATTACAAAACTCTGGGTAAAAACCCTGAACATTCAAGAGCACAGTAAAAGAAACAGGATGTCGAGGTCATAACCTCATCCACAGGCAGGCTTATAGCCCGATGCCTTTTATACAGTATTTCTTTTACAATATTTTAAACATAGAAGAAAAACTAATATTTACAACCTTGGCCTAAGCCGTAACGCCTCACATCGCGTGAAGAGTTTCACCTAATAATTCTTTAACCAGTAGTCTTAAGACCGAAGTGAAGCAGCAAGGGTTTCAGGCTTCTTAAGCCAACCCTCGAAGGTTCCAACTGAAAACCATAAGGAGGACCGGCCATGGTGTAACTAGGCTTACCAAGTTTGCAGCCTGCTTGTCCCAGTCTTCTTACCAATGGCCGTGCACTTGGAGTTGTAAATCCTACATTCACAAGTATTAAACCCTAGATGAGAATGCCGTAACTTGTTAAAGAGATTTAAAAATTTAAAGTCAAACAATAAACAAATATTTAAGCCCTTACCTGTTTTGTGGAGGAGGCATGGCCGCTGGCATTTATGTTACAGCCAACAGCGCAAGGAGGTAATACCTGTAAGGAGGTATAAGGAAGATTAAATCTCAACCTTGCACAGAGTTCAAACACTATAGGTCCAACAATCGAAACCCCGGAGGGAGGCGATAGCACTGGAGAGGGTTCGGTTCAGTATGGCAAAGAAGAGTTTAATGGAGGAACGAAGGACTGAACCCCAACATGCAACGTATGGAGCAAGCCACGACCAGGAACGACATGGAGGATACTTTACAGAGAAGAGGCCACGCAGGGATGCACAGCACCGTCGCAGAGTGACCAGTGTCGAGGAAGGTGGAGAAAATGAAAGGTACGGTTAACAAACAACGCTTTTAACCATGCAGTGCATGGATGGAGTATTGCCACGACAGCTGTTAAATATATCAACGAAGAGTGGGTTTTGTTACATAGTCAACCAACACTTTCGATGGAGGAATGATTTTCCAAATCATTCATAGGATCAAAAGTTTATCCAAAGTCGTTGAACGAAGTTCTTCAACCTACGCTGCATGCACATGATTGTATTCGTTATTCTCCACTATAATATGTTAATCCTTTGAAATTATAAGTAAATTGCATAACGATATCATAAATATTATAAGCTTGATGGTTGGGGTGATTCGATTTAGAATCTTAACTTTGTTAACATAGCTTATATACTTTGGAGGGTAGTATAGTATGTTAAAGTTTTTATAAAAGAAACCTTGGTGCAAAAGCTATATAAAAAATTTCCACTTATATTATAAGTGCCTTAAGTTCTTTAATAAGTAAAAAGAATGATAACATAAAGACCTTAGATTATTAATTATTGCAAGCTGTAATCTTTGGGTCATATTACTGTGTTTCTATTAGCTTTGGAGATCATCATTTGTTTAAAAGAAATAACTTATCACTAATGTAAAAATAACTTTGGAACGTTTAGTCTTATGCTTAAGCTCAAGCGAAAAGAGGCTATGATAAGTATTATAGAATTGTTTAATGATTTCTAGCTTTTATAAGCTAAATTCTTTATGTTGCTAGCATAGTTTAGAAGTTCATAAAGAAAGGCATGATGGTAGAAAGCTAGGTATAATTTCCCTTCTACTTGTAATCTTTTAAATGATTTATTTACAAAGATTAAAATAGCATTTGCAGTGCAAGTTACTAAAGAAAAGGAAGAAGTATTTACCATGTGGAGACAATGTGTTTACTTAAAGTGATATCCTCAATAATAAGTGAGGACTTGGCAAGGATAGGCTAAACCCTCGCAGTATTACTGGAAAACCCCTTATCAGTTTTCATTTAACTTAGAATGCTTGCTTACATCTTGATCCTTAATATAGATTTCATAACTCTGTTTCTCTACTCTGATTTGTAAAGAGTTATTAAGATACTTTTGTATAATTTACAACTATAATAAAATAGAGATGATGACAGATCAATAGGAACATAAATTACTTTTGCTAGAAAGAAACCAATTTAAATATACCTTAACATAAGTTGAAATGATTCGATTCTTACTTTCTTTCGAGCTGTTTCCTTTACGACGAACTTATAGTAAATACTCTAGACTTACAAAATGCAGCGCCACAACCTCTTACCTGTACATCTGTAAGAAAAGTGGAAACCGTTGCATTAGCTCGAAAGCTAAGTAAGCCAAGTATTGCATAACAGTTCACCTTATGGTCACAAGAGGAACAAAAGTCAGTAAACTGAAAGATCTGTTCTATAACTAAACATACCAACTGATGAATTCAATAGCAAGCTGTTAACACATAACTAATTAATGATTAGTTAAACTGCATTTTATGTTAATGTTTGTAAATTTAAAAATTTTAAATTTTTCGGAATTTTTGGGGTTTTGACATATATATTGATATTGGCTCATAATTTTAAAAGTTCATATATAAGAGGCTCAATATATACATCCATATCTTTAACTTTATGCTTACATAGTCGTTATTTGAAAAGTAACATACATAATTAATAATTCGCGTACATGAAATAATGAAAAAGGGAATATTGTTTAGATAGTGATAACATTCTTAAAAATGTGTTCATTGAACAATTAATTCCAACGTGATGTGCTCGCTTTTTATCATCACCCACAGAGGAAGGTTATTGTTTATACCAAAAAGTGGTTAAATTGAGTTATTGGTTTTGATCTCTCCACTGATGGATTGACACCATTGCTTGCCATTGAAAATATAACATTACACAGTTCTTCTTTAAAAACTGGCCATATTTCCTTGATGTCTGTAAATGCATAACCATCTCCAGGAATTCTCATGACACCATATTCACTTTTCTATCGTGCATGATAAACCACAAATTCTGCAATGTTTTTGCATTTGAACAATTATTCGAAATGTGGAATTATCAGGATATGGAAAATAAATTTGCACGACACCTTATTTGCTACATTATTAGTATGATATCTATGAATTCCACATTCAAGGCACTCACTTTTTAATGCATGTTGTCCATACTATATAATATGATCATTAGGACATGCCTCAGTTGTGTTATCTCAATTCCTAAAACTTTCATAATGATACACATTTATCTGTTTGTGTGAGGTAAAGTATTTGACGATGATAGAATAATATCACTTAACAATCTAAAAAAAATAGAAAATAGAAATTAAGGGCCTATATACTACAATCATAAATAAATAACAAACAATTGTAATTACTTATAGATAAATCTTGCATACCTTAATAATTGTGCCATTCCTAGTTTGAAATAACATTCATTATCTTCAAGTTTAGCAACAAAAGAACAGAGAGAAGAATTTCCTTTGAGTCTTTGTATAAGGATTTTTATGCCTTAACAATAAGAGGTACGTCATGAATATTTTTTGTAGATCTCATCCACAGGTGCATTCTCATCTATGGCAACAAATGTGTCATGGATCAACCTATTTATCCCTTCATTCTCAATAATATTGTGGTCATTTTCTTCCCTTGTATCAACCTCAATTCCTTCACCCTCACCATCTCTAGTATGAATTGTATCATGTGGATTTCCAAGCATTGGTGCTCTACTCTGTGTAATAATTATGACAAAATATATCCAATTAGTTCCAAAGTATACATAAATTTTAATTATTGAAAAATGACAAAAACATGTTTTTGATATTTTACAAAGGGATGAAATTCTTTTCCACCTTCCAAGTTCCCACGCTCTAAGAAATGTTTGCTAATTGTTGTCTTAACAACTCTAGCTTTCTTTATCCCTTTGCATTGCATACAAGGGAAATGACATTTTACATCACTGATTATATCTTGATAAAGATTGGATTGATTATGATAATATGTTTTACCATGGTTTCTTCTATCACCAAATAAGAAATTGATAACTGCTTGCATAGCAGCATCTCGTTCGGATCAACTATACTAGCAAACAAACAAACAGATAAGGTTGTTTTACATTGTTCTCTATCTCAATAAACTACATTATTAAACCACTAGTAAATTAAGAATAAATACAAAGAAATAATTAATCTAAGCAAAAAGGAAATAATTCAAGGGATAAACTCATTAATCCACAAGAATATTTACCTCTAATCATAGTTATCTTCCCTCCAAATTTCTTCAAAAAATATTTTTTTTTCTCTCCAAATTAATTTTTAATCTTATGGAATTGACAAAAGAAAACCTAAATACAACCAGCATGTTGCTTAAGCAATTTTCACATGTAAATGCATTTTTTTGAGCGACATCATTGGCCATACATTGTTAATTGGCTCTATGTAGTGTAGCTTAAGCAACATCATCAAACATTCCTTAAGTGATGCTCAGAGTGTTGCTTAAGTGACATACAACCAATGACATCATTTAAGCAATGTGTGATTGAAATCAATGTCAAGAATTGATATTTAAATTCAAACATCAATCCAAACGTCGAATTTGGACCCAAAATATAGTAGTGTCTAGTATGAGGCACCACCTAAGTGGCAAACTATCATGAGGCATATCATCATGGTATCCTAGTGCATCCATAATATGATGAGGGGGATGTTCCTCACATCACATTTCCAAATGATGACAATAAGATAGATGATAAATTTGTGAATACAAATGAGGATGATCATGATCAGTAGGTAGTTTTGAGGGATTTTCCTTATGTTGTGGAAATGTATTTTTTGCTAATGTATCGCATATTTCCTAGATTAAGATATGGGCTCATTAATGTAAACACTCCTTATTTTTTGGAGGTGATATATTTACATATGTACGTGGATGTGGTTTTATATAAATGATCCTTATTTTATGATGCAATGCAATGTATGCATGATGATCCTAGATGTACATATGGATGCACTTTATGGTTATGATAGTGTTTACACATGCATGATTTATTTGATATGTTAATATAGAATTTGATTTGTAGTAAGATACACACAACTATTTATATTCCTGGGTATATGAAAGAATGCGATGAACTCAAGATGTCTAACCATTTGTCTAGCTCACATATACTTTCTACATAGGAAATGATTGCATACCTAATAATAATTTTTCAACTGTGAAACAAGCAATTGGAAGTTATTGTAAACACAAAGGTGGTGAATGTGCATATGGAGAGAATTGGCCAAGATTCCAATCACAACAATGTATTTTACCTATTTATTGGTGGTAGAAACAATACATACTCCATTGACATGGGCAAGGGAGTGTGAGGGTAGATATATGGCCCAGGAGGACAAGGAAAGATTCAAATAATATCTACTTATGTTATCAACATAATTGATGTAGCATTGATAAAAAATGGAAACATGGAAATAGTAGTCGAAACTTGGTCGACAAACAAATCCGTTGAAACTCTTAGTCAAGAAAGCAAAGTAGTTGAACACTTAAGTTGGTGGGCATGACTAGTTGAATCTTAGTCAACAGTGACCATTCTGGTCGAAACAATAGACGACGAACATGCTAGGTCAATGCATTAGTCAATAGCCATATTCAGTTGAGTCTCTGTTGACTGTTCTTCCCTAATCGAGTCTAAATCGACCGTCCTTCTCTGGTTAAGTCTCAGTCGATCATTCTTCTTTGATCAAGTCTCAGTTGACCATTCTTCTCTAGTCAAGTCTTAATTTATCGTTCTTCTCTGGTCGAGTCTCAACTGACCATTCTTCTCTGGTTGAGTCTGAATTGACCGTTCCTCTATAGTAAAGTCTCATTCAATATTTCTTCTCTGGCCGAGTCTCAATTGTCACTTTTGAAACAATAAAAAAAATGTGAGAGGAGCACTGTATAATAGTACAGTCAAAGATATACATCTATATGACATCCTCAAACATCGATTCATTTTATTCCATGACTATTCATCGATCCAACCACAATCTATCTTTGTATTTGGTACTAGTCCATGGTTATGTCTTTCATGTCTTTTATGTAAAGTTCTGAAAGCATTGTTGCCACCTTTTCAAGAATTCCGATTCTTGGGAAAAATCCAATGATTCTTTTGATGAGGATGTTTGTATGGCACAATTTTTTGTTCTAACGGGACATGGGATGCATGCCCAGGTTTTGGTTAACCTACTAGAGTAGAACAACCTTGCATATCAACAATAATGTCATCTACAATAACATTCTCAACTTTTGGCACATCAAGGACATCCAACTCAACAACACATTCAACAATAGGTTGCTCTTCAGTCAAAATTCCTTCAGTAACAAACAACACTTTCCTTGTGTTGACACAACTAGATGTAGAAACACCATATCCAATAGGTCCAACTCTAGATGTTTGCATCTTAGGGGAAATAAGAATAACAATACTTTATCCATTCTTCCCAACTCCTCCTTTGGTATGTCCCATTTTTCTCAGCAGTTAGGATCAAATACATGTAGTATGATTTTCAAAGCTAGGAGAAATAACATTAGTAGTCAACAAATCATGTGATGAAAAAACAATATCATGATCAACATCTTTCTTACAATTAGTTAGTTCACAAATAATTGGGCTACAAGCAAGAGCATCAAAGGTAGAATATGTAATGGGTGAGTTTTTAGACTCAACAATGGTAGTTTTATGCTCAATAATCGATATCTTGACAGTTTTCTTCTTATCATCTCACTACTTGATAATTTTATGCTCAATGGTATGTAATGCTAAGGACCTACTATTCAATACTATGCTTGGAATCTTGCAATCCCTTGATAACATCATCCTTCTCGGTTAGTTGCGGTAATAAAGCATCATAATATTCTTTTAAAGTTTGATATTATTCAAACAAACGATTATTTCCTTCTTGAAGAGGGGCAACTTCTTCATGAAGCTCATCAATAGAGGCCCATAAGTGATCAACCTCATTAGTCTCCTTGACATTGTTTGCTTCCCATCTACTAATTTTTTTCTTCAAGCCATAAATATCTTCATGAGAGAGGGATTTAACGTCTTTTTCGATGTCATCGACTAGATCTAATTTGTCTTCAAATTTGTTTGGCAAATTTTGGAAAATAATTTCCATGGTACTTTCTAGAACATAAATCTATTGATATTTTTCATCAAATTTTTCCAAAAGACTAGTTTGAAATAGGGCATCCTAATATTCCAACTGGGTATGGGCTATATCCAATTCATTCCTCAAACATTGATTCTAACTCTGCAACTGTGCAACTACATTCTACAAATCTTCTACTTTTGCATGAAGTTGATTATGAGATTCTTCTAAGGAATCTACCTTCTTCTTTCGAATATCCATCAATTTTTGAAGTACCAGAGATTCAGATTCACATAGAATTCCCATATTCAATAGGATCTCAATGCATATTTGAAGCACGATTTCTCAGTTTGCAGCAGTCAACTTATACCAAGGAAAGCATATGCCAGTCATCCTCAAAGTTGATCAAGCAAACAATATCAATGATAAGAAAATCACAGCACAATGGCTGACACCAAGGATTATTCAATATTTATTATACTCTTAATGGTCCAATTGCAAAATAGTGTATGGACAAGTCCAAGTGTTAGTCGATCAAACAATCACTTTTTGATGCTCAGTCAACAACCTTTACAAGTCAACAGTTTCAATATGAAATTTAATCATCTAGTAGATTCATTGTTCACTTGAATCCTCCAGTCAATGGCTCCAAAATTTAACAATTGAACAAACTCTCGTTAGTCAATAATACAAATGGACCAAAAAAATCCGTATGACTCACCAATAATGATGCTTTTCCAAGAAAGATATGGAATAATAATAATAACACTTAAGACATTTGTAGAACTCATCATCTAGTGAACATACGATTTACTCAAGAACAACAATCCACTCGATGGGTGCATATTCATTCCCATTGAAGTTGAATTACCCAAATAGTAAGCAAGGTGTCAAACCTAAAATACCCAAATAATTCACAACACACCAAAATATAGGGTACGATGGTTGAATTCAAGGATTCACCATTGTCCTTTACCCAAATAAAATCATCAAAATACTGACGAAACTCTTCTTATTTTCTGTAAAACCTCATACCATGAATGTCGTCGAGCTATGATACCATGTTAGGACAGGTGACTAACCAACAAAAGAGAAAGGGATTTCCAACATAAGAGTCGTGGTGTTTAAATACACATTTGAACTTAAGAATTATGAGCAATTTCCATAAGATATCAATGATATAAAGTGATGATAGATCGATCATAAGATCCTCTATAAATAGGTTCAGGTGGAAGCCAATCCCAATAATCACAAGAACAAGTTAGTTACAACTATACATAAGATATGGATCTAAAATCCAAAAGTGGACATCTTTTGGTACAAAAGACCAGGTTCCAATAGAATACATTATTGGTTGTGGCATAATATGTATTGAAACAACATAAGAAGCTTTCCTTATCCTAAAGGTTTTATAATTTTTGAAAAGTTTCAGGAGGGGGAAATTCAAGAATGGATTCAACCTTCAAAGGATCAATAGTGTTCCCTTGTTTATAAATGATGAATCCTAACAATCAACCAGTAGAAACACTTCATACACACTTAACAGAGTTCATGCGAATGTTATACTTGCAACACATACGGAACACTTTTTGAATATATTCTAGGAGTTGTGAGTGTTTATGTTAATGAGTTGTGAGGTCGTCCAAATATGTTAGGATAATATCCACCATATCATTGAAGTAGTATGACATAGAATATTGAAAAGTATCTCCACTTTTCTTGAGTCTGAATGGCATGACATGAGGCCAAGTGTCAATATGGTGTTCCATGATGGTAGGGTTGAGACCTAGCATTTTGATGTAAGGCTCGGAAAAGACTTTATGGAAATCCTGCATTAGGGGATCTTTGAGGTGGAAATGGACCTCAAAACAAAGAATGTACCATTAAAATCAACTTTATAAGAACCATTAGGATTTAAGATGATGATGTCAACCATACTGGTAAATATTTATGAATTTTTTAAGGAAAGGGGGAAAAACTATTTTTTCTCTCTCATATTTTTGGATTATCTTGTTGTAAGTTTAATAAAAATTTGAGTTTTATAATTCATTGTATGTGGAATTAAATTCCACGTCGAACAAGTTCTCACACTCAAAATTTGAGTAAACGTACAAGGAGATAAGTTGAAAATATGTGATAAAAAATCGTTTTTACTTTTTTCTTAAAAAATTCATAACTCTTGCTTTATTTCTTTAGCTATTATTTTATTATATTACTTAGGAGTCCTATTTAAGACCTCAAATTTCTCTTAATGAAAAAGGGATTTATATGTTGCAATTTTCATGGAAAAATAGGAGGCACCAAGCAAGATCTTCTAAGTGGCACCAAGCCTTGTTGAAATATCCACTTGAACGATAGGATAGTTGTTGGCCATATTACCCTCCTTAAAGGAATCCATAGTAGGGATTGTATCCTTTAATTAACCAAGCCATAGTAGGGATTGAATCCTTGAATTAATCAAGATAACCTATGGGAATAAAATCCTTCGATTCAATTGCAAATTGGTTTGAATATTTACCCTCCAATGAGGATTCCTGTAGGAAGAAATGGGCATAATGATGCATACCATCCCATGAGAATTCAAGGTTGGTAATGGATTCAAAAGGTGGGGATGTAAATTTATAGAGGGCCCACTACCATGGGGTGTGATGTGGACGTATAAGGGGATAAATAGGGTGTCTTAATACAAGAAGAAATGTAATAGATGGAAATCGTTCATTTAGAGGATGGGGTAGGTGGAGGTACCTATTCGATAATAGTGACCTGAGGCTCATGGGATCTATGATAAGGTTAACCAAGGTGACATGAGATCCCACACAACATTCATGGGTGGTTAGTAGACAATGTTTATTACACTGTTTAACATTGTTAAGAAGAGCAATGTGAACTACTAGGGTATTTTCATCACTATTCTCATCCCTAGCATGGATATGACTATCCAAAATAGGAAATTCCAAGAACTAATGGGTGGTATGACCAAAGAAATTACAAATTTCACATAACGTGGGGGCCCTGGGAGGTGCAGTAGAAGGGGGGGTTTATGGCCTTTTCAAGGGAAGGTTGATCTTCCTTGTTTTAGGTCTTATACCCAACCTTTATTTTTGTAGAAGGATAAGTGGAGGTGGGGCCCTCCTTCATAGTCACAAATAATGGGGAATTAGAAGGACCAACTAGTTGAAAACGATTAATATGACCTAAAGGGTAGGATGGGAGCTTGGTTGGGTGAGATAAAAAATAGGGAGACCTAAGGAAACTCATGGAAAGTTAAGGGTATCCATCACAAGGGTTCCAACAATTTGAGGTGGATGAAATATGAAGGGTACTTGATGAAAAGGCGATCCCACGCATGGGTATCTCATCAAGGGTGTAGGACTAGGGATGGAACATAACTCTAAGACGTCCTATTTGAGGGTAGATTAGGAGGACCTGAAAATATTCCAAGGAGAGAGGCGTCTTTGAAAAATAAAAGGGCCACATCAGTGAATGAAGGCATAAAAAGGATGACCTTGATTGATGGCAAGAGATTTTCTAAGCAAGTTGGCCCCTCGGATCATAGTGGGTGAGTTGATTAATCTTGACGATCTTCCCATCATGAGGTAACTTCATGCATTGAAACACTATGGAGGCGACCACATTCATAACATATGTGTAGTAACAAACAAGGAGAAGATTGTACTAATCTAAGTGTTTACAAATTCAATGTCAATAGAAGCTATATTACGAACCAATTGAATGTGAACGTTCTAGAGATGACCTTACAGATGAGAAGGTCAATAATCATACACATGCAATGTCATAGGGACTGGGATAACTTAGATGAACTGAGATTCTTCTAAATATGGGAAGACATAACACAATTAGAAGCAGTTTCACCAATCATGCATCGATGGATGATCAAAAGATTAATAGTGACATGAACCTAGAAAGTGATTGGATAAAGCATGTGGGGTTCAAATCTATGTAAGTTGAAGGTCATTATATGATCATTTGAAGCTTCAATTGCACCTAATCCATGTAAGAGAGATTTGCATTGCATTGGAAAATTTCATAGAATTTCTAGTGTACACATGGTAGTAGGAGGCTATGCCAAGGAATCCACAACACTATAGTTAGGAACATCTTTGGTGTTGGGGTTGTGTATAGGGAAATGAAATGGATCTTAGGGATTTTTGGGGGATTTTCTAGAATGTGATGTGGTAGATGTAGGGGTATTTGTAGAAAAGGTTGATCCTTTCCTTTAGCAATATTGGTAATTTTAGCTAATGTGTCATATTGGTTATGTCATGTATGTAGGTTGACATTGGCAGATGTTATGTAAATGTTATAGAACAAGTACCATTAGGGTGATTCAATGTAGATAGTGGAGAAGGATAAGGTGTCATTGGTTTTGTTGTGACCATCCCTTGAGATGGGAAGGGGTTTTACAATACCATTGGTTGAGGTGTAGTAGGATGACAAGGTAGAGCACCATTTTGACCTTTAGAGGTATTATCAAATTCACATTTATTGGTATCATCCATAGCTAGAGAGCCCTGGAAAGATGCAAATAATGGTGAGTGTAGTTGCCATAAAATATGGAAAAAGAACACAAATGATTAGTCCGTAACTGGGGTTTACTTTCCTACTTGGGGGTTTATTTATATCTTGATTTATGGGGTTTTTATTAAATGCAATATTACCAAGAGGATTAAGGGTTGGAATTTTCACTCCTAATTCAAATTATTTCCCTTGTTGTTCCACTTTTGGGTGTTTGGTTTCATTTGTTGGTTATTAGGAGTATTTGGAGCAAGCATGTTCTACTCATGTTCTACTCAACATAAACCTATCCATGAGGAAAAGGGAGAGGATGGAGTGTGGTTAGACTGGAGGTCCTAGTAGAGGGAAGGGAAATGGGTAAAAATATTAATGGTTAGAGGAGCCACATATCTGATAGAAATACATAGTTCCACTACACTAGGGATCATGAATATGGGGAACCAAAGGAGGAGGTGAGTAGGAAGTACACATTCCTACATGAGAGAATGAGTGTGAGGGGTCAGGGGGGATAATAGGATGTTGGAGAAATTAATAGTCATATAATTACCACACAAATAGTTTATTGTAATGAGGGGAACGTGATTGTGTGGGTTTAAGATGAATGGCATAACACCAATTAAACCATTCAATGAATGAGATGCCCCTGGTTTATGTCATCATGTGGAGTCACTATGGGGAGCATCAAGGATGAGATTATATAGGAAACCGTACTGAGCATAAATAATGTCATATTAATGATATTTTAAAATGGCTTCATATTCGATTTGTGTACATTCAGAAGAAACATCCCTATCTATGACAAGGAGTAAATATTGTAAGAACCAATCTATGAAGATACGGCCATTCATATTAATATTAATATTAAAATGACTTCTTCGTCATTTCCACACATGGGTTTTGTATGTAATATGGGTGGATGTTGTTTGACAACAAGAAAAAAGGATCTCTACATCCTTGTTGTAGCGGAAGCTAAGCATACAAAATTGGGATGTATCATAGATGGCTTCTAGATATACCACTTAGTTTCCACTCTAGTGACAACCCTATAGAATAAGTGAAAACAAATGGAACCATCGACAATGTTATTAGAAGAGCACTGTAGATGGAAGTGCATGATATAGTTTCACAGATACTTTCTTTCTTTACCTTCAAACTTTGGGATATCCAAATGAAAGTTGGTGGGAATTTGAGGCCATGTGGTGCCATGCTGAATGGGGTTATTGCAGGTTAGTATAACCAATTCATGGAGTTTTAGACTAGCCATGAATGGGAGGCTCATAATAGGCATGGTGAAGGATTTTTCCCACCAACATCTAGGTTGGTGGTTCCTCTAGATGTATTTTCTCCAAAGGGAGGAGGAGGTGGAGGGGGAGAAACAAAATACATATTGGAAGCTGATTTTCCAAATAAGATAGTAATGTTAGGAGATGTTCATGATCTAGGTTGCAAGGAGAGTGAATTTGATGACCTTTAAGGGAAACCATGACAAGAGGAATGTTGTTTGATGATCACACATTGAGGTGGGTGAACAGTTTGGCTATAAAATCCCATAAAGAGGGGGATTTCCTCAAAGTATATGAGAGTACATTAGAGGAGAAATGGAAGCATGAACATACAACAATATGAAATTAATAGCTTAAAATAAGACTAATGAGAAGAATGCTCAACTCAATAACAATAGCTAAAAAACGAATGCTTAATTAAATAACAAGTGTAAGGTGGGTGCAACAAGTGATTTAAATAACAAAAGAGGAAATGTAAAAGAAAAGAATACCCTAGAAATATAAAAAGACTCACTAGACCTAAAAGGAGATCTCTCTAAAAGACATGATGTGAAAATAAAAAATATCTCAAATCTTCCCTGGTAAATGGTAGTAAAATCCACCAGTGACAAAGAAATAGAAAGAAGAACAAGGGCCTTCCTAACACTTATTCGGATCTCAACTCCACCTTGGAAGTGAGTGAAGGTGTGAATGAGACAATTTTGTAGAAATACATTTGGAGAAAATCTTGTCATTCTACTGCTATTTTCCTTAGATTCCCTCCCACTTGTGAGAGCCACAATTGAGTAAGAATCCAAATATAAAGGATACTAGGATACATATATTTAGAGGGGATCTACTAAAAAAGGATTCCAAACAATGCAAGAGGTAGAGGTCATTAAATATGTTATCTTTAACTATCATATCAAATGATTTGGGTAGTTTTATCTTTTGATCGTGAATCATTTTGATCCATTGTTTGCATTATGTTATCCTACTTTTGTTTGGTGTCAAGATATTATAATTCTATAACTAGGCATTATTTTTATGTTCATCTTAATTTTTTTGCACATTCTATAATGGTGTTGTTGATTCCAATGATCCTAAATTGAAGATGCACAAAATAAGCTCCACTTTATGATATTTTATTTGTGGAATTCTCTATAAAATATTTGTTAGAGAATATAGAGTTTATGCATATAAGTTAAAATTAATAATATTTTTGCTTTTATAGGTATTATATGTTGATGGAGATGTTGAAGTTCTAAATATCCAGAAGCAATGTTAGGAGTTTAGTTATGAAAACCTTGTGATTGAAAAGGTTTTTAAATTCATCATGCTATAATTTGAGAATCCTTATTGTAATTCAATAATGTTGTTGTCTAATTATTGGTTGTGGGGTTTGCATTATGCAATCACCAACAATTGTTGTGAGCTCTAAATCAGTTGTAGACAAGTAAGATTCAATAAAAGTACTATTTATATTACACATGGATTTATCGATCTTTTGGGCTTATACATATCTCATTTGGTTGAATGAATATGACTAAGCTTTGCAAAGAAATGATGTCTCATACTAGTTTTGCACAATGCCATATATTACTTTCAACATAACTTATTTATGTATTCATTGATTTATGTTTTTAATGCGATAGCAAAATTATTGGCTATTTATAACATGTGATGCACTATACTGTGAAATTTTTTATAACATATCTAACGTGTAAGAATGAACACATGTAATTATTATTTTGTTTCTTTTTACAAACACATGATTATGGTGGGGAATTTGTTGTCATATTTCATTTCAATAATAATCCCATTTTTATATTTTAATTCTTCTCCTTAAGATATCTAGCATCTACAAGCAACATGTTAGGATAGCTAGTATCTACAAAGAACAACACCGTAGAGGTTATTTTAAATATCTTGTTTTTATAGGAGTTAGAAAATATGCTTACGTATGCACTTTGTAACATGGTATCAATGGATTAGTTCTATAAATTTGTGCAATAACTTTTTGTAACGTATAGGAAAAATGGGGATAGATTTGTGTGATTTGGTCATATTTATTATATAAGCACCTGCTATAGAGGTGATACATGATATATTTGATCCATAAAATTATTTTCCTTTATGGAATCAATGGATAAATTATGTACAAACTATTATATACAATTTGTTATTTTTGGTGAAGCTTCCCCCCTTAGGATAACAGAATCATATAGCACCAACCACTATTACAAATAAATCTCTTGATAACCTCAACTACACAACAAATCATTCACATCTCAATCTAGGAAGAGTCTTATGGAGCTTGTATTTGAAAAATGAATAGTAGCATACTTTGATCAATTTTGTATTAATTGACAGTACCCCTTCAAGTTTTTAAATCTAGTTCTGCACTATTTAAAATTTAAATCATTATATTATTAGTAAATTTGTTTGAAAAATATTAATTTTAGACTTGAATTTTTACTTAGGTTCCTTTTCTTTCAACTATGAATTTCCATTAATATTAAATATGAGTTCTTCCTTTTGTTTTTCGGGTCTTACAGTCACAAACTACCAAACATGCAGTTGTTGTGGTTGTATATAACTACTAGAAAGAAAAGGTCGATATTGCTCTGCTGCATTTATAGTTGGTTTAATGTTTTGTTATCTTTAATGCTCATCAATATATATGTCAAAATTTAGATCTCGCTATGTGATTTATACAAAGTAATTTAACAGTCCACATGGGTTTATAAAAGATGAAATATGGCCCAAAGGGGTTGGATCCATTGGTGAAGAGTGAGGAGTTTTTCAATTCCAATGGGGGCCTAACATGGAGCCATGGGGGCACCTTGATGTAGTGGTCTACTGTGTGGTTCCACCCAGAGAGATTGTATTAAATGATATTGTGACCCGTGGACACATAAGTGGATCAAATCCCAGCCCCATGTCCTCCTAACATTTTAAGCCCAAAGGGGTTGGATCCATTGGTGAAGAGAGATGATTTTTCACTAGTGGGAAAGGTTCATTTCCAATGAGGGCCTAACCTGGATTCATGGGGGCACCTTGAGGTAGTGGTTGAACGTGTGGTTCCACCCAAAGAGATTGTATTAAATGATCTCATGACCTGTGGGCACATAAGTGGATAAAATTCCAACCCCATGTCCTAATAAATGAAATCCCAAAGGGTTTGGATCCATTGGTGAAGAGCAAGGAGTTCTTCACCAATAGGCAAGGTTCAATTCCAATTAGGGCCTAACCTGGAGCCATGGGGGCACCTTGAGGTAGTGGTTGAATGTGTGGTTCCACCCAGAGAGATTGTATTAAATGATCTCGTGACTTGTGGAAACATAAGTGGATCAAAGCCCACCCCCATGCACTCCGAACATTTTAATCTCAAAGGGGTTGGATCCATTGATGAATAGTGAGTACTTTTTCAGTGGGAAAGGTTCAATTCCAATGAGGGCCTAACCTAGAGACATGGGGGAACCTTGAGTTAGTGGTCGAATGTGTGGTTCTATCCAAAGAGGCTGTATTAAATTATCTCGTGACCTGTGGACACATAAGTGGATCGAATCTCACTCCCATGTCCTCCTATGAAGAATCTCACAGGGGTGTAACTTGACCAAAGATTCACTTGATTTGGAGGACATGTTGTAAATGGAGGTCACAAGTTCAAATCACCTCGTTTTACCCATGGCCCATATGTTTGGGTCGCGTGGGTGCACCTAGGGGTATAGTGGTAGCAGGATTGGATCCTTGGACCCCTCGTCACGTGAGTACCAGCCTAGACCCTAGTTGTTGATTCCCTTAGTACAAAAAATAAAATAAATAAATAAATAAATGATGAAATATGGGTTTTAATATTGCTCTTCTCCCCAATTTTGAAAGGGTGCTAGCTGAATGGAAGAGAACTTACTTTACAGGAAGGAGGTTGGTGGTTCGATTCCTTTATGCCATGTATATAAAATTCAATGAATAACAATGACTATATATACTACCAGTTGACGATAATTAAAAATTTAAATGACTAAATATGCTACCAATTAACATAAAATTAATGACTAAACATGATAAAGGGTACGATGGTTGAATTAAACAATTCACCATTGTCCTTTAGCCAAATAAAATAATCAAAATACTGACGAAACTCTTCTTATTTTCTGTAAAACCTCATACCATGAATGTCGTCGAGCTATGATACCATGTTAGGACAGGTGACTAACCAACAAAAGAGAAAGAGATTTCCAACATAAGAGTCGCGGTGTTTAAATACACCTTTGAACTTAAGAATTATGAGCAATATCCATAAGATCTCAATGATCTAAAGTGATGATAGATCGATCATAAGATCCTCTATAAATAGGTTCAGGTGGAAGCCAATCCCAATAATCACAAGAACAAGTTAGTTACAACTATACATAAAATATGGATCTAAAATCCAAAAGTGGACATCTTTGGGTACAAAAGGCCAGGTTCCAATAGAATGCATTATTTGTTGTGGCATAATATGTATTGAAACAACATAAGAAGCTTTCCTTATCCTAAAGGTTTTATAATTTTTGAAAAGTTTCAGGAGGGGGAAATTCAAGAATGGATTCAACCTTCAAAGGATCAATAGTGTTCCCTTGTTTATAAATGATGAATCCTAACAATCAACCAGTAGAAACACATCATACACACTTAACATAGTTCATGCAAATGTTATACTTGCAACACATAAGGAACACTTTTTGAATATATTCTAGGAGTTGTGAGTGTTTATGTTAATGAGTTGTGAGGTCGTCCAAATATGTTAGGATAATATCCACCATATCATTGAAGCAGTATGACATAGAATATTGAAAAGTATCTCCACTTTTCTTGAGTCTGAATGGCATGACATGAGTCCAAGTGTCAATATGGTGTTCCATGATGGTAGGGTTGAGACCTAGCATTTCGACGTAAGGCTAGGAAAAGATTTTATGGAAATCCTGCATTAGGGGATTTTTGAGGTGGAAATGGACCTCAAAGCAAAGAATGCACCATTAAAATTAACTTTATAAGAACCAATAGGATTTAAGATGATGATGTCAACCATACTGGTAAATATTTATGATTTTTTTAAGGAAAGGGGGAAAACTATTTTTTCTCTCTCATATTTTTGGATTATCTCGTTCTAAGTTTAATAAAAATTTGAGTTTGATAATTCATTGTATGTGGAATTAAATTCCACGTCCAACAAGTTCTCACACTCAAAATTTGAGTAAATGTACAAGGAGATAAGTTGAAAATATGTGATAAAAAATAGTTTTTACTTTTTTCTTAAAAAATTCATAACTCTTGCTTTATTTCTTTAGCTATTATTTTATTATATTCCTTAGGAGTCCCATTTAAGACCTCAAATTTCTCTTAAATTAAAAAAGGATTTATATGTTGCAATTTTCGTGGAAAAATAGGAGCCACCAAGCAAGATCTTCTAAGTGGCACCAAGCTTTGTTGAAATATCCACTTGAAGGATAGGATAGTTGTTGGCCATCTTACCCTCCTTAAAGGAATCCATAGTAGGGATTGGATCCTTTAATTAATCAAGCCATAGTAGGGATTGGATCCTTGAATTAATCAAGATAACCTATGGGAATAAAATCCTTCGATTCAATTGCAAATTGGTTTGAATATTTACCCTCCAATGAGGAATCCTGTAGGAATAAATGGGCATAATGATGCATACCATCCCATGAGAATTCAAAGTTGGTAATGGATTCAAAAGGTGGGGATGTAAATTTATAGAGGGCCCACTACCATGGGATGTGATGTGGACATATAAGGGGATAAATAGGGTGTCTTACTACAGGAAGAAATGTAATAAATGGAAATCATTCATTTAGAGGATGGGGTAGGTGGAGGTACCTATTCGATAATAGTGACCTGAGGCTCATGGGATCTATGATAAGGTTAACCAAGGTGACACGAGATCCCACACAACATGCATGGGTGGTTAGTAGACAATGTATTATTACACTGTTTAACATTGTTAAGAAGAGCAATGTGAACAACTAGGGTATTTTCATCACTATTCTCATCCGTAGCATGGATATGACTATCCAAAATAGGAAATTCCAAGAACTAATGGGTGGTAAGACCAAAGAAATTACAAATTTCACACAACGTGGGGGCCCTGGGAGGTGTAGTAGAAGGGGGGGGTTATGGCCTTTTCAAGGGAAGGTTGATCTTCCTCGTTTTAGGTTTTATAACCAACCTTCATTTTTGCAGAAGGATAAGTGGAGGTGGGGCCCTCCTTCATAGTCACAAATAATGGGGAATTAGAAGGACCAACTAGTTGAAAATGATTAATATGACCTAAAGGGTAGGATGGGAGCTTGGTTGGGTGAGATACAAAATAGGGAGACCTAAGGAAACTCATGGAAAGTTAAGGGTATCCATCACAAGGGTTCCAACAATTTGAGGTGGATGAAATATGAAGGGTACCTGATGAAAAGGAAATCCCACGCATGGGTATCTCATCAAGGGTGTAGGACTAGGGATGGAACATAACTCTAAGACGTCCTATTTGAGGGTAGATTAGGAGGACCTAAAAATATTCCAAGGAGAGAGGCGTCTTTGAAAAATACAAGGGCCACATCAGTGAATGAAGGCATAAAGAGGATGCCCTCGATTGATGGCAAGACATTTTCTAAGCAAGTTGGCCCCTTGGGATCATAGTAGGTGAGTTGATTAATCTTGATGATCTTCCCATCATGAGGGAACTTCATGCATTGAAACACTATGGAGGTGACCACATTCATAACATATGTGTAGTAACGACCAAGGAGAAAATTGTACTAATCTAAGTGTTTACAAATTCAATGTCAATAGAAGCTATATTACGAACCAATTGAATGTGAACGTTCTAGAGATGACCTTACAGATGAGAAGGTCAATAATCATACACATGCAATGTCATACGGACTGGGATAACTTAGATGAACTGAGATTCTTCTAAATATGGGAAGACATAACACAATTAGAAGTAGTTTCACCAATCATGCATCGATGGATGATCAAAAGATTAATAGTGACATGAACCTAGAAAGTGATTGGATAAAGCATGTGGGGTTCAAATCTATGTAAGTTGAAGGTCATTATATGATCATTTGAAGCTTCAATTGCACCTAATCCATGTAAGAGAGATTTGCATTGCATTGGAAAATTTCATAGAATTTCTAGTGTACACATGGTAGTAGGAGGCTATGCCAAGGCATCCACAACACTATAGTTAGGAACATCTTTAGTGTTGGGGTTGTGTATAGGGAAATGAAAATGGATCTTAGGGATTTTTGGGGGATTTTCTAGAATGTGATGTGGTAGATGTAAGGGTATTTGTAGAGAAGGTTGAGCCTTTCCTTTAGCAATATTGGTAATTTTAGCTAATGTGTCATATTGGTTATGTCATGTATGTAGGTTGACATTGGTAGATGTTATGTAAATGTTATAGAACAAGGACCATTGGGGTGATTCAATGTAGATATTGGAGAAGGATAAGGTATCATTGGTTTTGTTGTGACCATCCCTTGAGATGGGAAGCGGTTTTACAATACCATTGGTTGAGGTGTAGTAGGATGACAAGGTAGAGCACCATTTTGACCTTTAGAGGTATTATCAAATTCACATTTATTGGTATCATCCATAGCTAGAGAGCCCTGGAAAGATGCAAATAATGGTGAGTGTAGTTGCCATAAAATATGGAAAATGAACACAAATGATTAGTCCGTAACTGGGGTTTACTTTCCTGCTTGGGGGTTTATTTATATCTTGATTTATGGGTTTTTTAGTAAATGCAATATTACCAAGAGGATTAAGGGTTGGAATTTTCACTCCTAATTCAAATTATTTCCCTTGTTGTTCCACTTTTGGGTGTTTGGTTTCATTTGTTGGTTATTAGGAGTATTTGGAGCAAGCATGTTCTACTCAACATAAACCTATCCATGAGGAAAAGGGAGAGGATGGGGGTGTGGTTAGACTAGAGGTCCTAGTAGAGGGAAGGGAAATGGGTAAAAATATTAATGGTTAGAGGAGCCACATATTTGATAGAAATACATAGTTCCACTACATTAGGGATCATGAATATGGGGAACCAGAGGAGGAGGTGAGTAGGAAGTACACATTCCTACATGAGAGAATGAGTGTGAGGGGTCAGGAGGATAATAGGATGTCAAAGCTGGTCCTATGTTGGAGAAATTAACAGTCATATAATTACCACACAAATAGTTTATTGTAATGAGGGGAACGTGATTGTGTGGGTTTAAGATGAATGGCATAACACCAATCAAACCATTCAATGAATGAGATGCCCCTGGTTTATCTCATCATGTGGAGTCACTATATTGGGGAGCATCAAGGATGAGATTATATAGGAAACCATATTGAGCATAAATAATGTCATACTAATGATATTTTAAAATGGCTTCATATTCAGTTTGTGTACATTCAGAAGAAACATCCCTACCTATGATAGGGAGTAAATATTTTAAGAACCAATCTATGAAGTTACGACCATTAATATTAATATTAAAATGACTTCTTCGTCATTTCCACACATGGATTTTGTATGTAATATGGGTGGATGCTGTTTGACAACAAGAGAAAAGGATCTCTACATCCTTGTTGTAGTGGAAGCTAAGCATACAAAATTGGGATGTATCATAGATGGCTTCTAGATATACCACTTAGTTTCCACTCTAGTGACAACCCTATAGAATATGTGAAAACAAATGGAACCATCGACAATGTTATTAGAGGAGCACTATAGATGGAAGTGCATGATATAGTTTCACAGATACTTTCTTTCATTACCTTCAAACTTTGGGATATCCAAAGGAAAGTTGGTGGGAATTTGAGGCCATGTGGTGCCATGTTGAATGGGGTTATTGCAGGTTAGTATAACCAATTCATGGAGTTTTAGACTAGCCATGAATGGGAGGCTCATAATAGGCATGGTGAAGGATTGTTCCCACCAACATCTAGGTTGGTGGTTCCTCTAGATGTATTTTCCAAGGGGAGGAGGAGGTGGAGGGGGAGAAACAAAATACATATTGGAAGCTAATTTTCCAAATAAGATAGTAATGTTAGGAGAATTTCGTGATCTAGGTTGCGAGGAGAGTAAATTTGATGACCTTTAAGGGAAACCATGACAGGAGGAATGTTGTTTGATTATCACACATTGAGGTGGGTGAACAGTTTGGCTATAAAATCCCATAAAGAGGGGGATTTCCTCAAAGTATATGAGATTACATTAGAGGAGAAATGGAAGCATGAACATACAACAAATATATGAAGTTAATAGCTTAAAATAAGACTAATGAGAAGAATGCTCAACTCAATAACAATAGCTAAAAAAAAATGCTTAATTAAATAACAAGTGTAAGGTGGGTGCAACAAGTGATTTAAATAACAAAAGAGGAAATGTAAAATAAAAGAATACCCTAGAAATATAAAAAGACTCACTAGACCTAAAAGGAGATATCTCTAAAAGAAATGATGTGAAAATAAAAAATATCTCAAATCTTCCCTGGTAAATGGTAGTAAAATCCACCAGTGACAAAGAAATAGAAAGAAGAACAAGGGCCTTCCTAACACTTATTCGGATCTCAACTCCACCTTGGAAGTGAGTGAAGGTGTGAATGAGACAATTTTATAGAAATACATTTGGAGAAAATCTTGTCATTCTACTGCTATTTTCCTTAGATTCCCTCCCACTTGTGAGAGCCACAATTGAGTAAGAATCCTAATAGAAAGGATACTAGGATACATATATTTAGAGGGGATCTGCTAAAAAAAGATTCCAAACAATGCAAGATAATGGTAGAGGTCATTAAATATGTTATCTTTAACTATCATATCAAATGATTTGGGTAGTTTTATCTTTTGACCGTGAATCATTTTTTGATCCATTGTTTGCATTATGTTATCCTACTTTTGTTTGGTGTCAATATATTATAATTCTATAACTGGGCATTATTTTTATGTTCATCTTAAATTTTTTTGCACATTCTATAATGGTGTTGTTGATTCTGATGATCCTAAATTGAAGATGCACAAAATAAGCTCCACTTTATTATATTTTATTTGTGGAATTCTCTATAAAATATTTGTTAGAGAATATAAAGTTTATGCATATAAGTTAAAATTAATAATATTTTTGCTTTTATAGGTATTATATGTTGATGGAGATGTTGAAGTTCTAAATATCTAGAAGCAATGTTGGGAGTTTATTGATGAAAACCTTGTGATTGAAAAGGTTTTTAAATTCATCATGTTATAATTTGAGAATCCTTATTGTAATTCAATAATGTTGTTGTCTAATTATTGGTTGTGGGGTTTGCATTATGCAATCACCAACAATTGTTGTGAGCTCTAAATCAGTTGTAGACAAGTAAGATTCAATAAAAGTACTATTTATACTACACATTGATTTATCGATCTTTTTGGCTTATACATATCTCATTTGGTTGAATGAATATGACTAAGCTTTGCAAAGAAATGATGCCTCATACTAGTTTTGCACAATGCCATATATTACTTTCAACATAACTTATTTATGTATTCATTGATTTATGTTTTTAATGTGGCTATTTATAACATGTGATGCACTATACTGTGAAATTTTTTATAACATATCTAACGTGTAAGAATGAACACATGTAATTATTATTTTGTTTCTTTTTACAAACACATGATTATGGTGGGGAATTTGTTGTCATATTTCATTTCAATAATAATCCCATTTTTATATTTTAATTCTTCTCCTTAAGATATCTAGAATCTACAAGCAACATGTTAGGATAGCTAGTATCTACAAAGAACAACACTGTAGAGGTTATTTTAAATATCTTGTTTCTATAGGAGTTAGAAAATATGCTCACGTATGCACTTTGTAACATGGTATCAATGGATTAGTTCTATAAATTTGTGCAATAACTTTTTGTAACGTATAGGAAAAATGGGGATAGATTTGTGTGATTTGGTCATATTTATTATATAAGCACCTGCCATAGAGGTGATACATGATATATTTGATCCATAAAATTATTTTCCTTTATGGAATCAATGGATAAATTATGTACAAACTATTATATACAATTTGTTATTTTTGGTGAAGCTTCCCCCCTTAGGATAACAAAATCATATAGCACCAACCACTATTACAAATAAATCTCTTGATAACCTCAACAACACAACAAATCATTCACATCTCAGTCTAGGAAGAGTCTTATGGAGCTTGTATTTGAAAAATGAATAGTAGCATACTTTGATCAATTTTGTATTAATTCATAGTACCCCTTCAAGTTTTTAAATCTAGTTCTGCACTATTTAAAATTTAAATCATTATATTATTAGTAAATTTGTTTGAAAAATATTAATTTTAGACTTGAATTTTTACTTAGGTTCCTTTTCTTTCAACTATGAATTTTCATTAATATTAAATATTAGTTCTTCCTTTTGTTTTTCGGGTCTTACAGTCACAAACTACCAAACATGCAGTTGTTGTGGTTGTATATAGCTACTAGAAAGAAAAGGTCGATATTGCTTTGCCACATTTATAGTTGGTTTAATTTTTTGTTATCTTTAATGCTCATCAATATATATGCCAAAATTTAGATCTTGCTATGTGATTTATACAAAGTAATTTAACAGTCCACATGGGTTTATAAAAGATGAAATATGGCCCAAAGGGGTTGGATCCATTGGTGAAGAGTGAGGAGTTTTTCAATTCCAATGGGGGCCTAGCATGGAGCCATGGGGGCACCTTGATGTAGTGGTCTACTGTGTGGTTCCACCCAGAGAGATTGTATTAAATGATATTGTGACCCGTGGACACATAAGTGGATCAAATCCTAGCCCCATTTCCTCCTAAAATTTTAAGCCCAAAGGGGTTGGATCCATTGGTGAAGAGAGATGATTTTTCACTAGTGGGAAAGGTTCATTTCCAATGAGGGCCTAACCTGGATTCATGGGGGCACCTTGAGGTAGTGGTTGAATGTGTTGTTCCACCCAAAGAGATTGTATTAAATGATCTCGTGACCTGTGGGCACATAAGTGGATAAAATTCCAACCCCATGTCCTAATAAATGAAATCCCAAAGGGTTTGGATCCATTGGTGAAGAGCAAGGAGTTCTTCACCAATAGGCAAGGTTCAATTCCAATTAGGGCCTAACCTGGAGCCATGGGGGCACCTTGAGGTAGTGGTTGAATGTGTGGTTCCACCCAGAGATATTGTATTAAATGATCTCGTGACTTGTGGAAACATAAGTGGATCAAAGCCCACCCCCATGCACTCCGAACATTTTAATCTCAAAGGGGTTGGATCCATTGATGAATAGTGAGTACTTTTTTAGTGGGAAAGGTTCAATTCCAATGAGGGCCTAACCTAGAGACATGGGGGAACCTTGAGTTAGTGGTCGAATGTGTGGTTCTATCCAAAGAGGCTGTATTAAATTATCTCGTGACCTGTGGACACATAAGTGGATCGAATCCCACTCCCATGTCCTCCTATGAAGAATCTCACAGGGTGTAACTTGACCAAAGATTCACTTGATTTGGAGGACATGTTGTAAATGAAGGTCACAAGTTCAAATCACCTCATTTTACCCATGGCCCATATGTTCGGGTCGCGTGGGTGCACCTAGGGGTATAGTGGTAGCAGGATTGGATCCTTGGACCCCTTGCCACGTGAGTACCAGTCTAGACCCTAGTTGTTGATTCCCTTAGTACAAAAAATAAAATAAAATAAATAAATAAATAAATAAATGATGAAATATGGGTTTTAATATTGCTCTTCTCCCCAATTTTGAAAGGGTGCTAGCTGAATGGAAGAGAAATTACTTTACAGGAAGGAGGTTGGTGGTTCGATTCCTTTATGCCATGTATATAAAATTCAATGAATAACAATGACTATATATACTACTAGTTGATGATAATTAAAAATTTAAATGACTAATATGCTACCAATTAACATAAAATTAATGACTAAACATGACACCAATCAACAAAAAATTAATGACTAAATATATTACCAATTGATGGTAATCAATGACTAAATAAATGACTAAATATACTACCAACTAATGGAAAATATACTACTATTTGACACAAATTAATGGTTAAAATGACTAAAATCAATGGCGACAATGACTAGTTAAACAACCAAATATACCACCAATTAATGAATTTAGAGAAAGCAATAAATGACTAAAATATTTTAGTCATTAATTTAGTGGTGATTTATATGACTGCAAATATGACAACACTCGTTGTTTGACCAAAAGTAGTCATTTATATGTTGAATTTAGTAGTTTTTTTAGTTGTAAATTTCTCTTTTGCTACTAGTGCTTTCTCAATCACTTTCTCTGAATCAACAAAGGGAAAGATAACTAATGTCAAACAAACTTACCAACGAGATAAAATATGACTCTCACCCACCACTCAAAGCAACTTTAAGAAAATAAAAGAAACTAACTAACTGCTTAATTTAGAAATTTTTTGCTAAAAGAAATAATAGTTTGAAAATGAATCCAAAATAGAACCCTAAAGGTAGTATATACTTAGATTTTTTAATCCTTTCTCCACCTACATTGTATAAAAGGAGTCACAACTCAATTGATAAAACAAAAAAAAAACATGCCACAAAAAAAAACTAAATGACAACTAAAATAGAAATTTGAATCAAACCAAAAAGAGGCTAAATAGGTTTTGGTTCCCCATGCTATAAAACTAGGACTTTTAGTGGGGTCCTGGTTTTTGAAGGTAAATCCATGGATCAATGTCACAATTTTTCCAGTAAAAGGAACAACTCAAAACTGAAACTCAAAAAAACAAAATGCAACTCACGACTACGGTGAAAGACTAACAAATTTTTTCCCAAGTTACATACCATTAGACACATAAAAGAAAACATCAAACAACATAGCATGAAAACTAGTCTAAACACTCACGGAGGAGGTTGAAAAATGGAGTAAAGACAACCAAGATGAATACATGGATTCATCCCTATAGGAGTTGTCAAATTTGTAGCGTGTGATTTCTCACTCACATGTGAAAAAAAAACCTATTAGAGGGTTGTGTAATCTCTAGTAGAATATCAAATAAATGTGAATAAACTAAACTAAAAGAGATCAACTCTTTAACATGCATGCAACACCCATTACAAAAATAAGCATAAAAGAAAAATGCAACATGTAAAGAATGATGTTTTTTTATTACATAAAGAATAAAAGAGTACAGTAACCCCTTGGTACCGTTTGTGGATGGTATGGGAACTTTATAGCTAATCCAAGTGGGGGTTATTCTAAATCCTTTATGCCCAGATATCTAGCCAAGTGATTAGATGGTTGATTCCACAATTGTGAAAGAATGATATAATGATGGTTTTCTCTCTTGTTGTCTAAAGGAATTTTGGAATCACAACACTATTGTGGATGTATGATCTATAAAAATGGTGACCATGAGGGTTGTATTTATAGGAAATATATTGGACATACCCAATATTTTGTTCCAACGTGAATATTTCCCATCCTTTGAATATGATTTAGTGGGGGGGTTACGGTTTGGACGACCAAATAAATGGATATTTTTTTATTTTAATGGTTAGGTTTGTCCAATTTTATCCATTACTTCCTATTGAGAACCACAAAATCATAACTTACAACCATTTAATTTTTTTTTTAATTGGGTCATAGATTTTGAGGGGAAAAACACAATCAAATAGCTAAGTTTGAGGGAAAAAGGACAACCTGTTTGTTATGATCAAATTTTATACAATTTTTCTTTTAGTTTTTTGTCACATTCCTGAGATCATATGGAGATGATGAGGTGAAAGTGGGGACAATGCTACCATTGATGATATATAATGATGATGGAATCCATAAATAAGGTAGGTGAGAAAAAATAAGCTATTAACAACATCTATTCAGCATTGATCCCTAGTACAACACATCATATCCTTTTGACCAAGTCATAGGTTAGACGTAACACTGATCCGGATTTAGGTGTGAACGAAATGAAAGAACAAATACAAAATCATAATCAAAGACATTTTTCAAAGATAACAAAGATACAGTAAACACATATTCTATTAAATGGTGGAAATAGAACAGACTGTAATACAATAGCTAGAATGGTGGTGGCTATCTTTGAGAAGAGATGTGACTGCTACGCTCATCCATGCAAAGATGAATACAAAATGAGGCCAAATGGGCCTATTTATAGTAAGAATGAGGGAAAGAACCCCAAAATTCCAAAACATAACCCTAGAAGATGAACCGTCATAAAGTTTGCATCCCCAAGGTGGTAAGTTGAATAGACAACTTCATGGGGTCATAACTTTTGCATACGATCTCTGATTTGGGTGCTCAATAACTCGTTGGAAAGATCTATCGGAGATTTACATCCTCAAAAGACAAATATTGAGACCAAAATGGACTCGTATTTTCCAGACCATTTGATTAAAAAAAACGTCGTTTAGGGCCTCAAAACGGCTTCAAAAGTTTGGGACCCGAAATACCGTAGAAAAATAACTAGAAAACTGCCACAATGGAAAATTGTTTTGAGCCACTGGAATAGGTGGGTGGCCGCCGATATCCATCTGGATCAAACACCGAGTCTGTGTGTGTATGGAAGAATCTGTATGTCGATAAAGAAGAGATCCATCTTCATAGTAAATAATACATATTGAATAAAATGGTTGATGATATTGTACAATTGAAAGTCTGACTTTAAATATGGCTTAGGAACCTATTGAGAGGAGTTGTGTCCTCTTTAAGGTAATAGTAATTATTAGTTGATTATTAATTTATATATTGCTTATGTATTATGTATTTATGTAACATTTCCCTTCCCTTAAGGGCAAATTTTTCCTCAAAGCTCAGAGTGTTGATGCGCTCTTATTATGGGTTGTGTTTAAAGTGATGAATCAAACACTACAATATTGGATTGATTTCGTTCTATGGACATGATTGTGGAACTTGTGTTGTAATCCTTTCTACTTACATGGTGAGTTTTTGAAACCATACAACTAGTACTCATTGGGTTTCCATGTCGTCTTTTGGATTCCATTTATGAAGAATTGTCGATCTTCACTTCCACTTTTTGCAATTCCTAAACATGTGGATGCAATAAATATTATTTCATTTGGTTCGACAACAATGGGTCGACTATATTCAACATTATTTGGAATGTAACCAACAATTGAAAAGAGCACCAGGTTTGCATAATGATCCACACTTGTGTTTGTAGAACCATGATAAATTCTTTCATCCATTTTAAGTAGGTATTGACTACTTCCATGAATTTCAACTCCATTAATCAGATCATTAGATTTATCTAGCAAAAGTGGTTGAGAACATTGTGCTAGTGATTTTTTAGTTACACTTGTGGGCACATTTTCATCTTTATTTACATGAAAACTAGATGGTGATATGAAATTGGTTGTGTTATTCAATTTGATGTCCAAGACATCAATTCCATCACTTTCATGTTCTTTACAATATTTTTCTTGCAAGATTTGAAAATTGGATTGGGATTTAATTTCCAAGTCTCGTCTTGGGAGGCCTCTAGTTCGCTTTGTTGGTTTATTTCATTGAAGGTCTTGTCAACGAATTTTTCATTCAATTGTTCCTTACAGTCAAGTACTTCTTCTATTTTCCTCATAAATCAATCGAATATCTCATCAAATTCCTCTTTAAATGACTTCATTGTTAATGTAAGAGTTTATATTTAATTAACAATAAATCCAATTAACTATTAAAAATATCGATAATAACAATTATTATTTTATAAATAATAATAATAATAATATCTTTTATTTTTTGGGTTGAACATGGGAATTAGGGCTTAATAAAACCTTGTGTGGTTTATATAACCAAGGTTTGGTTTTATAAAGTGTATATTGTTTTTTTCGTTCTTTCCCCTTTTTCTGGGATCTTCTCATCTTCTTGTTCTTTTTTACTTCTTCTTTTTCTTTTTACTTTCTCTTTATTTTTAACAAAATAAAATGGATTGAAAACATCCAAAATATGGACAAAGGCCCAAAATCAAGCCCAGGAAGGGGCTTCGATATGATTGTAACATCGAGTCTATGTGTTATGGGAATTTGTATTCGGATAAAGAAGAGATCCATCTTCATAATAAATAATATATGTTGAATAAAATGATTGATGATATTTTACAATTGAAAGTATGACTTTAAATATGCCTTAGGCACCTATTGAGAAGAGTAGTGTCCTCTTTATGGTAATAGTAATTATTAGTTGATTATTAATTTATATATTGTTTATGCATTATGTATTATGTATTTATTATTATTATTACAATAAAAAAAATAAATGGCTACTTTCGATCTTAGTGGTTAGGTTTGTCCACTTTTAGCCATTACTTCCTATCGAGAAGCACACAATCATAACTTACAACGTTTTTATTTATTTTTGAATTAGATCATACATTTTGAGGGAAAAAGCACGATCCAATTGCTAATTTTGAGGGTAAAAGCACAACCTGCTTGATATTGTCATTTTTTTATTAAAGTTTTCTTTTATTTTTCGGTCACATTCCCGAGATCATATGGAAATGAATGAGGTGAAAGTGGGCATGATGCTACCAATGATGATATATAATGATGATGGAATCCATAAATAAGGTAGGTGAGAAAAATTAGGCTATTAACAACATCTATTCAACATTGATTCCAAGTACAACACATCATATCCTTTTGACCAAGTCATAGATTAGACATCAACACACCAAAATTAAGGAAACACTATTCTTTTGGATTGTCAAATGTGACATTTCCATGCACATGACACAAACTTCACACTTGATCAAGTGTGATATAATATTCCTCTTTTGGTGGACGAAGCATTGGACTTCTATGGATCAACATTGGCATCCATTTTCTATACGTACAACATTTATAACGTTGATGCAATGTAATTTATTGTTACTCATAGGGGATATTAATCCATCAATTGGTCCAAACTTAGATTGATATACATACAACATCCCTAATTGTGATCAATTTGTCTCTCATTATAGATGCAATAACATAAATATATTCATCATCACATCCTATTGAAATGCAATTTTGTCTTAATTTTCAACCATTGTCACAAGAACTTCTTTAACAAAGAATCGATGTGAAATCCCCAACATATCAATATTATTTCCACCATGCCACAATAACTGCAGATTCCTTAGCATCATTAACAAGAACTCATAGTTAAAAAGGTCATAGTGCCCAACAAGTCAAGTCCTCAATGTTGACCATATTATTTCCAAATCCCATAACAATATACATCCCTAATTTATATAGGAGTTCTTTATTTTCTTGGCTAACTTGTAGGTAACCATATCATTGATTGTTGTATCTCTACTCATTGCAAAGTATGAAAAATCTTAGAGAGGAGAAACACACAAATTGTAGCATTAGACAATTTTATGGTGTTTGGTACAATATAGGATTGAGTTTTTGTTGCAGTTGGCTCATAATTAAAGCCCAACAATTGGTTACATCTCTTGGATCCATGCCTTTGTTGGAAGTCTAATTTTTATTGGGAATGGAACTATAAAGTTGATTCATATTTTAGGTGTATCGTTTTATTCATCTTTACAATATGCCTAGTCTTTCTATTTCCTACCACTTTATGATTTATTACGTTTAACACTTAATATCTTAAGTTAGAGAACGTTTTATTATTTATAACCAACTTCCATAACATAGTGATTTTTCATTCCTATTCACTTCTACTCATTCAAGTTATTGTTTAGAGGAGCTCACCAACTTGTTACAATTGGGAACTGTGTCTTTGTGGCTATGTATAATGCAAGATATGTTGTTTTTGGCTATTTCCCATGAATAAAGGTGTTGCACACCTTGGGCCATTGATAGTATCCTAGGTATGGATTGGTAGATGGATTAAATTTAACCAAAAGTTATGTTATCATAAAATTAACCTCAACTTTGATTCCATGCTAAAATTTAGGACAACCAAATTTTAAGTCTTATTGAGCCAAGATTTTATAGGTCTATCAATGCAACACATGCTTTCATAAATCAATCAAGCCATTATTAGTCTCAATGCAAGTGTTATTTAAGTTTCACATGACAAGCATAAAACATTGTGATAAACTTGTACGTAGGGGCATTATTCTTTCCAATTATAAATAAAGCATACTATTTTTTCACTATTTTTTCAAGGTTATTGAATTATAGTAGTGCACATTAGTCCTAATTTCAATATCACCAAGTAAAAATTGCAACAAGCTACTAAATAAAAAAAATTAATGCTGACATAAATAAATTTTAGATCTTCACTTAAACATGTTGATCCAATAATTCAACACCATTACTTAGATAGATTTGCAGCAAAGCTTCCTTTAGTAACTAAAACACTGCAAATGTAAAGTGGAACTATAATAGAGTACAAAATGGGTTTCAATGGCTTCATATTTCAAAGAGTACGACAATATGTCTAACATAAATAACTCTTTTACAACTCAATTGTTCACATGTACTATTTGAACCACTCTTTAAAACAATTTGGATCACTGTTACAAATATTTAAACTACTCTTTAAAACATTTTGGATCACTGTTACAAATATTGTTTCAACATAGATTAGTCACTGTAACACTATTAACCTGTACAAGCAAAATAGGCTATTGTTTATAACTACATATTTAAATTGCTAATTAATTTTGCTAAATCGATGATCAATCATTCTCCAATTCCTTAATTACAATTTTATGTTTTTGAGGTGAAATAAACTAAGCCCCAAATGATCCAATGATCAATCCCTTGTTGACCAATATCTTATCGTGTTCATTCATAGAGTTTTTTTTTTCAATTGTGAAAAATAAGGTCAATATATTGTGGCAATTGGGGGGTGGGGGTGGGGAGTAAGGTATGGGGGTTTATATGTACTTGGGGTGGGGATATGTAGTAAAAATAGGGAATATCTCATAAAAATAAGGTTTTTTGATTGGAAATATGCATTGGAAAAGGGGCTCAACAAAAGGATTTTGGTAGGTATTTATCAATATCTAGTGAAATTAGGGGTATTCTTTAATATCTCATGAATGAAGGTGATATGGAATATGATTCAATGAATAAATACCCCGTGGATCAACTCTAGTCATATCGTTGATCAAATTTGACCAATTCATCAATGCTTCAATCAGCATCCATATTAGCATCTTGAACTTGCTTCATATTATCACAATTTACTTGTATTCAAACTTGATTGATCCATGCTTGTACTAAATAACATTTAGTACATGTGAACCTACACCTACCACTTCCCCACACACTTTATAAATGTCTTCAATGTGCTAAGGTTTTTCAATTACATTTTTTTGCGAATTATCTATTGAACAACACAATTTTGTACAAATAACATTACTTGCGTTTATTGGGGAGATCATTAGCTATAGTTGAGAATGGTGCATACATTGTCCAATTTCATAAGGAGATATCCCCTCTATATCAGCTCAAAGACAACAAAGTAGGTGTTGATTAGTTGACTACATTGCACTTCTAGTTTTGGGTAAACCAATGGAGGTATAATGAATGGAATTCCTTGAATATTATTGAAAACCAACAAGGTTATGGCTATGTTATGATTGTTGTGGATTGATCCAACAAGATGGTTGTGATGAGACCTTGTAGAATGGTAGTTTTAGTAAAAGAATTTATTTGGTTTTTATTTACATGTGTATGGGTGCACTTTAATTTTCCATCATAGATAATATTGGATAGTGAACTAATGGATTTCCTAGATACTATGTTTGAAAGCATTGTGTGGATCAATGGATATAAAATTCAATAAGAATACAACAAACTATCCATAGATAATTAATGGAAAAATAGAGGTAATAAATCACACTATAAATTGGCCATTACAAATTCTAAATCACAAACACCCAAATGCGTGGGATGCCAACATCTCAGGTACGCACCACAATTATAATCACATCATGCACAATGTGACATGCACTTCACCTTTTGAAGTGTGCCTTGAGTTCCCGCTAAAGGATTCATTAGTCATTCTTCAACCCATTCACAACGTGATGATGGTGAAGGAAATAATTACACATGGGAAAGTCATATGGCTTGTCAACCACATCTACAATATTTATGCTCAAGTTTGACATGTTTTTTAGGAGAGTCAATGGATTTAGCACAAGGCTATGCATGAACGTAACAACACACTGATCACAGGAAAGTCATATGGCTTGTAAACCACATCTATAATATTTATACTCAAGTTTAACATGTTTTGTAGGAGAGTCAATGGTTATAGCACAAGGCTATGCATGAACAACACCACACTCATAATCAAGTTTCCACAATAAACAAACATTGGGTTTATTGCATCGAGAGTAGCGAGGTGATTTACAACTTAGTATGGGGGAGGTGTTGTCCCATAATGTAATGCAACAAAATGTAATGTAATGTAATAGGATGCTTAAAAAAATTAAAAAGAAATAAAACAAAATTCATGTCACTTGTAATTAATAGGACGCTTATAAAAAAATAAAAAGAAATAAAAAAATTCATGTCAGCTCATAAAATAGAAAAATTAAAACAGATAAAAAGTAATTAAAAAAATCCACGTCAACTCATAAAATATGATTCGTATTCAAGGGACTCATAGTCCACTTGTTTAACCGACACAAATACTTTATGAAAATGAGAATATGATCTCTTCTCTTACTCTTTCAAATATGAGCTTTCCTAGCTTTATTCTCAAAAAATAGTTTCGTTGCTCTATCTCTGCTCTATACTAAGAGTTGGTTATAAGGTCTAAATAAAAAATTGATTGGTTTATAGAGGCTGGTCATAATGGCCACTTGTTCATCATAGCTAAATCAGTTCAATCAAAAGAATCTTAATGATCTCACATAAAGATAAAATTGTTTTTTATGGAGAGGCAATATCCTTTCCTTAGCATTTAAATCACTTTATTCCCCATGCCAAATCAATTTTTTCAATGAATGACTATTGATGCGAGTGATATCTATCTCAAGGATGACACCAATTTTTATTTTATTTTATTTCATTTTAAAGACTTCCATGTTTATTTTAAACCCTCCAAAATACTAAGTATTAACACATTGAAACGTGCTTTCCTTTATACTCTCAATATATAACCTTTCCCATTTTTTATACCAATGGGAATTCTGAACTAGACACCAAACAAGAATGTCAACAACTTCATCCAATGTAAACCATTGAAAAGATAAAGAAAATCCTAAGCACAAAAAAAGGTGAACACCACGCACTATTACATAGTCAATTGGTCAATCAATCCCTTAATCAATCGCTCAACATAAAATCAAACAAGTGATATGCCCATTTATTAATGTAACATGAATCTTTTAATTCTACTCAAATATTAAAATGCCCAGTAATCAAGATTACCCCCAAGAGTCCTAAGAACAAAAAAAAGGTGAACATCATGCACTATTACATAGTCAATTGGTCAATCAATTCCTTAATCAATCGCTCAACATAAAATCAAACAAGTGATACGCCCATTTATTAATGTAACATGAATCTTTTAATTCTACTCAAATATTAAAATGCCCAGTAATCAAGGTTACCCCTAAGAGTTGGTATACACCCAATTGATAAATTATTCAAGGATAGAAAAACAGACTAACCAATAAATAAAACACTCGAGAGGAATAGATGGCACATACAATAGATAAAAAAAAGCCAAGTTAAAGAATTTATGAGTTGTTTATAAGTCACCTAGGCAGTGAAACAAGGGAGATCACATCTAGGTAAGAGAATAACATATTCTCAACTGGCTCAATTCAACTAACACCCAAGAATCACTCTAATAAAGACACCGTGGAGTTATTAATGTCCCAGTTTTGTAATTTGGCCAAGAGAGGAATCAATCAAGTAAGCAATTTGCTTAATAATTAATACACCTAAATAAAACAAATTGTATAGTAAAAAAGGAAAAGTTGCCAAGCAACTAAGTCCTTGCTTAAGGGATTGCTAAAAGTACCATGCACTTTAATTGCAACCTTGTGACCAGGCAGTTTAATTGTAGCGTAACTGTAGCCTTAGTTTAATTGCACCCTTGGCACGGAGTTTAACTGTAGCCTTGTTAACCATACATAGCAATAATATAAATATAAACTAGGCGTGAAAATGTTAGGAAACAAATATTGAATTGTAGGGGCCCACATGTTGAAAGAAGGGTCATTGTGTGCAAAAGGCTGAGCTTATCCAACATGTACGTTCATGCCGGATAAGCCAGTTGGCTGGTGTGGTCCCCGCATATTGCTTCCATTTCCACTGGCCGGAATCGGAATAAAATACTGGTGGTCGGGCGTCCGTCGCATCCTGTGGAGCCCTCTCCGTCTCCGTTAACCTCCATCATGTCACGACATGCTCGACAGACCCAGTTTAGTAGTCCAGACCCACGACGGATTCCCAGCCACAGGAGATGCAATTGCCGCACCCGCACCCACGACGGATTCCCAGCCACAGCAGATGCAACAACAACTGATAATGACGCAACCACAGCAGCAACACCAACAGTGGATGATGTTGGAGCCACTTCCTCAAGCTGGGTTTAGGACCCGGCAATCCCAACCCCAGGTAATGGTGTAGAAAAACCCAGAACAAGTTGATAAGAGGACCCTTTGGATCAGAGACTTGCAGTATTGGATGGATGACACTTACCTGCATAACTGTTTTTCTCCTACAAATAGCCTTCTTGCTGTTAACATTTTTCGCAACATGCAGACTGGAGAGTCAGAGGGCTATGGCTTTCTAGAGTTTGTGAGCCATGCAGCAGCCAAGATGGCCCTCCATAATTACAATGGTCTACGGATGCCCAAAGCTGAACAACGTTAGAAGCTAAATTGGGTGGTAGCGTTTGGCAGTGGAGAAAAGGGTCCCGAGGATTATACTATATTCGTTGGAAATTTGGCATCTGATGTCACAGATAACTTGTTGTAAGAGACCTTCGTAGCTAGATACCATTCTGTAAAAAAAGCCAGGGTTATTATTCATAGGACTACATGCTGTTCAAAGGGATGTGGGTTTGTAAGCTTTGGAGATGAGAATGAAAAAACTCGGGCTATGATAGTGATGAATGGAATGCTTTGTTCTTCCAAACCTATGCGACTAGAACCTGTCACACCAAAGAAGACTACAGTTTATCAGCAACTGTCTGCAACCTCAATATAACGATCTAAGTAATACAACTTTGTTGGTTGGTGGCTCAGACTCCACCATTACAGAAGAAATGCTGAGGCATGCATTTGGTCAGTTGGGTGAGATTCGTTGAGTTTAGCGAGAGCACATCTGCAGAGGGAGCATTGGAGACGCTACAGGGTAGAGTTCTTGGTTGGAAACCAATTAGGATTTCTTGGAAAGAAGTTCTGCAAACAAACAAACAAATGCAACATGCAGGGTGGGTTCAAATTCAACAACCAGATCCAAATCAATGAAATGGTGCATATTATGCTTGTGGTTATGCACACACCTCAGTATGAAAATATGCACAATTATACTCCTCCAAACTCAAATGATCAACAACAGGAAATTAGTCTGACGCACCAAATTCAAAGGGGCCAAAATTTTTAAAGGATTCAGACTTGGGCCTTTTTGGGATGAAGGCATGCGGGGTGAGTTGAAACCCAACAATCAGATCCAAATCAATGGAATGGTGCAGGGTGAGTTGAAACACAACAATAAGATCCAAATCAATGGAAGGGGCCAAAATTTTTAAAGGATTCAGACTTGGGCCTTTTTGGGATGAAGGCATGCAGGGTGAGTTGAAACCCAACAATCAGATCCAAATCAATGGAATGGTGCAGGGTGAGTTGAAACACAACAATCAGATCCAAATCAATGGAATGGTGCATATTATGGTATAAAATTTTTGGTACAGTTTTAACACACCTGAAGATTCAAATATGTACAGTTATACTCCTTCAAATGCAAACTTAACTGTATGATTACAAACTTAAGTTATACTCCTTCAAATGCAAACTTAACTGTATGATTACAAACTTAAGTTATACTCCTCCAAATGCAAACTTAAGTGTATGATACAAACTTAACTGTATGATACAGGAAGAATTTTAAAATTATGTTTTTGGGTTAATTCCATGGGAACAGATTCATTTGGTAATTTTTTTAATATTTTTTTAATAGTAAATCATTTTTATTTAAAATAAAAAATACTTTTTTATCTTCAGTTATGTGTACTTTATTTACTTATTTTATGTGTACTTTATTTACTTATTTTAAAATTAGTAAAAAGTTAAATACACATTATTAAAATTGATTAAAAAATTAAAATTCTTGTTTCACAAGACATTGGAGTTGCAAAATAGAAGATACATTCTTTATGTTAAATCAAATTATTTTGAAAATTATTGTTACACTTTTATAGATTTACCATTAACAAAATTAATAGCTAAACCTTCAATAGTCATTTCAAGTTCAGACTTAACTATATGATACATGGAGAATTTAAAAATTATGTTTTTGGGTTAATTCTTTCAAATTCAAACTTAACTGTATGATACATGAAGAATTTAAAAACTATGTTTTTGGGTTAATTCTATGAAAATAGCTTATTTTGTTTTTTATCACTTCTTTATTATTTATTTAATAGTGAATTATTTTTGTTTAAAATAATAATAAAAAAAACTTATTTTCATTGTTTTGTATTTTATTTACTTATTTTGAAATTAGTCAAAAGCTAACTACAAATTATTAAAATTTATTAAAATGGGGAAAAACATTACTTGCCTCATAAGGCTTTGGAGCTGTAAAATAGAAGATGCAATCCTAATATTTAATCAAATTATTTTGAAAATTATTGTTATATTTTTTTATATCTACCATTAACAAAATTAATAGCTAAACCTTCAATAGTATATACTACAAGCCATTTCAACAATAGTTATTGCATAATTAATACAAGAATTAGAATGAAAAGTTCTATTTGATCAATACCAACCTCACACAAATTAGATCTTAATGTACACATTAAAATTGCTAGATCAACTCAACATTAACAGACTATCCTTACATCAACATAATAAATCAACCACTAAAATTAACAGACTATCTCCAATGGCCCTAAAAAAACCCGTAAATCATATTAGCATGCACAACCTGGGACAACAAGTACATCACTTTCTATTACACATAAAAGATGATTCCACTACACCAATTTATTTTCTCTCAAGTTGAAAATGTAAATCTAAAACATCAAATAAACTTTTCCATGTAGATTTCTTCATCCAGTCCTTATGTAGAGAGGCACTTTTGATGTCCATATGTTGTACTTCCCAACCTTCAGAAGCATATGAAAATGATAACTCGTAATGGCCCTAAATATCCACTAAGGATAGCCTGTTAATGATAATTCGTAATGGCCCTAAATATCCACTAAGCTTACAAACCCACATCCCTTTGAACGGCCTATAGTCCTATGAATAATAACCCTGGATTTTTTTACAGAATGGTATCTAGCTCTGAAGGTCTCTTGCAACAAGTTATCTATGACATCAGATGCCAAATTTCCAACGAATATAGTATAATCCTCGGGACCATTTTCTCCACTGCCAAACGCTACCACCCAATTTAGCTTGTAACGTTGTTTAGCTTTGGGCATCCGTAGACCATTGTAATTATGGAGGGCCATCTTAGCTGCTGCATGGCTCACAAACTCTAGAAAGCCATAGCCCTCTGACTCTCCAGCATGGGGGCTTCACTTGTTGACCAATATCCTATCACGTTAGTTCATATTGTGGGTTTTAAAATTATTAAAAATTGAACCAATATATTGCAGGTATTGGGGGGGTGGGGGGTTTAAGGGGGGGGTAGGTAGGGGGGTTTATAAGGATTGAGGTATAAAAAGGGGCGGGGAGGAGGTTTTAAGTATTGGGAGGGGGTTTCAACAAAAAGAGTTTGGGTCAATATCTCTGGAAATTAAGGGCATTCTTTAATATCCCACGATCGCACGTGCTATGTGAGATGTTCACTAAGTGAAGTCCCCATGCTCTCCAGTCTGCATGTTGCGAATAATGTTAACAGCAAGAAGGCTATTTGTAGGAGAAAAACAGTTATGCAGGTAAGTGTCATCCATCCAATACTGCAAGTCTCCGATCCAAAGGGTCCTCTTATCAACTTGTTCCGGGTTTTGCTGCACCATTACCTGGGGTTGGGATTGCCGGGTCCTAAACCCAGCTTGAGGAAGTGGCTCCAACATCATCCACTATTGGTGTTGCTGCTGTGGTTGCGTCATTATCAGCTGTTGTTGCATCTGCTGTGGCTGGGAATTCGTCGTGGGTGCGGGTGCGGCAATTGCATCTGCTGTGGCTCGGAATCCGTCGTGGGTCTGGACTGCTAGACTGTTTGGCGGGGCGTCGTCGGGACTTGATACCCAGTCTGTCGAGCATGCCGTGACATGACGGAGGTTAACAAAGACGGAGAGGGCTCCACAGGATGCGACGGACGCCCGACCACCGGTATTTTATTTCGATTCGGGCCAGTGGAAATGGAAACGATATGCGGGGACCACGCGAGCCAACTGGCTTATCCAACATGAACGTACATGCTGAATAAGCTCAGCCCTCCCGTGTCGTTGATCTCTAAACTAGGCGTGAAAATGCATGAGAACAGGAATTATTATTTAAATTAGCTCATGTTCCCTAAGGAAAAATGCCACTTTATATAACTTCTTTATAAAATTCTAATAAAATTATATTTAAAGATAAATCTGAAATCTATTCGAGCTTTCATAAAGTTGCTTTTGGAATTTGGTAGAAGCAATTTTGTTATGTGATTAAAAACTCCTCGTAAGATCCGGTAAGATGAATGGCTTCCATGACTTGTGGCACTTATCTCTTTGATTTGGTGCAATTTTCACTTTGGTGGGCTTCTACAACGTCTTGGAGTGGAATACGTTGTGGAATGCCTTTGAAACAGTTGATTGTTCAATTAATACCTCTTGTAAATAAGACTTGTAAAAAATTCCAGACCCCACAGACACCAATCTCTTACCACATGCATCAACACCCCAATTTAACCTTAGAATCGAAGATATGTAAATTCTAGAGAAGGTTTCGTGCCTCTTTTCAAAGCGTTGGTATTTTCTTAAGATATACTTAATCATTAATTTTCAACCTGTGGCATTCTATAAAAAAAGAGTAAACTTTCTACCAGACCATTTGCACCGATTAAACGACCTAGCTCGAGTGAGCTATCACATCACGCACTGGTCGTCTGATCAGTGCAAATGGTCGGGTATAAAGGTTACTCCTAAAAAATACCTCAGCATATTACGTTCTTGATCAACTTCCTTCCCTTGGGTTTCAAGGTAAAGTGTAATGCGTGCAAGTTCTTCACTGTGGCCTTTTACAGAGGTGAATCTCAACATATTTTTCAATGATTAAATTCCTTTTGTTTCTTGTCGATCTGGGGTATGATATCTTATGCTATGCTAGTTGATTCAACGATCTCACCCATAAATTCGCGTTAGGGTTCCTTAATTTGTCTCTCGCCGAAATAGTAGCTCAAATATGGTGTTGACACTAGTTACAACTGGAATTTTGTGGATTTGGTAACGTAAAGGACTCTTCCAAGCGCCGGTCTTTAATGCAATCTCTTGACCTAGAAACAATTGAAGGAATCTTCTTAGTCAAATTCTTCTATACACCATAATATTTTAACTGTGGGAGATTTATGAAACGTATTTTTTGAGATATCCAGTCTGTGGATTGCAATACTCTGTTGATCGCTTCGAGTGTACCATTGTGAGCTTCTGTGCTCCTCTCCTCTGTCTTTTAGTATGAGTTGAGTCTTCTAATTTGAACTCGGAAGAGCCTGGTTAAGGGCCTTGAGGCATCAGAGAAGAGGTCGCTTCAGTTGTTGGAGCTCAATTCTTTGTGTCATGGAGAATAACATTGTGTAAATTACATCGATGGACCAGAAATTAAGGACTAAACTTAAGGAGATAGTAGTAGCATAAAAACAATCCCCAAATGTATATGTATCCCATATTCAAAATAATGCCATGAGAAAATATGTTTTTTATTGTCAAATTACAATAAACTTGAAAGTTTTTCGAGTCTTTTTGAGAGTACAATCTATTACAAAAATGCTTTGAGCAAAGCTACAAAACATTATAGGTTATATTGTGTTGGCAGGTGAAAGCACAAGTTTTCTATAAATGTATAATATTATATGTATAAGATGTTATGTTTGTCTGTCAAATTTCAAGAAAGGGTAATTAACGTCAATTAAAAGGCCGTTTTCACTGAATTTGTTCTCATTTTGGCTTATTTTTCTCATATTTATTTTATTCCAAATTTATTTCACCAAAACATATGTTAGATTTATAATTCAACTAAAATGACAAAATTACAGCACCCTTAGGTACTCATAGGTCAGTTGAATTGTACAACAGGTGATCGTAAGGTTTGTACATATTCTGTAGATCAAACAACAAGAGCGTAACATTAATACAATAGGTATTTCGGCTTCTTTAAAGTGAAAATATTGGATTCAGCAGATGCAGATGGACATTGCCTATTGTCTGAACAATTAATTGAACGTTTGTGAAGAACTCAAGGGCTCTGTGGAAATGTTTGGCTTGCCAAAGCAGATATTCATTCTATGTAAGAGCTATGAACCACACTTTTGTATCTGTCGTTTCTGAGGACCTACATGCAATTTAAAATTTAAATCCAATCGGATATATTGTTATTCCCAGCAGTTTCAGTAGCTATATTCAAAGGAGGAGCAATGCTCAATTATGGTGGATACCTGCAAAAGATCTCCAACCTTGACGACAAATGCTTTGGGTATTGTGGGGACAACAATCCACATGCCATCTGAGCTCTTGATTTGAAGGCCTTGGACGCTTCCCTGATAAAGGACAGTCAACAATGTGACAAATGCTTTGGGTATTGTGGGGACAACAATCCACATGCCATCTGAGCTCTTGATTTGAAGGCCTTGGACGCTTCCCTGATAAAGGACAGTCAACAATGTGGAATCAATATGTTAAGCCATGACCATTGTTTGGGTTGGTCGAGGACAAAAAGGATAATGGTTCATGTGCTATGCTAGTCATTATGCCCTGAACCTGTAGAGACAGTAGAAAAGGCATTAAAAGCCGAGGTTAATTAGTTGGTTAAGTAGTTCTAGAAGCACCACCAATATATGCATCGGACAATATCAAAGTGCCAAGACTGGGGCTAAGACAGAAGCATTTGATCGAGTCTTGATCGTTATATGTGTTTGAATCCTCCATCTATTCTATTTCAAACCCTGGCCATATTAAAAACCTCATCGTTCATTGTTGTATCATTGAATCTAGAGCATTGTATCTTTTACTTTTATTTTTTGTTTCCAAGTGCTGGGATGCATAGTTGAGTTTAATCCAAAACAAAGATGCAGATGCTAAGATATCTAAGAGAACCAAATCAATGGAAAGACAATTCGAGTGCACAAGGGATGGTGAGAGTGGTGGTGCAAAGAGCATGCTAAGAATCACTAAGACATTTGTTTCTTGGTTGGCCCACACAATTCATAATTCCATGCTCAGCGACGTAAGACATTTGTTTCTTCTTAAAAAATTTGTTCATTCCATAGGCGCACATATTCCATGCACCCAGGCCACATGGAATTTTCTCCTTACACAGGTATGAAGGTATCTTATGTCCCAAACATAAGCATGAGCTATCGACTGAACTTGATACAAAATTGGCTTGCTTCTATATGTTAGAAGACCATGTGAGAGCGATAGACCTATTATCAGTTACTCACTTTCAGGAGATCGAGCGAGTCACCTCGACGACATGCGCTATCTGTTCTGTTTTATAAAATATTCATTGATTAATGTCTTTCCACTTTTAATCCTCATATCTCTTTAGATTGTAGTAGTGTGTTGATTGATTGTGAGTTCTGTGAGCTATATGTTGAGCTCTAGGTGTCGTTGTGTGCAATTCTTGTAAATTATACTCTGTACAGTATAAATTGGGGCTTCCTTTATCTTTTCTCATGTACTTGAATTAACAAAGATTATGATGGCAGCATAGCTTTCTTTTTAAGGACCCGTTTATTCAGTTTACTACCCAACATTTGATAGAGTTTCCAGAATATCGCTTACAAACTGGATTTCGCTAACGAAGGTATGGATATTCGGCTTGTTCTCTAAATTAAGCTATATAGAAAGAAACCTACCTATATTCATTCTTCTACTTGCCTATAACTTAGGGACTAAGGAACCAGTTACTAAGGTGGGTGGGATAAATGTCACCTTTTATCCCCTTTTTTTTAAGAGAGTTCAAGTACCTGTAAACTTGTGCAGTGTACATGCCTTGCAATTCTCTTCTCTAAAAGCATTAGGACACAGCTACTTTTTTTCTATGAGTTATCTCGACTAGTAAGAAACTCAGAATACACAGGCCTAACTATGGATGGACAAGGGAAATTTTATAGTGGGCATGGGTATGGAAACTCAAACCTGTGGGAAACCAAATATTAATTGTCCTGATTGCAGGGATGCAACCTAACATTATAGGGCCTTATGGCGTTATGGACAAAGTAATCAATTTACAGGGAAACCTCCTCCCAACAAAAAAATGATATTGACATGGATGCAACCAGCGTCCGTCTTGAATGAACCACGAACTCAACCTATGCCGTAGGGCTAACATGTTAAAAGTAATCAATTGGTGGAACTGCGGCTATGCTTCTTGTTGTTACTGGAACAATGACAATTGGATCTGAACCAACCGAATCCATTGCTTATTCACCAATGGACATACTTAAACCACTGATGATGGCGGCTATGGGTATGGGTCTGAATCTACTGCTGCTGGGTCTACTGTATCTCCAACTGGTGCTGCCTCTAGTGCTTTCGCTCCTTCAACAAGATAAACTTCTGAACCAACTGGATCCAATGCATTTACTCCTTCCACCTTTATTTCTATTTCTATTGCAACTTTTGTCTCTATTGCTAGTAGTGCTACTTGTGCTGTACCGACTTATGATAGTGGTGCTTAAACTGAAACCGCTACTCATGTTTTCTCATCGTTCCAAGACAAAGTAAACAAGGATCCAGGATTATCATCTTTCTTTAGCTAGTGTACCTCTTTATAGCTCCTATAGCTTGTATCTTGGTGCTTAGGGACGACCGTGCATAAGGTAACAATAAAATGTGACAGCAAAATTTCATAATTTTAATATCCTTGAGTGGTAGATCAAGTTTTGGAAGATCCTCAGACGCAATGTTGGGTGCAACATTGCATATTTGAGACATCCAAACTTGCATACAAAAGTTGTAGACATTTACCAGACCGAGGCTTGGGTGTAACCAAACCTAAGCTACATGCACATGGACACATGTAGCGTTCCTTGCATGCCAAGTTGTTCATGGCTAAGGCATGTAGGAACAAGTATGTGTGGCCAGAAACACTTTCCAATTGCAACTGCAAGATGGTGGCGATGTAGCAGGTGCCGCATTGCAAGTTCATGCAACAAACACAAAATACCCACCCAGATTGTCTCATAACATTTAATGTTATAATTAAAATTCGAAGTAATGCTAAGTAATTTCTGGCATTACTTAGTTTGATAGAAAAAAATTTAGTTATATGCATTTTAACTAAAGTTTTTATAGAAATAATGGCACACCTCGAGATGAGGCCAAATAAGAGGTCAAATTCACTGATTAGATAACAAATAAATTTTTATGTTATATTGATTTCTGGGTTAATTAGATTATCACATTATGCAATAGAAAAACTTAGGGTAAGTATTTTTGGTTTTTGTGTAAATGTTTTCGGGTTTTGTTCCAGCCTAATTGAAACGGTTGCAAGCCGATTCATAGAGTCCCTGCCAGCCTGAGGGCAGGGACGAAAAACACCCAATATGGGACTAAAAACACCCAATGTAATAGAACTTGTCAAGTAATTAGTTCACTTAGCAAGTAAAACCAAGAGGGTACTCAATGATTCTTTTAATGAAAATAACAACTATCCCAAAACAATTTCAAATTACAAAAAAAAAAATCATAGATATGGAATTCATTTGGGAAGTGGAAGGATGATCTTAAAGAATTGTTAGAACTTCTTTCAACTCTAATGAAAACCCAACGAAGTTATCATTCCATTAAATAACTAATATACAATTAAACTAGAGCAAGAGCACACAAGAATTAATCAATCATAGACATTGAAATTCACAATAAACACATAGGTTTTACTATAGAAACCCAAATGGGAAAACCAACATGCAATGGTTTCCCAATCTTTCATTTCAACAATCTTTAAATTACAATGTAGTTCTCATCTTTTTGGGCAATGTCCTCTCTTAACTCGCACATGCCAAAAGCTCTTCAACTAAAAGAATCGCTCTCTAGACCAAAATGTCTTTGAGAGTGTAAATACAATGAGATATAGGCCAATTGTGGGTAATGAGAAAGACAATAGCCATGGATTTCCATTTCCCATTCCCTCTCTCTTTTCTCTCCTAATTTATTTATTTTCATACATTTAATTAATGCACATTCTTTTTTTTGGCTTATTCCCTATTCTCTAGCCTTCTTATATTGCAAAAATGATTTTAAGTACCAAGGCTTACAACCATTGTATTTGTTTGGATCTATTTTTAGGTAAAAAAAAAAACCAAATAAAAAGTAATAAAAAATAAATCATATTAGTTCATAAAAAAAAAATTAAAGCCAACATAGATCCACCTTAAAACCTAATCTATCAAATATCAAGTACCGAGGGACATAGTTTCTTGAGGTGTACTTTTTTTTTGAATGTGTAAAAAATATAAGACAAAACAAATTTACACCTCAAAAAATTGTATGCCTCTCCATGTTTCATAGATCTGAGTTTAAGATGGATCTATGTAGGTCTTTAAAAGAATCACTTTGAGGAGAATAATATAAATATTAGTCAAGTCCTTCAAGGGGTTTTGTTAATTAGGAGGCCCAAAGTTCCAAACTTTGAGGAGGTGGGAGGAGACACCAAAAAAATCTAACCATGCTAAGAGTTAGTCTAGCTCAGGATGAGTGGCTTAGATGCTCTTCTAGAAAAAAAAAATAATGATATAACTATTAAGTAGATTAAATATGACCCTAGCACGATCTTTGAGTAGATTAGATCTACTTAAATATGACCCTTGCACGATCTTTGAGTAGATTAGATCTACTTAAATTTGACCCTAGCACGATCTTTGAGTAGATTAGAGAGAATGCATTCAAAATATTGGATCTACCAATTTGCATGGGGATTTATTTAGTTGTATCAAAGCTTCTAGATGCAATGTGCAAGAGTTTTTAGTGTGATGTTTTGGGTGAGCCCTTCACCCATCGTTCAGGAAATGAACAACTAAGATGATGTATGAAGGAAAATATTAGGTTTAATAAGTAATGAAAATAAAAATAGCCATTGAGAATGGAAATTGATGAAAGAAGAAAATCCTATTAATCTGTCACAGTAATCTAGGGACTAAAACTCAGTCTCATAAGAGATTTCAGACAATTAAGCATGAAAATGGCATAATAGTGCTGCAATTGAAGTAGTAGTTCTATATAATTAATAAAGAATGAGTAATACAATACAATTATCATGCAAGGTGCATGAATTCCAAGACAATTCGAATTCCCAAGGAGGTCATTCGAATTGAATGAATGAGTGTAGCTTAACTGGATGTTGGCCATAGTAAACACACCTAGTTAACCCACTGATCAAGCTGTGATTGACTCAAATGATCCCTAACTGTATCAGAGTGCAATGGATGACTGAGTATAATTGAAAGTAGCTTAGACACATGTCACTATGTGCCAATCAACAAGTGGTAGCACATCATTAACTCCAATGGACCTCGATGAGGTTAATTGAAGTCAAACTAGTCATTAGAAGTGGTTGAAGGCACCCTAGTTGACTCCAGTTCATAAATATTAATAAAAATAACCAATAAATGAAATGGAGGTTCCTACACAACTCAGCTTAACTGATTGTAACACTCAGTTAGCAATTAGGTGCATTTATGACACTCAGATCACCCCAGAATGGCTCCCCGATTGAAGGAGAAAGCTCAGTTAGCCTCCCTGATTGAAGGTAGGTGTGGGTGTGCTCATGCTGATGTAATAGAGTGCTCATATGATGCCAGTTAAGTCAATTAAACTTAGGATAGTGGTTCAACAAGGCCAAATTGACCAAATTAAGTGTGCATGTTGGGTAAATGACTCCAATACCCCCCTTAAGCTATACTCAGGAGGAGTAAAAATAAAATGCATGAAATGCTAGGGCCCCGACAACAAAGGCCATAGGTCACCCTGTACAATAATGTAACTGAAACAATGCTCAAAAATAAATCTAAGTGAGGAAAGAGGGAAAACCTAGTGGGAAACCCCCCCCTCAAGTTGAACACTGAAAGTAGTCTGATTACCCTGATGAACTCACCTCCAACAGTGAATGGAGGTAAATGAACTTATTTTCTGAAAATATCTTGGTGAAGATGTCTGCAATTTTCTCATCAGTACGACAGTATTGCAAAATGATGGTCCTATCATGCACTAATTCCCTGATATAGTGCATGTGTATCTCTACATGCTTGGTCCTCTTCCTTGTAACTGGATATGTGGATATCTTAATAGCACTTTTATTGTCACAAAAGAGGACAGTGGACAAACTACTACCAATATCAAACTCTGAAAGAATTCGTTGCAACGAAATAGCTTGGATGCAAGCATTCACTGCTCCTCGGTACTCGGCCTCTGTTGAAGACAAAGCTATGGTGGCCTGCTTTTTGCTAGACCAGCAAATGGGGCCACCACCAAACATGAATACATATCTGGAATTAGATTTCCAATCAATAGAATCACCCGCCCAATCGAAATCTGTGTAACCAACTAGCTCTAGCTCGGAGTCTACAACATAGTGAATGTCGTAGGTCCTGGCTCCCTGAATATACTGGAGGATACTTTTGGCTGCCTTCCAATGAATATCATGAGACTGCTGCATGTATATTGACATAGAATTCATGGAATAACAGATATCAGGCCAAGAATGAGTCAATTAGAGCAAGCTACCTATCAACTGTCGATAAATAGTGTAGTCCATGGGAGGTGTGGTTTTTCGTTCTCTAAGGTTGATCCCTGAAAGTAAAGGGAATGGAGCAGCCTTCCATTCAGCCATGTTAAACTTAAATAATAGGTATGATATGTATTTGGACTGAGTGACCATTATCCCATCAATATTTCTCTCAATTTTGAGCCCCATAAATTGCTTCAAGAGCCCCAAATCGCTCATTTCAAATGCATTGTGGAGAGCAGTTTTGATGACTGAAATAGAAGAAACTGTGATACCTGTAATCAGTAATTCATCAACATATGAAACAATAATAATCAAATGACCATCATATTTTTGTATATACACATTCAGATCTAATTTACACCTTTGGAAGTTTTGCGAGAGAAGGAAGGCATCCATCTTGGAATACCACTCTCTTAGGGCTTGTTTTAACCCATATAGTGACTTCTTTAGTTTGCAAACCAAATATGGATAAAAAATGTAGCCCTCAAGCTACTTCATGTATATCTCCTCATGAAGATATCCATGTAGAAAGGCAGACTTAACATCCATATGTTGCACTTCTCAGTGCTTAGATGCATAAATTGCCAAAACTAAGCGGATGGAGTCCATTTTTGCAACCGGTGCAAAAGTCTCATGGTAGTACACACCTTGGACCTGGGAGAAACCTTTTGCTATCAGCCTTGCCTTATATTTTCAGGTTCTTCCATCAGCAGCAACCTTAGTCCGAAACACCCACTTGCATTGAACCAATTTCCTCCCAGGAGGAAGAGAAACTAGTTCCCAAGTAGTGTTTTTCTGAAGAGATTCTCTTCATCCATGGCAGGTTGTCATCTCGGATCCTTCCGAGCATGGTAGTAAGACTTAGGATCTAAAATTATCATTAAATAACAAGATTCATACAAAAAATAATCGGGACAAGAGAGTGCAATACCTGCTCTTTGAAAATCAAACTGGGTTCTCCTTGGATCATCCAGATTTCCAATGTTATCACCTGCAGAGGAGAGTGTCTTTATAGCCCAAGTTGGGAGATGATTTTGTACTTTAGGTTTTGATTCAGCATTTGATGTTTGCTGTTCACTAATATCAGAAATCAAAGGATCCAAATCAGGGTCATCCCCCCCAATTCCATCATCCAAATATTCAGTAGAATAGGAAGGAAATTCAATAGTTTTCTCCTTCACTAGTTCTACCTCCTGAAGAGGCTCATCGAACATGACACTCCTTTCAATGATGATATATTTTGTTCTGATATCCAACAGCTTGAAACCTTTATATTCATCAGGATATTCAATAAATAGACATTCGATGCTTTGCAGTTGCAAAGCCCTCCTTTTATCAAGAGGAATTCGGGCCCATGCAGTGGACCCAAACACCCTCATATTCGACACATTCGGCGTGTGTCTGAAATATGATTTGAAAGGGGTATTCCATTTCATGGATGAGTGTGTCACTTTGTTCTGAATATATTGTGTAGCATTCATGGCTTCAGCCCACAAATTTGAAGCCAACTTCTTTGATTCCAGCATGCAAGTGGTCATCTCCTTGAGAGACCGATTCTTCCTCTCTGCTACACTGTTCTGCTGGGGAGTTTAGGGGACTGAATATTGGATATGAATACCACTTTGGGAACATATATGCAACAAATAATTACTGATATACTCCTCCCCATTATAAAATCTCAAAATATTGATCTTTTTTCCAGATTCATTCTCAATCAATGCCTTCAAATCAATGAATTTTTCCAAGACTTCCGACTTCTTTTTGATAAAAAAGACCCATGTGTATCTGGAAAAGTCATTAATGAAAGTGAGAACGTACCTTGATCCATTCATGGATGTTGTAGGCATGGGTCTGTTGATATTAGAATGTATCAGCCCCAATATGCATGATGCTCAGCTTACCTTCCCCCGATCAAACTTATGCTCAGGGTGCTTTCCAACAACACAACCCTTGCAAATTCAAGTGGTAGATTTGGTGACCAAGAGGCCTTCAACCATGGAATTATTCTGCAATTTATGCAAATACTTAAAGTTCAGGTGGCTGAACCTCTCATGTCACCGTTTACTAACCTCATTTCCATGAGTCAGCAATCCGGCGGGCTTTGCATCCACTACAAAATGGGAGAACTCATAGGATTTTGCATGATGGTTTGTAAGGCCTTTTGCTGCAAGTTTTACGGATGCAAGTTCTACAATCTCTACATCATATGGGATAAAGGAGACTCTCTTGGGCACTCCCGTATGTGTCATTTGATTAACACTTAGGAGGTTTGATGCAAGAGATGGTACATATAGAACATTGGAAAAATAACCATGCTCAAGATTTACAGTACCTTGTCCTTTGGATATGATTGTGGAGTCATCTCCCATGTGGATGGAAATGGATTTGGCGGTCTCCAAGGATGAGAAAGAGTCTCTTTCAGCCATCATGTGATTCGAAGCTCCAGAATTTATCAAAAGAGCTTTGGACTTCAAAGTGCTTGCCATGAGAGCATGACCTCTTTCATGATGTGGTTCCTGATCTTGCTGATCTATTCTTCGAAAGCTTTTCGAAAGATTGATGTGATTTTTATCAAGAAGAGAAGTAGCTTCATCAAGTTTCTTTTTCATGCAGGCATGTTCATGGTGGAACCCATTCCCACAGTATGAACACTTGAATTTTTCCTTTCCATGATGCCCTTTGGTTTTGTTCTTCTTCGAGTTGGAAGGCTATTCATTCTACTGGTTTTCAACTTCAGGCTTAGGAGCTTCAAATTTGGTTTTTGGGCTCTTCTGCTTCTTTCCTTTACCTTTCATATCTTTGGGCCCCGAAGCATAGAGGGCTTGATCATGGGAGGATTTGATGATCCCCATCTGGACAAGCTTATCATGTTCACTTGTTAGGGACTCAATGAAGGCATTGAGTGATGGAATCTTCCATCCAGGGGTCGTGAGCTTCCTCGCTTGGAATGTAGATACAAACACAAAATAATCAGCTCCAAGTTTGGAGAGAATGGTGAGGATGAGCTGATCATCCTCCTTCTCCACCTTACACTGCTTCAATAGTAAGACAATGTGCTTGAACTTTGTGAAAAAATCATTTAAGGTCTCGAAATTAGAAGGTTGGAGAGACATCAACTCGTTTTCAAGCTGGTAAACTCTCAAATCATCCTGTTTTCCATACAGGGTATCCAATTTGTCCCAAATTTCCTTTGGAGTCTTCAATCCCGAGAGATGGAAAATAATATCCATGGAAATAGAGAGGCACAAGAATTCGAACGCTTCATCTTTCTTGTTCAAGAATCTAGCTTTGTCTATCACATGAGTAGGATCTTCTTCAATGTCCATAGTGACTCGGTAGAGTCCTTTGGCACATAACTGGATCTCCATATCTCCTTTCCATGAATGGAAATTGAACGGAGTTAAGAGTTCGACGGAAGAAGCCTTCTCAAGCTACTGTAGCAAAATCTTTTCAACTATTAAAACCTGCAAATCACAACAAAAGGGGCACCGTAAGGTCAAACAGCTTGCACATTTTAGGCTTTCATCAAACCCAGCATAGTTGATCAAGAAAGCTTGATCAACAATTCCTTAACTTGGGGTATTAAGTGGTAAGCCTTTGCTTTTGGTGCAATGCTGGAATTTTGGGCTTTTTGCTCAATTTTTCATGCAAGATTTGTCAAAAACCATGGTTTTGATAATTCCGAGCTTCGTCCCGTCGTGAGCTATGATACCATATTAATCTCTCACAGTAATCTAGGGACTAAAACAAAGTCTCATAAGAGATTTCAGATAATTAAGCATGAAAATGGCATAATGGTGCTGCAATTGGAGTAGCAGCTCTGATACCATATTAATCTATCATAGTAATCTAGGGACTAAAACACAGTCTCATAAGAGATTTCAGACAATTAAGCATGAAAATGGCATAATGGTGCTGCAATTGGAGTAGCAGCTTTGTATAATCAATAAAGAATGAGTAATACAATACAATGATCATGCAAGGTGCAAGAATGCTAAGACAATTCGAATTCCCAAGGAGGTCATTCAAATTGAATGAATGGGTGTGGCTGAACTAAATGTCAGCCATAGTAAACACACCTAGTTAACCCATTGATCAAGTCGTGATTGACTCAACTGAGCCCTAACTGTATCAGAGTGCAATGGATGACTGAGTCTAACTGAAAGTAGCTCAGACACATGTCACTGCATGCCAATCAACAAGTGGTAGCGCATCATTAACTCCAATGAACCTCGATGATGTTAACTGAATTCAACTTTGGTCATCAGAAGTGGTTGGAGGCGCCCTAGTTGACTCCAATTCATAAATATTAATAAATATAATCAATAAATGAAATGGAGGCACCTACACAACTTAGCTTAACTGATTGTAACAATCTATTAGCAATTAGGTTCATTTATGACACTCAGATCACCCTAGAATGGCTCCCCGATTGAAGGAGAAAGCCCAGTTAGCTTCCCTGATTAAAGGTAGGCATGGGTGTGCTCATGCTGATGGTAGAGAGTGCTTATCTGATGCCGATTAAGTCAATTAAACCTAGGATAGTGGTTTAACAAGGCCAAATTGACCAAATTAAGTTCGCATGTTGGGTAAATGACTCCAACAAATCCAAGAAATAAGGAATTACAATCTTAATTTAACAAATAAATTACTAAGAGATCATAAATAGGTAAAAAGAAAAGAAAAGAAAATAATTAAAAAAAATAAAGTGGTAAGCTTTAAAGAGTTTTACCATTTTCTTTCATTTAGTAATTAATTTTTTTATAAAATAAAGTAAAATTAGTTTAATGTCTTTAGATAAAGACAAAGCATTAGAGGAGAAAAACAAATCTATCATAAGTAAACAATAATTTAAACAAATCTATCATAAGTAAACAAGAATTTTGAATTAATACTTGTGGGGTGTCAAACCTAGAAAGGAGTGAATTATGAGAAGTTAATTAAATAAAACAATTTTATTATATGTAAAGAATGAAAACTAAAAAAGGATGGGGAAAGTTTGGCAATTAAGAAACAAGGTATGGGAAGGTAAAACAAAAAAAATTGAAGGGGGAAGGGGTGGTTGTTAAGATGGACTAGATGGTACAATAAAGAGTGGGCTTGATGTAAATGATATATAAAGGGCTTCTATGATTGATTTAGGTTATATATATTATTAGGATTTTTTTATATTTCAAGGGCTTCGCCAACAAGTCTGGAAGAGTAATGAGAAGTGTGTGTCAAGACCTTGATTTGATTGAAAGAGATGAGGTGTTTGGACTTAGAAGAGTGATCTACAATGGAGGATTTAGAAATACGATTGTGATTGGCGTCGGTTGTGTTCTCTTTTAGGTGGGTTTGGATGAATCGATTGACGTGTCCTATGTAATATTTTGCACAAAAACAAGGGATTTTATAAACACCTTGGGAAAGACGGGGGTCGAATTTTCCTTTGATACTTCTAAAAATCTTCTTAAGATTTTTGTGAGGTTTACAAATAGTCTTAATATTTCTCTTAGTTAGGAGCTTAGAAAGGTGATCAATGACACATTGAATGAAAGGAAGGGAGATGGTTGCAATCTCCATCAGCCATTGAGCCATTGATGTTGGACAATGATAATGAAGAATACATTGCTATAGTCAAAGTTGACATAGAGCTAGAAGATACATTGCTATAGTCCAAAGAGAAGACAACTACACGTGAACCTAAAAACATTATCGAACCAAGTTAAAGGACAATTGTCCCTTGCCAAAAAGTGGTACTACACCTTAAATTTCTCCAACTAGTAAAACAATCATCCAGGACCAACAACTCCTAAGTGTGAATGTTTGATCCAAAATGGAATTAAATATTGGATAAGTCTAGATATGACTAGATGAGTTTAACTAATAAATTTTCACTAAATTGTTATATCAAAACTACATATCATAAAATCATCATTACAAAAGACATATTATAATAAACAATGTTAATGTTGTAGAAATAATAGATCAATGCTATGTGAAATGATGCTAAGAAGAAGCACATGAAATAGATCTTTCTACTAAGAATTCTCACAAGCATACACAGGAAAAATAGAGAGAAGAAAAGAGACTGAATCACATGAATGAAGAGATGAATATTGGTGTGTATCCTTCCATTGAATAATTATGAATAATAGTGTACATAAATAGTACAACCCTCATAGGAAAATCGAATTTTATGGAAACAACTCATAAAGCTCAAAAAAGTTGACTTACTATAATATAGCAAACCCCCATAGGTGGCTAAAGCACTTACCAAATCTATCAAGGACCTCACGAGTTGGAAAAAGCATGAGTGAGTTGTCAAGGAGATGGAAATAACATGCTAATCCTAGAAAATGGAGAAAAACTAATAAAGGATGGGTTGGAAACAAAAGCTCCCAGTTTCCTAGTTGACTAGCTTTTATCTTATCCATAGAAAAGCAGGAAAAGCAGAAAAAGCAGAATAAAGCAGAATCTGTTGTAAAGTCCTGTATACTAATTCTGGATGGTCAAAAGGTGGTCAAGATCAACCCAGAATTGGAAATAAATCATTCCTAGGATATAGATGGCATGTATTGACTTTAAGGTGCAAGTGGATGCCAACTAATTAAGCTAGTGGGTGAATAATTAATCAAATAATGATTAATTATTTTATCATAAGTTGTGAGTGGGTTTAATATATTCCTACACCCCCCTATAAGTATGACAAAAAAATATGGATGCATATAGGGCCCAGCTACAAGGCTATGGTCACCCTTTAACAATTATTATGTCCAGAAAAGTGAGGAAAGAGGCAAAACCACATGGGGAAAATCCCCCCTCAAGATAGGACAAGGCACAAAATTTCAAATATGTCTTCAACATATCTTCATCTTCACTTTAATGAGCTGAATGAACTGCTTCTGGATGAAGGAATTTTTGAAGAAATCATGAACTCCATGATCATGCACTGGAGTGTAGAACCTGCAAGAAGGAAGAGGAGAGACTCCTTGTATCTCATCAACTGATGAAGTAGGAGCATTATTTGAATGCTTCTTTCTGCTGTCAAACTCTGATCTGCAAACATAATCTGAAATGGAAAAGAGATCTGTGCATACTCCTTTCCAAAGAGTACAAAAAATAAGGCAATTTATTTCACACCCAATTTCCTGAATAGCTGCAAAATTGTGATGTGAATCACATGTCAATCTTCCAATTTGATGTAGCACCTGTATAGATCTGATATGAGGCAGATAAAACTTTGATATATCAGAAACATTAGCATATGAAACAACAAAGACAAAGGCTTCAGTGGCTCCATGAGGATATAGGGCTAGACTAGGAAAATTATGAACAACTGGGGAAAACTGATAGGTGTAAAAATCTGAATGATGGATGGGCTTAAGATTTGAATCATAATTGTTTAGAACAGATCCAAACATGTTTAATATTAGTCCAAATATGACTAAGGACATGGATAACCAACCAATGAAAGATAGGAAAGACTTCAAACCATGTAAGATAAATATCACTGCATAAGAGACCAATGAGGAATCAACTAATGATCTTGGGATTTGTATGAGGTATGGTAGATGGTATGGATGGTGGTATTATATGTGTATCAACCTGCAAATATGATTCTAAATCAGAATCCAAAGGATCACATATAAGCATATCGATAGACTCATGGGAATACACTGGTAATGAATCCTCTGTATGAAAGGAGGAAATAAGGAGATGTTCAAAATCTTCAAGAAGGCTCTGAGTATTGATGCCAAGAACAAAGGAGGATATGCTGAAGCACATGAGATCAAGTAAGGTAAGTGGTATGGCACAAATAAGGCTTGATTTGGCTAAACAAACATCCTAGAAATCACTGGGTTACGCATCATCAATGAGAGAGGTATGCAAGAGGTGTGAAGAATCTGGCACATAGATCTCAGAATATAAGATAGGAGATTTAGAGAACAATGAATGGGTTATAGGATCATAATCAATATCAACAGAAGCTCCATATGTTACTTCTTTTTTCATCAATAGTATCACAAGAAGAAAAATCACCATCAAGAGACACAGAAAAAGATGGCTCTTCAATATTTGTTTCTTCATTGAAGGAGGAAGCATTCGAATAAAAGAGGGTAGCAGCAACATGAAATGTATGAGAAACTTCTTCATCATGATCAACTTCATCAGATAATGTAGAGGCTAAGAAATCTTGAGAAAGAGAACAAGAGGAGATGCTAGGTTCACTCCATGCTTCATCTTCAATTTCCTGCAAACCAAAAGCTTTGTCCAAAATTTACCAAAGCTCAAATGGAAATTCAGTAGAATCTATGAGATGATATATATTTGGAGACATTCCCAAACACATAATTCCATAAGCTCTATCACAATTATTTAGCCAATCAATCTTCTCTTCATAAGACTCAGGTTCACTCAATGCACCAATGGAGACATCAAAGAGACATTGCCTCTTCAAGTATGCACTCATCTTTGGCTTCCAATTAGCATAGTTGAAAGGAGATAGTAGAGGAACTTTTGAATCCATATTGAAGTTGTTGATATGCTCTAAGAGATACTCTCTGCAACTTGCAAAACAAACTAGGAGAAAATCTTGTAAGCTAGACAAGCTCTTCTTCAGAGAGGGATAGGAGACTGGAAGCGCTCCTCAACTCTGTAGAGCTTGATCAACCTTGTAGCTCTGATACCATGTAGAAGTAATAGATCAATGCTATGTGCAATGATGCTGAGAAGAAGCACAGGAAATAGATCTTGCTACTAAGAATTCTCACAAGCATACACAAAAAAAATAGAGAGAAGAAAAGAGACTGAATCACATGAATGAAGAAATGAATATTGGTGCGTATCCTTCCATTGAATAATTATGAATAATAGTGTACATAAATAGTACATCCCTCATAGGAAAATCGAATTGTATAGAAACAACTCATAAAGCTCAAAAAGGCCGACTTACCAAAATATAGCAAACCCCCATAGGTGGCTAAAGCACTTACCAAATCTATCAAGGACCTCACGAGTTGGAAAAAGCATCAGTGAGTTGTCAAGGAGATGGAAATAACGTGCTAATTCTAGAAAATGGAGAAAAACTAATGGAGGATGGGTTGGAAACAAAAGCTCCCAGTTTCCTAGTTGACTAGCTTTTATCTTATCCATAGAAAAACAGGAAAAGCAGAAAAAACAGAATAAAGCAGCTGTAAAGTCCTGTATACTAATTCCCTGTATACTAATTCTGGATGGTCAAAAGGTGGTCAAGATCAACCCAGAATTGGAAATAAATCATTCCTAGGATATAGATGACATGTATTGACTTTAAGGTGCAAGTGGATGCCAACTAATTAAGCTAATGGGTGAATAATTAATCAAATAATGATTAATTATTTTATCCTAAGTTGTGAGTGGGTTTAATATATTCCTACAAATGCAAACTAGATTAAAAAACTGATATCATATCACAAAATACACTAAACTCTAATATTTAAAACTACAAAATATCATAAAATCATCATTACAAAAGACATATTATAATAAACAACTTTAATGCAAACTAGATTAAAAAACTGATATCATATCACAAAATACACTAAACTCTAATATTTTAGTAGTGCAATTCTAACACCTTGTCTTACTTATGCATAATCTCAAATTTTAGTCACACTCATACATTCTTGTGAAACTTTGTTACACATATTTATCAATGTATAACCCAATACATTCGTGTGAAACTTTGGTACACATCTTTATCAATGTGTGACCTAATATAATAGCTCTACTAATTTGTCATCAATTTCTCCATTTTAAAATTACACAATAAAATTTTAAATTCACACTTTCTTATGAAAAAGCACAAACTCACCACCTCCTCCATTTAACATTACACAATAGTTTTAAATTCACAATTTCTTATGAAATAGAACACACTCACAACCTAATTCCAAGGGATCACTATGTACGCTTGAAAAAATGGAACTTGGAATATTTTTCTTTCGACACTTGAATCCATATATTTACATTTCCTTATTTTTAAAGATTTCGACTACGTGGCAATCGTAAATTAAATGCGAAATATAAAATTGGGAATCCTTAAATGACATAACGAGCGACTGCCTTTTGTAGAGAAATTTAGAACAACCTAGCATCATAATTGAACAATTTATATTCTCAGAAAATAAACTCTCGAAGCACCGAGATCTCTCTTTAACGTCACCATCTAAACACTTTAAATACCTGCGTAACGCTAGCACTCTTCGCCGCGAGTTGTTTGAAGTATTTTTGCATCGATTTATGCTGTTCCTTGTCCATTAAATCTTTCATTCAGTAGGTTTTCAGATACAGCTTTCAGCGATCTTGGTCTCGGTCTCGTTCTCGGCCTCGAACATAAGAGCTTTTTCGAAGCTGAATTGCGTGAAATATGGCGGTTTCAAAATGCCTTCCGGTATGGATTTTGTTACTGTTGTTCTTGACTGAAGTCGAAGTCGGTTGTGAGGGTTTTGTGCCGGACATTTTAGGGCGCGTTGTGAGCCCCTGGGATGACATTTGGCTGGATCCTCTTAAAGTCTTGGAAGAAAATCCTGTCTCGGCTCTCGGCGGAGACATCGGCAAAGTTTCGTTAACCAGAGTGGACTGGAAGGAGACTCCAGAGGCTCACATTATCAAACTTGACGTTCCAGGTAACATTATGTCAAAATTTATATCTAAATGATCTGAAGTCATCAGGTAACATTATGTCAAAATTTATATCTAAATGATCTGAAGTCATCTGGAGGTAGTTTAAAGATAAAATGTGATGCTGTTGAAATTTCCGTTATCAAAATTGACGTTGCAGGTAACATTATGTCAAAATTTATATTAGTTTAAAGATAAAATGTGATGCTGTTGAAATTTACAAAATAGAGTTGCTCCCTCAAATATTTCTTGAAATTTACATCTAAATTTCAAAATATAAAGGTTTAACGTTGAAATTTCCCCAAATAGATGGGACAAGCACCATTAAGTCGCATATTTCGTCTAAATTTTCAGAATTTGAATGCTCTTAAGGTCATACTGGACATAAATTTTTTGATATTGTTAAAAATTTCAAAATTTTCAGGGTTTGATCTTAGCGGGTAGGTCAAATTAAAGATAGCTGTGTTGTTGCAGGGATAAAGAAGGAAGACATTAAGATTGAGTTCAAGGGCAGCGTGCTGACCGTGAGCGGAGAGCAGCTGAAGGAAGAGATCGGCAAGTCCGAACAGTGGCACCGAGCGGAGCGATTTGTCGGGAAATTTATCCGGCAGTTCCGTTTGCCGGACGGCGACATGGAAGGCATCAAAGCGAGCTTGGAGAACGGCGTGCTTATGGTGACTGTGCCGAAGGTGGAGAAAAAGGCCGGCGAAGTGAAAGTTATCATTATCGAATCCGATGGCGGAAACCGGAAACCTGACGAACTGTAACAGCTTGATCATGAATTGTATAATTGCATCGTATTTCCTGGTCTAACGAACTGTAAAATCGTTTTGTTTGGGAATAATAAAAGTAGATTAGGTATTTCCGTTGGACAAAAGTTTGATCCCATACACTTCAAAAGCTTTTGCTTATGAAGTTTCCATGGCTGAACCGTAAATTTAATTTTTCTTTGCGTGGTGCTTAAATAATGGCTTTGTTTTAGTAATTTTCGTAAGTGCTTTTGATGGTGAACATCTACAGAGTGAAAATCAATTTGGAAAGTTAAAGAAAAGAAAAAGTATATAGAAACATTACAAAGAGTGTCGGTGACCATAACAAGACCGAAACCGCCATAGCGACTGATACTAAATGATTACAGACAAACAGAGTTTTGGAAAGGCGGAACGAGAAACCGCCATAGCGACTGATACTAAATGAACACAGACAAACCGAGTTTTTGAAAGGCGAAACGCCAACGGACACAGACAAACAGAGTTTTTGAAAGGCGGAACGCCAACGGATTGGGAAAGTTGGGGTTTGGCTTCACTAAAACAATTGTGTCTCCAATTTAATTTTAAAGTAGCCGTTCTCGAGCCTTCGATTTTCACAAAAGGTCATTCAAAAACTATGATTTATTTTAATTGATTCACCACGGGTTGTATGTTTTAGTTCTGTATTTTTGGAATTCGCTGCGTGTAATTCCATTTTTCCATTTTTTTTAAAGTTATGTAGGGTTTACATTCTGGTTTATTATTAGGAGGATTATGGAGGTTGTTCCACAAAATTTCCTCTACATTCTTGTTTATTATTAGGAGAACAACGAAAGTTGTTCCACAAATTTCTGTGTATATCCTATTTTTCCAAATTTTAAAGTTATGTAGGGTGTACTTTTTTCTTTATTATTATTAAGAGGACCATGGAGGTTGTTACACAAAAGAATTTATAAAAAAATAGTTTCAAATTAAATTTTTATAAAAAAGTAGTTTCAAATTAAATTTTTGAGGAAATGGTTTCAAATTAAATTTTTGGGTTGTATTGTTATGTTTTTAATTTTTTTTGTAAAATATGTATTTTTAATTATATTTTTATTAAATCATGTAAACATATAAAATATTTTATTTTTTATAATTAATAATTAAACTATATAATATATAAAAATAAAAAATAGAATTAAAATATATAGTATATAAAAAATATAAATATAAATATTTTATTAAATATAAATATTTTATTTTATCAAATAAAATTTATTTTTTTAGAATTTATATGGAAGCACAATAAAATAATACAAGGTAGAGAAAATATAAAAAATAGAATTAAAATATATAGTATATAAAAAATATAAATATAAATATTTTATTAAATATAAATATTTTATTTTATCAAATAAAATTTATTTTTTTAGAATTTATATGGAAGCACAATAAAATAATACAAGGTAGAGGAAATATAATATAAGGGTAGAGAAAATATAATATAAGGTAGAAAAAATAGAATGATTTTATCATATATAAATTATTTATTTTATTAAATATAATCAAGATTATTTTTTGAATTTATTGAATTTATGTACTAAAGAAAATCACAATAGTATAAGGTAAAGGTAGGTAGATTATGTCAAATCTTGCTAGCTCATTTGGTTAAGGAGTGGGTATCTTTAGTGGGGCGATCTTGGTCTAAACCCCTTAGGGGTGAGCTAGTTGGGAGGAGACATCCAAAAATCCAACCATGTTAAGGGTTGGTGTAGCCCATGAATTACAATAAGGTGGGATTTTTCATACAGAATGAATAAACACATAGGTGCTAAGGCTATGGAGTAGTTTGTTGTAGGTAGAGACAAGGTGAAATCAAGTATAGAGTAGTTTGTTGTAGGTAGAGATGTGAATATGGATAGGGTGGTTGTTTTCTCAAGAGGTGCAAAGGTAGGGCATATTGAGTATGCAAAGGTTAACAGTAAAGAGAGCTTATCGACTAGGTGAACACAAATTCATTGTCGAAATTAATGTTGATTAATGGATGGGTAGTTTTTGTCTTTTCCAAGGAGGATGATATCCCCAAAGTTTTGGCTAGGGTTTGGATGATAAAGGAGGGATCTTTAAACCTGTGGCTAGGGTTTGGATGATAAATGAGGGATCTTTAAACCTGAAACGCTAGCATTCTTCTTTCGACCCTGAAAGAGAAAAATTGACAAGGAGGCATTTGTGGGTTCTATTGCCAAGGTTTCTAATTGAATTATAGACGCATAATATCTGTGAAGCCCTAGCAAATTTCCTTGGTTGGTTCATGAAGATGGAGAAAAAATGTTATTTGGGGTCGAAAACAAATGGATTTTGTCATGGTTGAGATGGACATCACTAAAGGTTTACTGGCTGAAGAGGAAATCCTTTGGGACGAGAGGGTTATCAAGTTACGTATAGATTACTTGCACATTCCTTTCCAATGTCATTATTTATGTGAAGGCTAAAATAAAGGACATCCAATAAATTCAAAATAGAAAGCCAAGATTCTACAAAGGATGGAAAGAATAAGTGGAAAGGAAAGGATAAGAAGGCTAAAACCATGGCACATCAGTGCAAGGATCTAAAAAACCACTCTAACCATTGCAACATTGATAGCCACACTGAAGACAAGTGTTAGAAGTTACACATTGATGTAAACTCCAAGAATTGCAAGTATGGTGCCAAGAAGAAGAACCTTAATTAGAGAAAATCTGGGGTCTAAAATGGGCCTCCTAAGGAAAATAATAAAATAATATTTATGAATTTTGAAGGAAGAGAGAAAGAAACTATTTTTTTTCTTTGTATTTCAAACATATCTCCATGTTCTTTTACTCAAATTTTGAGCAGAAGCACTTGTTGGATGCATAATTAAATTCCACATCCAATGAGTACCCACACTGCATACTTTTTATGGGCCCCACCCCATGAAAATGAGAAGGGACGCATCAAAATTATACAGTGTGGGTACTCGTTGGATGTGGAATTTAATTTTGCATCCAATGAGTGCTCCTGCTCGAAATTTGAGTAAAACGAAAGGAATATATGTTAAAACGATGAAGAAAGAATATAGTCTTTTTATGACAAATTTACCAAGTCAACCAATATGGTTGCCACTTTTTCTTGAAATTTCATCATCATACCGTAGTAAGAATGGGACATATAGGATCTACATCGACTATAGAGAATTGAACAAAATCGCACTCAAGAATCGGTACCCTCTACCCAAGATCGATGATTTGTTGGACCAATTGCAACATTCCAAGTACTTCACCAAGTTCGATCTCAAATTGGGATACCACTAAGTACAAGTGAAGGAATAAGACACTTGGAAGAATAACTTCAAGACTAAGGAAGGTATATATGAATGGTTAGTAATGTCATTTGGTTTAAGCAATGCACCAACTACATTTATGTGTTTGAAGAATGATGTATTATTCCCTTTATTTGATACATTTGTTATAGTCTATCTAAATGACATACTGGTTTATAGTTCTACCTAGGAAGATCATATCTTGAACATCTTAAGCACAAGTTAGAGAATCTAAAAAATTAGCACCAATTGGTGACTAATTTGAAGAAATATGAGTTTTCCTAGCATTCATTGATGTATTTGGGGTATGTGATTGGTAGAGCGGGACTCAATATTGATCCTACAAATATCAATGAAATCACTAAGTGACCAACTCTAACAAATGCCACTTATCTTAGGATATTTTTGGTGGAATCAAAATACCTTTCAAAGTTCATAGCTTCCTTTTCAGTTGTGGATGCAACTCTCCATGACATAATAGCCAACAAAAAGGGGTTCCAGTGGGGACAAAATAGACAAAATACCTTTGAAGATATCAAGAGAAATATCAACCAAGCATCATTTCTTGTATTGTCCAGCTTGCAGAAGCCCTTCGAATTGGAGACATATGCAAGTTGGTATTCCATGGGAGTGGTTTTAATGCAAGGAGGAAGGCTAGTATGCTATCATTCTGGAATGTTTCAAGGGGGAGTCCTAAACCACCCTACCTATTATAAGGAACTCTATGCCCTAGTTCAATATGTTGAGAAGTGGAAGAACTATTTGATGGGAAATGAGACTATTACTCACACCGATCACCAACCACTAGAATATTTGCAATCCCATTGTAAGCTACATCATACCAAACATTATAAGTAAATGGGATTCTTACAACAATTTTATCTAATCATCAAAGATAAGAAGGAAAGTACTAAGAAGTAGGAATACATGCTCTCAAGAACACCTACAACAAATATTACATCTTTGGAAAATATTATGCACATGGAACCTTTCACCCATGATGCATACAAGGAGGAATGAGTAGAAGATGAGGAATTCAAGGATTTATTTCAACAGCTGCAAGGCCAATTCCATGTAGAAGAAGGTGACATAAAGCTTACTATCATATCCAACATAGGTTACTCTAAAATCTATAAAATATTTGTGTTTCTAAAGGAAAGAGATTCCAACTTATCAGAGAGTTATACACCTCCAAAGTTGTGTGGAATTTTGGTGCAGGGAAGATGGTTGAAAACTTACAAATGTATTTTTATTATACTAGAATGTAAGAATACGTAGCTCGATTGATCCAAGGATGCATATATTGTTGTACATGCAAGCCTAGTAATAGGAAGTAAGGGATATACCATCCCTTACCTATTCCTATGATACCATGGGAGAGAATCTCAATGGATTTTGTGGGTGGTCTTCCAACCACTAGGAAGTGACATGACTACTTATTTATGGTGGTTGATTGATTAAAAAAGATGTGCATTCTTATTCCTTGTAAAAAGACTACCAAAAGATAGGAAGCAACACAAATGTTATTTGAACACGTTGGGGTGCACTTTTGGATACCCAAGAGCATCATCTCATACTAGGATACCGTATTTCTTAGTGTCTTATAGACTACATTTTGGGAGAAAATGGAGATGAAGTTGAAGAGATCTACAACATTTCGTTCATAGATAGATTCACTTGTACAAAATGATAAATTAATGACTAAAAACTGACTAAAATTCAGATATAAACGACTATTTTTGAGATGGTGACTAATAGTAGATAATTTCCACTATCTTATAGCTTGATTAACTTAGTCATATTTAACTTAGTCATTAATTGGTTGGCTTATTAGTCATTAATTTATTCTTTTATGTAGCCATTGATTTAGTCATTGATTTCCGCAATTAATGACCAAATATACGACTAAATAAACTACTATATGATAAAGCAAGATAACCTATTAATGACTAAGATAAATATGACTAAACACTAGTCACGCTATAAGATATTGGAAAATAGCTACTAATAGTCATGGATATGAGAATTTTAGTTATTTTCTTAGTCACAAATTTATGATAGGGCACAAAGGAATCGAACCACCAACCTCTTGCCTATAATTAGGAAGGTGCTCTTCCTTTGAGCTAGCACCCTTTCAAAAGTTGTTATTGCCTAACAATGATGATATTCAAACAAATTTTGCATCATTCAAACATACAAAATAATGATTACCAAGTTACGATAGATCTATAATGGCTTACCTTGTACTAGTCATTCAAGTCCTTCAACAACATTTATTAAGTGCAAATATATATTTGCAAAACTCCCATAAATTTATAGGTTCTTCTCAAGGTTTTTCTCATACAGGTCCTTTAACACCAACTGAGGTGTTGATTGCAATTAAGCCATTATGGATCTATAGGAATGACAAGCATGCATCCATTGTTAAACTATCTATTAAGTCATCTAGAGCCATGCCAAGATATCTGAATTTGACTGAAAATTCATAAGTAACTTGAAGATAATGGTGGATGATGCCATTGAAAGCAAAATTTCAGTTTATATAGAAGCAAAGGATGAGGAAGTGGTGGCCCAAACTCATATTCCTCCAATGTGGTCCAAGCCACCATCCCCTGTGTTGTCTCCTTTCACACACTTGGGGGTTAAGCGCAACAGAAATATACAAGATTCTAGGCATGTCCTTGGGGCCAAGTCTCGAGTCAAGTACTATCACTTGATATTGACTCCTCCGTTTAGGAAAAACTCTTAATGAATCCAAGGGGGGTGGTCCCTAAGAAAGAGTTTAACTAAGGATTTTTGTTTTAGTTGTTAAGGATAGAAGTAAAAAATTTAGGATTTTTTGGAGTAAAATATTGAGACAAGATTGTTTTCAAACTTAAAAGTATATTTCACCAGCATAACATCAACACATAAGCAAAATTGAAACATTGTGAATTAGATTAGTTCCAATGGAGTCAAAGTAAATAAATAATGTTGTTGAAAATGAAATGTTTTGCAATGTGTCCTGGTTAGTTTTAATTATTGAAAGATGAGTTGAGTTACAAGAAGGGGATTCTCGATATATTGTAAAGTGTTGAGAATATGTTTGGTAGATAATGAAAGTTGCTCCTCACTCAGAAATGTGGCCACGATTGTCAAATTTCGTATGCCAGATCTTCGTAATGTTTTATGGGGAGTTAATTTTATTAATGGATTATTAGATTAATGTGTGGAATTGTTAAAGTGTCACAAATCACTTTTGATTTCCGAACGACCAAGAAAAGACTACAGAGGGAAATAGCATACACAAAGTTTATGACAAAATGTTTGTTCCAATTTGATAAAGAAAATATGCTTGTAAAAAAAATAAACTAAAGACAAATTAGGACCACAAACTATGTGTCATTTTCTGATCATCCACCAATAATTGACAAAAATCCTTTGGTTGGTGGCGAGAGCATACTTCGTGGAATTGAGTCAGGTATGAAATTTTACTTATTTGAAGAATTAAATTTCAGAAAATTAATTAAACTATAAAACATTTCTATAATGTGGAATGTGTGCATGTGTTAATTAGTAAAAAGAGAACCATGAAGGAGAATGTGAATCCCCCCTAGGGGGGATGGAGTGTGGGCTTTATGTAGACCAGTTTCTTTATTTATTAACGAACTTTAAAATTGATGAAATAAGAAATTAAAATGTCTATTGACCCTTTAAAATGGATCGAAAGGATTACACACTCTTTGGAAGAAAAGAGGAAAGAAGAAGGGGGGAGAAGGAAATATTTCGGGTGCTCTAGATGATAAAAAATTTGATTTTCGGTAACGTTTCATTCTCCTTTTTCTCAGACATGCTAAGAACCAGTGATAAATTTATTTCAGAACTGCATGGATTAATCAGATAAAAGTACAAAAAAATCACACCACTCAAGTACTTGAAAAATTGTGAAATTCTTATGAAAAAAGCACTTAAAGTACAAATCTAGACCTAGTTTAGGATGATACTTTTAAAGAAATTCTAAATATGATATGCATCAATAAAACAATCATATTTTAATATAATAATTTTCAGATCTAAATTTTTCCAAGCACAAAGAACTGGTAACCGAGAAATATTTGAAGGTTAGAGAGAGAAGGGAGAGATCCTCAAGCCCGATATTGAAATGTATGAAGGATATGAAGAATATTTGAAACAAAACACATTAGATTGCAAATGGTATAATGTAATGGAAAGGAAGTGGATGCAACTGAGCTCCAAATCCTTTTCACCTAAAGAAACCTGCAAAAACTAGATAATAATTCAAACAAGCATGGTTAATATATTACATTTCATCATAGAAAACAAGGAGAATATTAGTACAACTGAATACAATCTGTTACTCCTGATATATTCTACAAATAAAAATAAAGAACAAATTGACAATAGAAAATTCTCATCCAAAAGGAATCTAGATCAATACTACCAAACTTGACATAAAAGAAATCCTAATTTAGGTGAATATCACCTCAGAAATTATCCAATTGCATAATCATGAGACAATGCCACAATGAGCCTCCAAATCCTTCAATATTGATAATAAAAATGAAATAAAAACAATACAATGAGAAAAGTTTCAATACATCCTCCTAAATGAGGAGTGTTGGAATATTATTAAACCCACTCATAACTTAGGATACAATATTTAATCATTATTTGATTAAATTCCTACCCACTGGCTAGATAGTTGGAATCCACTTGCACCTTAAAGTCAAAACTTTCCATTTATATCCCAGGAATGCTTTAATTCAAATTATGGGTTGATTTTGACCACTTTATGGACTCCCAGAATTAGTAAGTGCGATTTCCTGCATATTCTTCCTTATTCTGTTTTTATCCAGCTTTTCTGTGGATAGGGTAAATCTAGTTAACTAGGAAATTGGTATCTTTTGTTTCGAACCCATCCTCCATGATTTTCTCTCCATTTTATAGGATTAGCATGTTTTTCCATCACTCCTGACAACTCACTCATGATTTTTCTAATTCGTGAGGTCCTTGACTGATTTGGGAAGTGCTTTAGCCACATGTGGAGGTTTATCATATTTGGTAACTCTACCTTTCTAAGCTTTATGAGTTGTCTCCATACAACTTGATTTTACCTATGAGGGATGTACTATTTATGTACACTAGTATTCATCATTATTCAATGGAAGGATACACTCCAATATTCATCTCTACATTCATGTGATTGAGTCTATTTTCTTCTCTCTATTTTTCCTGTGTATGCTTATGAGAATTATCTTAGTATAAATATCCATTTCCATTTCTTCTTCTTAGCATATTTTCTCATAGCATCGGAGCTAATATTTCTACAAGGAGAAAATACCTTGTGTTTATACCTAGAAAATAGCCCAAACCCCAAGAGGGCACAATTCCCAATGACGAGGTGGTTTTTATGGTTGAGAGAAAAGTGGGAAGAGGTTTGAATTCATGGGAGGGGAGTATTTCATCTCTCATGAGGTATACCACTTGGTTTGTGAAGCCTCCACCTCTTCTAACCACTTCATCCAAGTGGTAAGACACACCCTCCATGAGAGAATGTGTCCCCCTTTGATAGAGGTGAGTTGGAGATCCTCCTTTGATGGATGAAGATGTTCCTCTATGCTCATAAATTACCTAGAAAATATCCTCAACAACCTTGACACCTCAGAGACAATTCCTAGACAAGCTTCCTTTGATTTAGGAATTGGATTTTCTCCATTTTTCCCATTTATTTTACCCGCTGAGTCATTTTGGAGATAAAATCCAAATCAATAATTGAAAATTACTAATTTGACTCTCAAAAGTGGGTTAAGGGGTTAATTGTGGGATTTGGGTTCATAAACGAGCATCCCCATGACCAAATTGGCTCCCTCGGCCCAAATTTATGACCTTTTGAATTTTTACAATTAAAGTACACCTTATCGATGATTTTATTAAAAAACTAAAAATTAAAAAAAACTATGAAAGATTTAGCACATGTCCAGAAGACATTGGGGTGATGAATAGCATGGTATAATACATAGACCTTAGGCTTTAATAACCTTTTAAGACATAATCACCAATACCACCATCCCAGCTTTGGAGGATTTTGAGTAAAAAACTTGAAAATTATGTGTCGCTTAAAAAAACATCACATAATCGACAAGAAAAAAAAAACACTTAAGGTAGATGACGTTGATGACCAGACCTAAGAAGGCCAAGACTTTTACAAAAAGAAATCATCATGCTATGTCATTTATTAGAATTCCCCCAAGGGGGTGTGAACATGAGAAAAAGGGATCACAACTGGCCATGATGAAACCATGGAACTTCCTAAGCGCTGAGTAAGAACACTGATTTTTTCCGATCCTTGTTGGATCACTTGAACAATACCCTAAGTGCAACTTACTAGATAACATCTGGCTCCAACTATGGGACGTGCACTCGACTGATCTGCAATCAAAGAGAGTGTGCGAGGACCCTAGAATGTCTAGTTCATGTAAGAAACTAAAGTGCATTAGTCCCATATACATGTAAATTAATGCCAAAATGAAATACATGTTTGAGAATAATATGCAAAAAATATGGTACATAAAACTATGATACTTAAAACTGTGATACGAAATTATGGTACATAAATAATATACAACAATAAGTTATGATACAAAAGGAAAAGGGTTTAGAAAAGTCATGATAATCTCCCCTTGGGAATTAGATAGGATCGTTGAAGAAAATTTTCAATTTTTTCCCATTCACTAGTAACATCAACTTTTCTCCTTCCATAGTGTTGAGAAGGAAATAATTGGTGCCAGCCACATTGTAGATGATGAATGGCCCCATCCAGAGACTATCGAACTTCCCATGTTTTCCTGGATTTTCCCTTTGTTTGTCCCATAATATATAAAACTATATATCCAATATGAGCCAAGATTTTATAGGTCTATCAATGCAACACATGCTTTCATAAATCAATCAAACCATTATTAGTCTCAATGCAAGTGTTATTTAAGTTTCACATGAAAAACATAAAACATTGTGATAAACTTGTACGTAGGCACTACGTAGGGGCATTATTCTTTCCAATTATAAATAAAGCATACTATTTTTTCACTATTTTTTCAAAGTTATTGAAATATAGTAGTGCACATTAGTCCTAATTTCAATATCACCAAGTAAAAATTGCAACAAGCTACTAAATAACAAATATTTAATGCTAACATAAATATATTTTAGATCTTCACTTAGACACTTTGATCCAATAATTCAACACCATTACTTAGATAGATTTGCAGCAAAGCTTCCTTTAGTAACTAAAACACTGCAAATGTAAAGTGGAACTATAATAGAGTACAAAATGGGTTTCAATGGCTTCATATTTCAAAGAGTACAACAATATGTCTAACATAAATAACTCTTTTACAAATCAATTCTTCACATGTACTATTTGAACCACTCTTTAAAACAATTTGGATCACTGTTACAAATATTTAAACTACTTTTTAAAACATTTTGGATCACTATTACAAATATTGTTTCAACATAGATCACTCATTGTAACATTATTAACCTATACAAGAAAAAGAGGCTATTCTTTATAACTACATATTTAAATTGCTAATTAATTTTGCTAGATCGATGATCAATCATTCCCCAATTCCTTAAATTACAATTTTATGTTTTTGAGGTGAAATAACTAAGCCCCAAATGATTTAATGATCAATCCCTTGTTGACCAATATCTTATCGTGTTCATTCGTAGAGTTTATTTTTTAATTGTGAAAAATAAGGTCAATATATTGTGGCAATTGGGGGGTGGAAGTGGGGAGTAGGGTATGGGGGTTTATATGTACTTGGGGTGGGGGTATGTAGTAAAAATGGGGAATATATCCTAAAAATAAGGTTTTTTTAATTGGAAATATGCATTGGAAGAGGGGCTCAATAAAAGGATTTTGGTAGGTATTTATCGATATCTAGTGAAATTATGGGTATTCTTTAATATCTCATGAATGAAGGTGATATGGAATAGATTCAATGAATAAATACCCTGTGGATCAACCCTAGTCATATTGTTGATCAAATTTTCCCAATTCATCAATGCTTCAATGAGCATCCATATTAGCATCTTGAAGTTGCTTCATATTATCACAATCTACTTGTAAAATGAACCCTAAATTTAGCATCTTGAACTTGCTTCATAAATGAGCAAGATAATGTGGAAAACGAACCCTCTAATAACCCAGAACCTAACCCAAACATGAACCCAAACCCAGAGGGGTAACAAGGTCGAAACTCACAGATTCTTGTGCGTTTGGTGTCATTGAGGTGCCTTAGCTCATCTATTAGAGGGGGGGATCATTTGAGACAGTCTTTCGCCGATGCATTGGATATAATAACAAACACAATTGCCAATGCCCAAGGAGCTCTGTACAACATTAGCTCGTACAGAGAATCCAAGAGGCAATACTACTCCGATGGATTGAGTTATAAAGACATCAAAGACCTAAAGATTACAAAAGACCAATTATTTTCATTATTATGGGACCCTAGCACCGGATTGGTTCCACCTACCAGTCGAGCACACATTTCCATAGACTAGTGCGTTGAACCAAATATAAAGGCCAATTGGATGGATCGTTGGTATTTGGTCTTCAATGAAGACCCTCATGGGAATAGGGACATCCCATTTTATTTCCTTAGGAAGTTGTATGCATAATTCATCCTAGGGAAACACGTTAACTATTTCGATATCTTAGGCTTCTAGGGTGTTGGTCATGGGATGCCCCAAGATAGGGAAGGGGCTAGGACGGATCCTAACCGTGTGCCATGCCCTCCACGCACACCAAAACCCCCTCGGCTATATCCTCCTGCGGGTCCTATGATTGAGGATACACAAGAGGCATTATTTGACTTGGTAGATACATTGCTTCAGCATGGGACTAATGTCCAAGGCAATGTAGGCCAAGGGGTTGGCACTTCTAAGGCCGACCCATCTACAGGTCACAAAGGAGATGCATAGCATTCAGAGCATCATGTTACTCCACACCCTTGCACATTGTGTGGATGGCATATGCTATGACCCTGCTTCAGACTTCGAGGACGATGGATTACTTCGATTTGTAAGTAAAATTCATTATTTTCATATTATATTTTGTTTCATATTGTTTCGCAATTTATTTCTATTTAATTATCTAACAAATTATGTGAACAAATATACAGCTGGTGTCCCATGGCACACCAGAGTCGCATAGTCTGTCCATCAATGTTGAGAACATTGATGTAGCTATCAATATTCATATGGGTTTGGTTCTTCACCATTAGCGGTAAGAACTATACTTGTTAATTTGTCAACTTTATTTACATATTTATAGTAGAGATTGTAACATTCAATACATCCTAATTTTGATACAACATGTTTTATGCAGGGTGATCAGGATGAGTACATTGAATCTCAGCCTAGTCCCTCTCATGCAGAGGTAGATTCCCAAACACAGGTATTATTTTAAATATGCTTTTAATTATGTTTCACTTTCTTTGGAAAAATCATTTTTCATCCATCATGTATATGTCTCGTTTTCTTTGTATTATCTGACATTGACATATGTTACGTTATGCAAGCAATGATTGAGCCATTGGTTCTTGAAGAGCACCAACGCGAGGTTGTTTCTAACCCACCTCTTCCTCCCCACCAGGTACATGTATGTTTCACTTTCTTTGGAAACATCATTTTTTGTCCATGTAGTATATATGTCTAAGATTCTTTTTATTATCTGAATTTGACATGTGTTATTTTATGTAGGATTCTATTGAGGCACCGGTGCTTGAAGAGCACCAGATTGATGACCCACCTATCATGATCCAGCAGGTACGTTTATGTATCGCTTTCTTTTAATTGTGATTTTAATGATTCAACATGTACTTTTTAAATTTTTTGAAATTGTCTAATTGTATCTTTATCCTTTTGTACATAGGAGCGTGAGTTTGATGAATATGTTCAAAAAGCGAGCTTCTTCGCTAGTACAAGTAGAAGTCTCTTTCTCTCGTTGCTAGTTAATCGATCGACTGGTTACACACCTCCTCTGACAAGGCAGCAGGTAAGTTTATGTATCGCTTTCTTTGTACGTTTATGTATGGATTTCCCTGATTTGGTGCTTTCTCTTTGTACGTTTTTGTAGGTTTATGTATCGCTTTGAAATATGTTACTTTATGCAGGAATATATTGAGACATTGGTGTTTGAAGAGCACCAAAGCGAGGTTGTTTTCAACCCACCTCTTCTCCCCAGCCAGGTACATGTATGTTTCACTTTCTTTGGAAACATCATTTTCCGTCCATGTAGTATATACGTCTCTGATTCACTATTTTATTTTTGACATATATGTTACTTTATGCAGGCTTCTAGTGAGACACCGGTGCGTGAAGAGCACCAAATCGATGACCCACCTTTGACGAGCTAGTAGGTACGTTTATTTATCGCTTTCTTTGTACGTTTGTGTATCGCTTTCTTTGATTTGGTGCTTGAAGAGACCCAAATCGATGACCCACCTCTTTCCCCCCCATGTACATGTATATTTGTTGAAATTGGCATATATATATTTTTTATGCAGCTTGATAGTGAGCAAGTGGTGCTTGAAGAGCAACCAATCAGGGTCACTGTTAGTGAGGCACCACGACCCACCATTACTTACTCACGTACAGTAAGTAAAAATGTTATTTTGGTTTTGGAATTTGAACAAATGTACATAGAACTTTTAAAGGTTGGTAAACTAACTTACAAAATTTGGTTTTTCTGCAATCTCCACTGATGCGACCTATCCCTCTTGTTCAGCGATGGGGATCACCAGTGAGCAGTCGGAAAAGAAAGCTAGACTTCTCCGAAGACATTGGCAGTGGCAGCGAAAGGGGGGATAACTAGAATAAATGTATAGGGGGGATACATAGATGTAACTTTTTGTTCATATACACACATATGTACTTTTTGATCCACTATTTTGTATTATGGCCATGTGGCATGCTAATTTTTGTAACATTATTTCTCTACATATATAATATAAAGCAAGGTTCAAATTTATACATATATGGTTGACTTGATCTTGGAACATGATATGTGTGGTTCACCTATGTGATATAATGATATGTTTGGTTCACAAGTGTGCTAACTTATGAATTTCCAATACTTAAAGGAAGAGTTTATGACTCATCAACTTTTTAACATTATGGCTATCCTCAACTTTTTAACATCATAACCATACCATACACTAACTAAATTACATACACTAACAACCATAACACTAAGTCATGCATGGATGTGTAATATATACCATATCATACCCTACAATACCCTATGATACTAACATCATACCATACTAACATACAATAACATACCATAACATAACATACTAACATCATACAATTCTAACATACAACAACATACCCTACAATACCCTATGATACTAACATCATACCATACTAACATACAATAACATACCATAACATAACATACTAACATCATACCATACTAACATATTATACCATACTAACATACAATAACATACCCTACAATACCCTATGACACTAACATCATGCCATACTAACATACAATAACATACCATAACATAACATACTAACATCATACCATACCATTGTAATATACCATACACTAACATCATAACACTAAGTCATGCATGCATGTGTAATATACCATATCATACCCTACAATACCCTATGATACTAACATCATACCATACTAACATACATCATACCCTACAATACCCTGCAATACTAACATCATACCCTACAAACCCTAGTTGGTTTTCAATATGTACATACATCCATGTGTTTCTAGTTCCATCTCATAACTTGTAAAGAGGTCACTAAACCATAGTTCCATGTCATAACTTGTCAACCCTAGTGATAGCATGCAAAGTGGTGTTCATGAAATCCTAGTTGGTTTCCGATTTGTAAATGGCCATGTGTTTCTAGTTTTCTCTCTTAAATTGTAAATTGCTCACTAAACCTTAGTTCCATCTCATTATTTGTCAACCCTAGTTGGTTTCTAATTTCTAGTTCCCTCTCTTAACTTGTAAATTGCTCACTAAACCCTAGTTTCATCTCATTATTTGTCAACCCTAGTGATAGCATGCAAATTGGTGTTCATGAAAGCCTAGTTGGTTTCCGATTTGTACATGGCCATGTGTTTCTAGTTCCCTCTCTTAACTTGTAAATTGCTCACTAAACCCTAGTTCCATCTCATTATTTGTCAACCCTAGTGATAGCATGCAAATTGGTGTTTTTGAAAGCCTAGTTAGTTTCCAATTTGTACATGGCCATGTCTTTCTAGCTTCGTCTCATAACTTGTAAAGAGCTCACTAAACCCTAGTTCCATCTCATTATTTGTCAACCCTAGTGATAGCATGCAAATTGGTGTTCATGAAAGCCTAGTTGGTTTCTGATTTGTACATGGCCATGTGTTTCTAGTTCCCTCTCTTAACTTGTAAAGAGCTCACTAAACCCTAGTTCCATCTCATTATTTGTCAACCCTAGTGATAGCATGCAAATTGGTGTTCATGAAAGCCTTGTTGGTTTTCAATTTGTACATGTCCATGTGTTTCTAGTTCCCTCTCTTAACTTGTAAATTGCTCACAAAACCCTAGTTCCATCTCATACCTTGTCAACCCTATTTGGTGCATGAAAATTGGTGTTCATGAAAGCCTAGTTGGTGCATGCAAGTATTGGTGTCCATGTGTTTCTAGTTCCATCTCTTAACTTTTAAAGAGCTCACTAAACCCTAGTTTCATCTCATTATTTGTCAACCCTAGTGATAGCATGCAAATTGGTGTTCATGAAAGCCTAGTTGGTTTCTGATTTATACATGGCCATGTGTTTCTAGTTCCCTCTCTTAACTTGTAAAGAGCTCACTAAACCCTAGTTCCATCTCATTATTTGTCAACCCTAGTGATATAATGCAAATTGGTGTTCATGAAAGCCTAGTTGGTTTCCGATTTGTACATGTCCATGGGTTTCTAGTTCTCTCTCTTGTAAATTGCTCACTAAACCCTAGTTCCATCTCATAACTTGTCAACCCTAGTGATAGCATGCAAAGTGGTGTTCATGAAAGCCTAGTTGGTTTCCGATTTGTACATGGTAATGTAATTAAATGTATATTAAACTAAAAACATCAAGAAATGTAAATTTCAACAACTCCAGAGCTTGTTATTTTTCGAACCCTATTTGTTGGTGTCTAAAGACACCATTCTCGGCGCCTCCAATGTGCCGTAGATGGTGTTTTTATCCTAAGCACACGAAAGGCTAGACATTAGTAACATCATAAGAAAAAAAAGAGAACCCAATGAAAATGTGCAAACATGATTTATAGATAACTCACCCGAGGTTGTACAATCGTGTTTATAGTGTCCAGTATCCTCTGAATAATATTATGTCTGTGAATGGTATTGGTCAATCATAGGTTTATTACATTGGGAATAAAGTAAGGTTAAATAATTGAAATTGTGCTTCAGAATTCACTTTAAAGGTTAAATAATGCACCTGACAATGCACTCATACAAGTAGGCCATTCAGATCATCTCTGGTGCCGATGGTGTCCATCAATATTTTGTGCTCTATATGAGGTAGCAAGTATCGTACATGTGACCTATTTTTGTGACCAAGTGTACGCAGCTTGATGTTTATACCAACTACTAGGTTGGTGAAGTGGTATACAATAGCTCCTGGTCTATAATCTTAATATACATACCCACCCTTCCTTTTGTGTTGTGCTGCAAGTGTCAAGTACTCCCCTTTTATAACCATCGAGCTGGTTGGGAAGTCAATATTTTCATCATCCGGAACAGGTTCGAGAATGGTTTGTTTCCCCTCTAAGCAATGTGCCAACCAATAGTCAAAACCCCATTCATTATTTTTTGGGGCAACCAATGCATATATCTGACCTGTGAAAGGAAATAGGTCGAGTTAACAATACATTTTGTAAATAAGGTCTTGCATTTCTAATTTATACATAAATTAAATTCTACATAGGTCGAGTAAACAATACATAAATGCATTTTCTAATTTAGGTACTACTCATGTACCTGCTTGTTTGAGATCCGATATGTGATCATAGTCTGTAGAAATATGTGTCTGATCATCTTCCAAATGGTCTATTTCATTAACCCCATTGAAATTGGTGCCAAGTGTCACTCGATCCCATGTATCAATGGTATCCGTATACTCACAATCATCCCATTCACCGATGCTACAAGAACTGCAAAAGCAAGCCTTCAATCTTGTCCAAATTTGTAGGGCCGAGTTGTCTGAGCTTCTAATTGAATGAAACTGTCGAGTTCCATGCACTGTGTTCACCTGATGTGTTTGTGATCGGTCCACATTTGTCACCTCCCAGAATATTCTTCGCACTAAGTGTTTCCTTGTTGCTTGTTCTCCCATGACAGATGCACACCATTCAACTATAGATGCAGCGTATCAAAGGCGAGCACCTGTTAACTTCATCTCTTCCCTTCGAAGGGCAGTTTTAATGCATGCAACAGCTCCATCATGCTCTCCTTTTCCATGACCAGTTTCAAATTAGTTCCATACATGTGGCACTTTGTATTTTATGTGCAACAAACACAACCATTCAAATACACGTGCATTCTTGAACTGTCCAGCACAACCATCTGACCAAATGAAATGACAATAAAATGGTATATCCATAGCTATCACATGATCATAGAATAATTTAAAGCAATGTTGCACATAATGGATATCATGGGTTCGGTCATCACTTATGTAGAAGTGACTTTCTTTCAGTATCACATGTTTCTCTTCATTGCTATCTGGCCCATGTCAATATGTGATATGCACCATTATGCTCACCTGCTCTGAGTGATAGTATTGACTTTGTATTTCATTTTGTGGTTGTAGGGTGTAATTTTCCGTAAAGTCAACCATTGATAGTATTGTTCTGAGAGGGAAGGTGTCCCGACATATTCTGAATTGCTCATCTTGCCACCGTGCCATATCGACATGTTGAATGTACTGTTGGATCTTTCCATGAAACTCTTGAATAAAATCACATACTTGCACCTGGTACATGAATATTAATATGTCAATAAACCACATAAAAAAAGGTGTACATGAATATTAATTTGTCAATATTCAACAATTTACTTGTCAAGTCACCAATTTATTCTTCCTACTTTCTTTCCCATCATCTAGCTGATATGTCTCATACTGATAGTTCTGCTTCTCGACAATTGCATTCCCGAATGCTTGATGTTCACTTACATGGATGCAATCAGACCATAATGATAGCCCACCACAATTGTTGCAAGAACCGTCTACACATTGTTTTAAGTAATGTCTCTGCCCATCTTGCCTCAGACACATTATGATATGGATGAAATCTCTGGATGACATTGGTGTACTGTACTTGAGCATTCCTGCACATGGTTAGGATGCAAAAAACGACGTATATGTGCAAATGTATGGTAATATAGGTCAAACTCTATGTGGTATCTACAACAATAAGTGTTCCAGATGGTATTGATTCTAACATACCAAGGCTTGCATTTTTCAAAAGATCTTTGCCCGAGCCTTAGCTCTACATGGGAAAATTTAAACATCTCGAACAGTTGAGTTTGTGTCATGTCAAGATAATGTTTAACATGAGGTTCATTGTTTCTAGAACCCCTATAATGTTTTAACACATCCTTCGTGTTAGAAGAAGGCCTAGTGTTATCATGCCAAAACGTTTGCACTAGGCCCTTCACTGCTTCGACTAACTTCATGTCTTTGTGGGGAAACCTACCGCTAAATGCCCATAATGTTTCCATTTATCCCTCTACATCAAGGTTGTATCTTCTTACTGAATATTTTTTAAGCGTCTTTGGATGTAAAGGCACAATTTGTGATGTGCATTTAAGTAAACGACGTTGTCTTGTGGATCTACATACAATTGATTCAGCCAATACACGACGAGCCACATTACAGTCTTATAAACGAGTTTTTTTACCTATCGATGTGAATGCAGTAGCAAGAGATTTAACAATGTAATTACTTGATTCGATATTCTTCATTGTTCTTATGCCTAAATTTCTTCTAACAGTTGCCATATTTCTAGATTTAAGCAAAGCTAAAAACAATTGGTATTTACTGGCTTCGGATTTGTTATCAAAATATTGTTTCATTATTTGAGAACAATGACAAAGGATAGTGCGTTTAGTCACCTTACCTTCCATGGAAGTCAATCCGCTCTCGTCCACTTGTATTTGTTTAGGAGTTCTCTTTCGTTTTGATGCAAAATTTGTTGCCGTTTGAAATGCTGGAGTGACGTTTACAT
>LPNX010852855.1:357021-359521 GCA_001517045.1 Pseudotsuga menziesii | reverse complement strand
GCTGAAAATTTGAAAACCTAATTTCACGGAAACTAATTTTACAATCATTTACACACATTTTTGTCGCATAAATGCTATATATTATGAAAGATGATTCAATTACCTATCTTTTCTCTTTTTACTTCATCTTCAAATAAGTTAGGGAAGTACCCCTAATTGTCAGCTAAAGTCAAAGTTTCCCATTTTTTCCAGTATTATGTGGCATCTAAAGTGTCTTTAAAGGAGTCCATGATTGTGCATCAGCCCTGATCCAACAACATGGTTGTGATGAGACCTTGTAGAATGGTAGTTTTAGTAAAATAATTTATTTGGTTTTTATTTACATGTGTATGGGTGCACTTTAATTTTCCATCGTAGATAATATTGGATAGGGAACTAATGGATTTCCTAGATACTATGTTTGAAAGCATTGTGTGGATCAATGGATATAAATTTGAATAAGAATACAACAATCTATCCATAGATAATTAATGGAAAAATAGAGGTAATAAATCACACTATAAATTGGCCATTACAAATTCTAAATCACAAACACCCAAATGCGTGGGATGCCAACATCTCAGGTATGCACCACAATTATAATCACATCATGCACAATGTGACATGCACTTCACCTTTTAAGTTCCTACTAAAGGATTCATTAGTCATTCTTCAACCCATTCACAACGTGATGACGGTGAAGGAAATAATTACACATGGGAAAGTCATATGGCTTGTCAACCACATCTACAATATTTATGCTCAAGTTTGACATGTTTTTTAGGAGAGTCAATGGATTTAGCACAAGGATATGCATGAACGTAACAACACACTGATCATGGGAAAGTCATATGGCTGTAAACGATATCTACAATATTTATACTCAAGTTTAACATGTTTTGTAGGAGAGTCAATGGTTATAGCACAAGGCTATGCATGAACAACACCACACTCATAATCAAGTTTCCACATTAAACAAACATTGGGTTTATTGCATCGAGAGTAGCGAGGTGATTTACAACCTAGTATGGGGAAGGTGTTGTCCCATAATGTAACACAACAAAATGTAACATAATGTAATAGCACGCTTATAAAAAATTAAAAAGAAATTAAAAAAAATTCATGTCAGTTGTAATAAATAGGACGCTTATAAAAAAAAAAAAAAAAAAATAAAAATAAAAAATTCATGTCAGCTCATAAAATAGAAAAATTAAAACAAATAAAAAGTAATTAAAAAAATCCATGTCGACTCATAAAATATGATTCGTATTCAAGGGACTCATAGTCCACTTGTTTAACCAACACAAATAATTTATGAAAATGAGAATATGATCTCTTCTCTTACTCTTTCAAATATGAGCTTTCCTAGGGGTGAATCCACAGACCTGGGTAACACTTTTTGGCAAGCGCATTTTGGCAAAAACCAAAAAACGTACCTCGGTCGAGGGTTTAACAAGCCCTCGATCGAGGTTTTAATATCTCGACCGAGGTGTTAACTCGGTCGAGGTAAATACCTCGACCGAGGTGCCTCTGTCAAAAAAACTATAAATAGAAGCGGCGGACCCATTTTCTAAATGAAAATGATCATTACATAACTGAATTGTATTTAGTCGAGGAAGCACTAAATTATCAAAGAGTGCAAAATATATTCATTACACTTTGCTGAATCCTTCAACAACTCATGAAAACCTGAAAATGGAACTCTCCACAAATTTTTTTTCCTTCAAACATTAATGACACTCCCTGAAGTCCCTGATACAAAACGAAATGGAGCCATTTTTGAGTAGTGGGATGCAACTGCAAGCAGTGAAAGCTTTTAAATTTTGAAAATAGAACTCTCCACAAAAAAAATTTCCTTGATCTCCATAAAATTCTCTCCAAATCTCTTTTGTGGTTCGCTATTTTCAATATTTGAAAAGTTTTCACTGCTTGCAGTTTGCATCCCACTACTCAATAAATGGCTCCATTCCGTTTTGTACCAAGGACTTGAGAGAAGATAAACGATCAAGGATATTCAAACTTGTATGAAAGAAGGCCTACCTAAACTGTTATAAACATGCTCTAACAACCATGTGTATCTAACTCAATAAGCCAAAAACTTTAGGAGGGCTCTTCCAAATATAATGATCACAAGATTCACAACAAGTACAAAATAACCCAAGAATTATATGCACACATGAATGATTAAAGAACAATCACATATGAAACCATTAATGAAATCATCCTTCAAGAATATTTGAAAAGTTTGTTTGAAATTCCTCTGGAGCGGCCTTCACACTCCCACATTCAATTCACATTAGATACATATCTTTTACTAATATTAACTTACCTTTGTGGTCCTTTGCTGGACATTAATAAAATTATCATATCTTATCTATCTTATCTGAAATGGAAAGAAGGAAAATGATGCTCCCCTAGTGGTCCACAAATAGCGATAATTGTTTCTCATTTCACCTATCCTATAACATCAATCCCTTCAGACGTGAGGAATTGTGTGATGTTTCCCAACTTGAAGTTATGA
>LPNX010852855.1:313758-352575 GCA_001517045.1 Pseudotsuga menziesii | reverse complement strand
TTTTACTGCAAGTCAAAATTCACATGGCATATATGCGTTTTGAGGGCTTCTATCTAGCACATGAGTAAAAAATCTGGTTTTCATTGCCAAATTTGGCCAAAAAGTGTTACCCATCTTCATGGAATCACCCCTAGCTTTATTCTCAAAAAATTGTTTCATTGCTCTATCTTTGCTCTATACTAAGAGTTGGTTATAAGGTCTAAATAAAAAATTGATTGGTTTATAGAGGCTGCTCATAATTGCCACTTGTTCATCATAGCTAAATCAGTTCAAGGCTAAAGAATCTTAATGATCTCACGTAAAGATAAAATTGTTTTCGATGGAGAGGCAATATCCTTTCCTTAGCATTTAAATCACTTTATTCCCCATGCTAAATCAATTTTTTCAATGAATGACTATTAATGCGAGTGATATCTATCTCAAGGATGACACGAATTTTTATTTTATTTTAAAGACTTCCATGCTTATTTTAAATCCTCCAAAAGACTAAGTATTAACACATTGAAACATGCTTTCCTTTATATTCTCAATATATAACCTTTCCCATTTTTTACATCAATGGGAATTCTGAACTAGACACCAAATAAGAATGTAAACAACTTCATCCAATGTAAACCATTGAAAAGATAAAGAAAATCCTAAGCGCAAAGAGAGGTGAACATCATGCACTATTACATAGTCAATTGGTCAATCAATTCCTTAATCAATCGCTCAACATAAAATCAAACAAGTGATATGCCCATTTATTAATGTAACATGAATCTTTTAATTCTACTCAAATATTAAAATGCCTAGTAATCAAGGTTACCCCCAAGATTTGGTATACACCCAATTGATAAATTATTCAAGGATAGTAAAACAGACTAACCAATAAATAAAACACTCGGGAGGAATAGATGGCACGTACAACAGATTAAAAAAAGCTAGATTAAAGAATTTATGAGTTGTTTATAAGTCACCTAGGCAATGAAACAAGGGAGAGCACATCTAGGTAAGAGAATAACATATTCTCAACTTGCTCAATTAAACTAACACCCAAGAATCACTCTAAAAAAGACACCATGGAGTTATTAATGTCCTAGTCTTGTAATTTGTCCAAGAGAGGAATCAATCAAGTAAGCAATTTGCTCAATAATTAATACACCAAAATAAAACAAATTGTATAGTAAACAAGGAAAAGTTGTGAAGCAACTAAGTCCTTGCTTAAGGGATTGCTAAAAGTACCATGCACTTTAATTACAACCTTGTGAACAGGCAGTTTAATTGTAGCGTAACTATAGCCTTAGTTTAATTGCAGCCTTGGCACGCAGTTTAACTGTAGCCTTGTGAACTAGACATAGCAATAATATAAATATAAACTTATGCACTTTAATTGCAACCTTGTGATCAGGCTATTTAACTGTAGTGTAACTGTAGCCTTAGTTTAATTGCAGCCTTGGCACGCAGTTTAACTGTAGGCTTGTGAACTAGACATAGCAATAATATAAATATAAACTTAAAAGATATCGACAAGTAGATATTTTCTAATAATATAAATATAAACTTAAAATATCTAGATAGGTAAATATTTGCGAGGTTCATGCAGTAACTGGCAAAAGAGTTATTATAGCAGTGATCGTAGCTTCTATGCTTTGTCTATTCTCCAGTCACCCATTATTGGATTAGTCGGTCAGTTAGCGCAGTAGCCAAAGTGTGATTAACAACTCATTTTGTTCAAATGAAATTACTTCACTCAGGGACTGTGCCTTTATTTAGTGAGACCAACCAAAAATACTAGTGAAGATTCATCTAAGTTTTTGTGATTAGTTTATCATAGGCAAATGACACACTTGGAAACATGTAAAACATTGGTTGGATTGCTAGTTAGGCAAGTTGGCTCGCTAGCCAGGAATCAATATGTTCAGCCATGACCATTGTTTGGGTTGGTTGGGGACAAGAAGGATAATGGTTCATGTGCAATGCTGGTCATTATGCCCTGAACTTGTAGAGACAATAGAAAAGGCATAAGAAGCCGAGGTTAATTAGTTGGTTAAGTAGTTCTAGACTCGTACCACCAGTATATTCATCGGACAATATCAAAGTGCCAAGACTGGGGCTAAAGGAATCAATATGTTCAGCCATGACCATTGTTTGGGTTGGTTGGGGACAAGAAGGATAATGGTTCATGTGCAATGCTGGTCATTATGCCCTGAACTTGTAGAGACAATAGAAAAGGCATAAGAAGCTGAGGTTAATTAGTTGGTTAAGTAGTTCTAGACTCGCACCACCAGTATATTCATCAGACAATATCAAAGTGCCAAGACTGGGGCTAAGACATAAGCATTTGACTAAGTCCTAATCATTATATGTGTTCGAATCCTCCATCTATTGTATTTCAGACCCTGGCCACATTAAAAACCTCATCGTTCATTGTTTTTTTAAGACAAAAGTGATTATATTATATTGGGAGGTGGTGTAACCACCAAAAATAAGGTTCCAGTTTACAAAATGCCCTCATGGTAGCGGCAGTAGAAAAACATAAGACTTAGTTACCAGGGGAGTCAGAGGTTCCCTTGTGGGAGAGGCAAAGGGCAATCAAGCCAATAAAAATCCCTTGTGGGAGCGGCAACATAAACAGTCTGAGACCTTAAACCCATTCATAATAGAGTAAAAAACTGAGAAACTACCACTATGCATATTAACTGAGAAACTATAACTATGCAGATTAACAGAGAGGCATGTAGATGCAAGACGGCGAGCCAAAGCAGTCAGACAACTTCTATCCATTCGAGCTGGAGGACATACCATTACTAGATGCTTCATGTTTGACAAGTTTGAGAGAAAGCTTGTTTACCTTTATTTCTAGCTCAACTATCTTCCTGGTTAATGAATTTTTAGTTCGCTTTACCTTCCACTTGAATTTCTTGTGAAGAAAGGCCAAATATTTATTCACATGTTCCAATCTCCTTCCGCCTTCATAATCAATAGCATTGAATTGAGTCTGTAGTGACTTGATATCTTGCTTCATCTCTCTCACCTTCGAATCCACAAGATTTGGATTAACAGGTGCAACCATGGATGAGGACCTCGCTTCCATCTTAATTATCAACAAACTCTTAGCAGCGAGTTGATAGAGCTCTTGGAGATAGCCAAGCAAAACCGTATTCTACGTGCTTCCATTCTCAGCATTCCAACCTTTTAAATCCATGAGTCCTAGGGAGCTTGGCACCACCTTAATTTCTAGCGCATGAGTAATTATGAAATTGCTTAAGTGTTCCAGTTTCGACACGACACCTCTCACCTTCCCACTAGATATCATCAGAATTTCAAATGCACGAGTAGTAAATGCTACCATGATAACATTCGATGCAGCCAGCTTCGACAGGACTCCTACATATTTCTCCTTAGACGAGAAGACCATATCAAGGTAGGCCATTAAACCAACGATTCCCCCCGACGTCAACCTATGAGCATACTTGAGGTCACCTGTCCTACAAAACTTAAGATGTGGGATGGAGCTAAGCTGAGGCACCTGTCTTCACATCGGTCGAAAAGAATGCCCAAGCTAAGCATTTAACCTCACCTCATCAACCGACGCTGGGCCACGTGAATGACACAAGCCATTTTTCCTTGCGTCCAACTGGCATGGATCATTTCGATGGACTGGGACCCATAATGGGGAAGCCCACAATAAGACCCCGGGCCTATGGGGGTGAGCAGAAAGAACCCTGGTCATTGAGAATAAGCTCCCCAGGGCTAAGGGAGGAGCCTTTTTTAGCCTCATAGTCCTCTTTAGAGTTGTTTTTCCTCAACACATGGAAGAATTCAATTTTTTTGAAGGAGGAAACTTGCGCCGCGATCTTGTGAATTAGTTGCCTCAGGGCCATATGATTGGGCATAAGGTTTTCAACTAGAGCACATTAAACAATTCTGGAATCTCCAATAACAGTTAACTCGGAGATTCCCAGTGTCTTGGCTATCCTTAGTCCTTGCCATAAAGCCAAGGCTTCATCCATATTGTTAGTATCAATACCAATCCCCCAAGTGAACTTAATATCTAGATATCCATCCGTAGTGAAGAAAAATACGCCCCCCCCTGCCGCCCCGCTCATCGTTCATTGTTGTATCATTGAATCTAGAGCATTGCATATTTTACTTTTCTTTTTTGTTTCCAAGTGTTGGGATGCATGGTTGCGTTTAATCTGAGACAAAGATGCAGATGCCAAGATATCTAAGAGAACCAAATCATTGGAAAGCCAATTCGAGTGCGCAAGGGATGGTGAGAGTGGTGGTGCAAAGAGTATGCTGATAAGCACTAAGACATTTATTTATTGGTTGGCCCACACAATTCATAATTCCATGCTCAGAGACGTAAGACATTTGTTCATTCCACAGGCCCACATATTCCATGCATCCAGGCCACATGGAATTTTCTCCTTACATAGATATGAAGGTATCTTATGTCCCAAACATAAGCATGAGCTGTCGACTGAACTTGATACAAAATTGGCTTGCTTCTATATGTTAGAAGACCATGTGAGAGTGATAGACCCATTATCAGTTACTCGCTTTGAGGAGACCGAGCGAGTCACCTCGACGACGTGCACTATCTGTTCTGTTTTATAAAATCTTCATTGATTAATGTCTTTCCACTTTTAATCCTCATATCTCTTTAGATTGCAACAGTGTGTTGATCGATTGTGAGTTCTGTGAGCTATATGTTGAGCTCTGGGTGTTGCTGTGAGCAATTATTGTAAATTATACTCTGTACAGTATAAATTGGGGCTTCCTTTATCTTTTCTCATGTACTTGAATTAATAAAAATTATGATGGAAGAATAGATTTCTTTTAAGGACCTGTTTATTCAGTTTACTACCCAACATTTGATAGAGTTGCCAGAATATTGCTTACAAATTGGATTTTGCTAACGAAGGTATGGATATTCGGCTTGTTCTCTAAATTAAGCTATATAGAAAGAAACGTACCTATATTCATTCTTCTACTTGCCTATATCTTAGGGACTAAGGAACCAGTTACTAAGGTGGGTGGGATAAATGTCACCTTTTATCCCCATTTTTTTAAGAGAGTTCAAGTGCCTTTAAAATTGTGCAGTATACTTGCCTTGAAATTCTCTTCTCTAAAAGCATTAGGACCGAGCTACTTTTTTTCTATGAGTTATCTCGGCTAGTAAGCAACTCAGAATACAAAGGCCTAATTATGGATGGACAAGGGGAATTTTATAGTGGGCATGGGTATGGAAACTCAAAACCTATGAGAAACCAAATAGTAATTGGCCAGATTGCATGGATGCAACCTAACATTATAGGGCCTTATGGCGTTATGGACAAAGTAATCAATTTACAGGGAAACCTCCTCCCAACAAAAAAATGATATTGATATGGATGCAAACGACATCTATCTTGGATGAACCATGAACTCGACCTCTGCTACAGGGCTAACATGTTAAAAGTAATCAATTGGTGGAACTATGACTTTGCTTCTTGTTCTTATTGGAACAATGACAATTGGATCTGAACCAACCAAATCCATTGCGTATTCACCAATGGACATACTTAAACCACTGATGATGGCAGCTATGGGTATGGGTTTGAATCTACTACTACTGGGTCTACTGTATCTCCAACTGGTGTTTCCTTTGATGATTTCACTCCTTCAACAAGATAAACTGCTGAACCAACTGGATCCAATGCCTTTACTCCTTCCACCTTTACTTCTGTCTCTATTGCTAGTAGTGGTACTTGTGCTGGATTGACTTATGATCATGGTGCTTAAACTAAAACCACTACTGATGTTTTCTCATCGTTCCAGGATAAAGAAAACAACAATCCAATATTATCATCTTTCTTTAGCTAGCGTACCTCTTTATAACTCCTATAGCTTGTATCTTGGTGCTTAGGGGTGACCGTGCATAAGGTAACAATAAAATGTGATAGAAAAATTTCATAATTTTAATATCCTTGAGTGGTAGATTGGGTTTTGGAAGATCCTCGGATGCATCATTGAATATTTCAGACATCCAAGCTTGCATATAGAAGTTGCAGACATTTACTAGACCAAGGCTTGGGTGCAACCACAACCTAAGCTACATGCACATGGACACATGTAGCATTCCTTTCATGTCAGGTTGTTCATGGCTAAGGCATGTAGGAACAAGTATGTGTGGCCACAAACACTTTCCAATTGCAATTGCAAGACGGTGGTGATGCAGCAGGTGCTACATTGCAATTTCATGAATTACATTGGGTGATTTTAGTCCCTGCCCTCAAGCTGGAAAGGACTCTATGAATCGGCTTGCAGCCATTTCAATTAGGATGGAACAAAACTCGAAAACATTTACACAAAAAGAAAAAATACTGACCCTAAGTTTTTCTATTGCATATTGCGACAATCTACTTAATCCATAAATCAATATAACATAAAAAATTACTTGTTATCCAATCAGTGAATTTGACCTCTTATTTGGCCTCATCTCGAGGCATGGTGCCATTATTTCTATAAAAACTTTAGTTAAAATGCATATAACTAAATTTTTTTCTATCAAACTAAGTAATTCCAAAAATTACTTAGCATTAATTCAAAATTTATTATAACATTAAATGTTATGAGACAATTCGGGTGGGTATGTTGTGTTTGTTGCATGAACTTGCAATGTGGCACCTACTGCATCGCCACCGTCTTGCAATTGCAATTGGAAAGTGTTTGTGGCCACACATACTTGTTCCTACATGCCTTAGCCACGAACAACCTGACATGCAACAAACACTACATGTGTCCATGTGCATGTAGCTTAGGTTGTGGTTGCACCCAAGCCTCGATCTAGTAAATGTCTGCAACTTCTGTATGCAAGATTGGATGTCTCAAATATTTAATGTTGCACCCAACATTGCGTCCAAGGATCTTCCAAAACCCGATATACCACTCAAGGATATTAAAATTATGAAATTTTTCTGTCACATTTTATTGTTACCTTATGCACGGCTGTCCTTAAACACCAAGATACAAGCTATAGGAGCTATAAAGAGGTACACTAGCTAAAGAAAGATGATAATCCTGGATCCTTGTTTACTTTGTCTTGGAACGATGAGAAAACATCAGTAGCAGTTTCAATTTAAGCACCACTATCATAATTCGATCTAGCACAAGTAGCACTACTAGCAATAGAGACAGAAGTAGCAATAGAGATAGAAGTAAAGGTGGAAGGAGTAAAGGCATAGGATCCAGTTGGTTCAGCAGTTTATCTTATTGAAGGAGAAAAAGCACCAAAGGCAGCACTAGTTGGAGATATAGTAGACCCATCAGTAGTAGATTCAGACCCATACCCATATCCGCCATCATCAACGGTTTAAGTATGTCCATTGGTGAATAAGAAATGGATTCGGTTGGTTCAGATCCAATTGTCGTTGTTCCAGTAACAACAAGAATCATAGCCGTAGTTCCACCAATTGATTACTTTTAACATGTTAGCCCTGTAGCAGAGGTCGAGTTCATGGTTCATTCAAGATGGATGTCGGTTGCATCCATATCAATATCATTTTTTTGTTGGGAGGAGGTTTCCCTGTAAATTGATTACTTTGTCCATAACGCCATAAGGCCCTATAATGTTAGGTTGCATCCATGCAATCAGGCCAATTAATATTTGGTTTCCCATAGGTTTTGAGTTTCCATACCCATGCCCACTATAAAATTTCCCTTGTCCATCCACATTTAGGCTTGTGTATTCTGAGTTGCTTACTAGACGAGATAACTCATAGAAAAAAAGTAGCTCGGTCCTAATGCTTTTAGAGAAGAGAATTTCAAGGCAGGTATACTGCATAAGTTTACAGGCACTTGAACTCTCTTAAAAAAATGGGGATAAAAGGTAACATTTATCCCACCCACCTTAGTAACCGGTTCCTTAGTCCCTAAGATATAGGCAAGTAGAAGAATGAATATAGGTAGGTTTCTTTCTATATAGCTTAATTTAGAGAACAAGCCGAATATCCATACCTTTGTTAGCGAAATCCAGTTTGTAAGCGATATTCTGGAAACTCTCTCAAATGCTGGGTAGTAAATTGAATAAACAGGTCATTAAAAAGAAAGCTATGCTGCCATCATAATCTTTGTTAATTCAAGTACATGAGAAAAGATAAAGGAAGACCCAATTTATACTGTACAGAGTATAATTTACAAGAATTGCTCACAACGACACCCAGAGCTCAACATATAGCTCACAGAACTCACAATCGATCAACACACTATTGCAATCTAAAGAGATATGAGGATTAAAAGTGGAAAGACATTAATCAATGAAGATTTTATAAAACAGAACAGATAGCCCATGTCGTCGAGGTGACTCGCTCGGTCTCCTCAAAGCAAGTAACTGATAATTTATCTATCGCTCTCACGTGATCTTCTAACATATAGAAGCAAGCCAATTTTGTATCAAGTTCATTCGATAGCTCATGCTTATGTTTCGGACATAATCTACCTTCATATCTGTGTAAGGAGAAAATTCCATGTGGCCTGGGTGCATGGAATATGTGGGCCTGTGGAATGAACAAATGTATTAAGAAGGAACAAGTGTCTTACGTCTCTAAGCATGGAATTATGAATTGTGTGGGCCAACCAAGAAACAAATGTCTTAGTTCTTATCAACATGCTCTTTGCACCGCCACCCTCACCATCCCTTGTGCACTCGAGTTGTCTTTCCAATGATTTGGTTCTCTTAGATATCTTAGCATATGCATCTTTGTCTCAGATTAAACGCAACCATGCATCCCAACACTTGGAAACAAAAAATAAAAGTAAAAGATACAATGCTCTAGATTCAATGATACAGCAATGAATGATGAGGTTTTTAATGTGGCTAGGGTCTGAAATAGAATAGATGGAGGATTCGAACACATATAATGATCAGGACTCAGTCAAATGCTTATGCCTTAGCCCCAGTATTGGCATTTTGATATTTTTTGGTGCATATATTGGTGGTTCTTCTAGAACTACTTAACCAACTAACTAACCTCGGCTTCTGATGCCTTTTCTACTATCTCTATAGGTTCAGGGAATAATGACCAGCATTGCACATGAACCATTATCCTTCTTGTCCCCGACCAACCCAAACAATGGTCATGGCTGAACATATTGATTCCACACTATTGACTATCTTTTATCAGGGAAGCATCCAAGGCCTTCAAATCAAGAGCTTAGACGACATGTGGATTGTTGTCCCCGCAATACACAAAGCATTTGTCGTCAAGGTTGGATATATTTTGTAGGTATCCACCATAATTGAGCATTGATCCTCCTTTGAATAAAGCTATCAAAGCTGCTGGGAATAACAATATATTCGATTGGATTTAAATTTTAAATTGCTTGTAGGTCCTCAGAAATGACATATACAAAAGTGTGGTTCATAGCTCTTACATAGAATGAATATCTAGTTTGGCAAGCCAAACATTTCCACAAAGCCCTTGAGTTCTTCACAAACATTCAATAAATTGTTTAGACAATAGGTAATGTCCATCTGCATCTGCTGAATCCAATATTTTCACTTTAAAGAAGCCGAAATACCTATTGTATTAATGTTACGCTCGTGTTGTTTGATCTACAGAATATGTGCAAACCTTACGATCACCTGTTGTACAATTCAACTGACCTACGAGTACCTAAAAATTCACATGAATCATTGAGGGTACTTAGTGATTCTTTTAATGAAAATAACAACTATCCCAAAACAATTTCAAATTACAAAAAAAAAAATCGTAGATATGGAATTAATTTGGGAAGTGGAAGTATCATCTTAAAGAATTGTTAGAACTTCTTTCAACTAATGAAAACCCAACCAAGTTATCATTCCATTAAATAACCAATATACAATTAAACAAGAGCAAGAGCACACAAGAATTAATCAATCATAGACATTGAAATTCACAATAAACACATAGGTTTTACTATAGAAACCCAAATGGGAAAACCAACATGCAATGGTTTCCCAGTCTTTCATTTCAACAATCTTTGAATTACAATGTAGTTCTCATCTTTTTGGGCACTCTCCTCACTTAGCTCACACATGCCAAAAGCTATTCAACTAAAAGAAGCGCTCTCTAGACCAAAATGTCTTTGAGAATGTAAATACAATGAGATATAGGCCAGTTGTGGGTAATGAGAAAGACAACAACCATGGATTTCCATTTCCCATTCCCTCTCTCTTTTCTCTCCTAATTTATTTATTTTCATACATTTAATTAATGCACATTCTTTTTTTTTTGGCTTATTCCCTATTCTCTAGCCTTCTTATATTGCAAAATTGATATTAAGTACCAAGGCTTACAACCATTGTATTTGTTTGGATCTATTTTTAGGTCAAAAAAATAAAAAAAACCAAATAAAAAGTAATTAAAAATAAATCATATTAGTTCATAAAAAAAATTAAAGCCAACATAGATCCACCTTAAAACCTAATCCATTAAATATCAAGCACCGAGGGACATAGTTTCTTGAGGTCTACTTTTTTTTGAATGTGTAAAAAATATAAGACAAAACAAATTTACACCTCAAAAAATTATATGCCTCTCCATGTTTCATAGATCTAAGTTTAAGATGGATCTATGTAGGTCTTTAAAAGAAGCATTTTGAGGAGAATAATATAAATATCAGTCAAGTCCTTCAAGGGGTTTTGTTAATTAGGAGGCCTAAAGTTCGAAACTTTGGGGAGGTGGGAGGAGACACCAAAAAAATCTAACCATGATAAGAGTTAGTCTAGCTTAGGATGAGTGGCTTATATGCCCTTCTAGAAAAAAAAAGAATGATATAACTATTAAGTAGATTAAATATGACCCTAGCATGATATTTGAGTAGATTAGAACTACTTAAATATGACCCTAGCACGATATTTGAGTAGATTAGATAGAATGAATTCAAAATATTGGATCTTTCAATTTGCATGGGGATTTATTTATTTGTATCAAAGCTTCTAGATGCAATGTGTAGGAGTTTTTAGTGTGACATTTTGGGTGAGCCCTTCACCCATCATTCAGGAAATGAACAACTAAGATGATGTATGAAGGAAAATATTAGGTTTAATAAGTAATGAAAAGAAAAATAGCCATTGAGAATGGAAATTGATGAAAGAAGAAAATCCTATTAATATGTCACAATAATCTAGGGACTAAAACTCAGTCTCATAAGAGATTTCAGACAATTAAGCATGAAAATGGCATAATGGTGCTGCAATTGGAGTAGCAGCTCTGTATAATCAATAAAGAATGAGTAATACAATACAATGATCATGCAAGGTGCATGAATTCCAAGACAATTCGAATTCCCAAGGAGGTCGTTCGAATTGAATGAATGGGTGTAGCTTAACTGAATGTCAGCCATAGTAAACACACCTATTTAACCCACTGATCAAGCCGTGATTGACTCAACTGAGCCCTAATTGTATCGGAGTGCAATGGATGACTGATTCTAATTGAAAGTATCTTAGAAACATGTCATTGTGTACCAATCAACAAGTGGTAGCACATCATTAACTCCAATGAACCCCGATGAGGTTAACTGAAGTCAAACTGGTCATCAGAAGTGGTTGAAGGCACCCTAGTTGACTCCAGTTCATAAATATTAATAAAAATAATCAATAAATGAAATGGAGGTGACTACACAACTCAGCTTAACTGATTGTAACAATCAGTTAGCAATTAGGTGCATTTATGACACTCAAATCACCCCAGAATGGCTCCTCGATTGAAGAAGAAAGCTCAATTAGCCTCCCTGATTGAAGGTAGACATGGGTGTGCTCATGTTGATGTCATAGAGTTCTCATATGATGTCGATTAAGTCAATTAAACTTAGGATACTGGTTTAACAAGGCCAAATTGACCAAATTAAGTGTGCATGTTGGGTAAATGACTCTAACACCCCCCTTAAGCTATACTCAGGAGGAGTAAAAATAAAATGCATGAGATGCTAGGGCCCCGACAACAAAGGCCATAGGTCACCCTGTACAGTGATGTAACTCAAAAAATGCTAAAAAATAAATCTAAGTGAGGAAAGAGGGAAACCCCCCCCTCAAGCTGAACACTGAAAGTAGTCTGATTACCCTAATGAACTCACCCCCAACAGTGAAAATAGGTAAGTGAACTTATTTTCTGAAAAGCTCTTGGTGAAGATGTCTACAATCTGCTCATCAGTAGGGAAGTATTGCAGAATGATGGTCCTATCATGCACTAATTCCCTGATATAGTGCATGTGTATATATACATGCTTGGTCCTATTCCTGGTAACTGGATTTGTGGATATCTTAATAGCACTTTTACTGTCACAAAAGAGGATAGTGGACAAATAACTACCAATATCAAACTCTGAAAGAATTCCTTGCAACCAAATAGTTTGGATGCAAGCATTCATCGCTCCTCGGTACTCAGCCTCTGCTGAAGACAATGCTATGGTGGCCTACTTTTTGCTAGACCAACAAATGGGGCCACCACCAAACATGAATACATATCTGTAAGTATACTTTCGATCAATAGAATCACCTGCCCAATCGGAATATGTGTAACCAACCAGCTCTAGCTCGAAGTCTGCAGCATAGTGAATGTTGTAGGTCCTAGTTCCTTGAATATACTGGAGGATCCTTTTGGCTGCCTTCCAATGAAGATCATGAGGCTGTTGCATGTATATTGACATAGCATTCATGACATAATAGATATCAGGCCGAGAATGATTCAAGTAGAGCAATCTACCTATCAACTGTCGATAAATAGTGCAGTCCATGGGAGGTGTGCTTTTTCCTTCTTCAAGGCTGATCCCTGAAAGAAAAGGGAATGGAGCAGCCTTACATTCAGCCATGTTAATATTAACTAATAGGTTTTATATGTATTTGGACTGAGTGACCATTATCCCATCAATATTTTGCTCAATTTGGAGCCCCTGAAATTGCTTCAAGAGCCCCAAATCGCTCATTTCAAATGCATTGTGGAGAGCAGTTTTGATGACTGAAATAGAAGCAACTGTGATACCTGTAATCAGTAAGTCATAAAACTATAAAAAAATAATAATTAAATGAACATCATATTTTTGTATATACACATTCATATCTGATTTACACCTTTGGAAGTTTTGCGAGAGAAGGAAGGCATCCATCTTGGAATACCACTCTCTTGGGGCCTGTTTTAACCCGTATAGTGACTTTTTTAGTTTGAAAACCAAATATGGATAAAAAATGTAGCCCTTAGGCTGCTTCATGTATATCTCATCATGAATATCTCCATGTAGAAATGTAGACTTAACATCCATATGATGCACTTCCCAGTGCATAGATGCATAAATTGCCAAAACTAGGCAGATGGAGTCCATTTTTGCAACCGATGCAAAAGTCTCATGGTAGTCCACACCTTGGACCTCAGAGAAACCTTTTGCTACCATCATTGCCTTATATTTTCAGGTTGTTCCATCAGCAACAACCTTAGTCTGAAACACCCACTTGCATTGAACCAATTTCCTCCCCGAAGGAAAAGAAACTAGCTCCCAAGTAGTGTTTTTCTGAAGAGAATTCATCTCTTTGTCCATAGAAGCTTGCCATATCGGATCCTTCCGAGCATGGTAGTAAGACTTAGGATATGAAATTATCATTAAATAACAAGATTCAGACAGCAAATAATCAGGAAAAGAGAGCGCAACACCTTCTCTTTGGAAATCAGACCGGGTTCTCCTTGGATCATCCAGATTTCCAATGTTATCACCTGCGGAGGAGAGTGTCTTTCTAGCCCAAGTTGGGAGATGATTTTGTACTTTAGGTTCTGATTCAGCATATGATTTTTTCTGTTCACTAATATCATAAATCAAATGATCCAAATCAGGGTCATCTCCCGCAATTCCATCATCCAAATATTCAGTAGAATACGAAGGAAATTCAACAGTTTTCTCCTTCACTAGTTGTACCTCCTAAAGAGGCTCATCGAACATGACTCTCCTTTCAATGATGATATATTTTGTTCTGATATATAGCAGCTTGAAACCTTTATATTCATCAAGATATCCAATAAATAGACATTTGATGCTCTGTAGTTGCAAAGCCCTCCTTTTATCAAGAGGAATTCGGGCCCATGCAGTGGACCCAAACACCCTCATATTTGACACATCTGGCTTGTGTCCAAAATATGCTTTGAAAGGGGTCTTCCCTTTCATGGATGAGTGTGGCACTTTTTTCTAAATATATGTTGCATCATTCATGGCTTAAGCGCACAAATTTGCAGCCAACTTCTTTGATTCCAACATGCAAGTGGTCATCTCCTTGAGAGATCGATTCTTCCTCTCTGCTACACTGTTCCGCTAGGGAGTGTAGGGAATTGAATATTGGATCTGAATACCACTTTGGGAACATATATGCAGCAACTAATTACTGATATACTCCCCTCCATTATCATATCTCAAAATCTTGATCTTTTTTCCAGGTGCATTCTCAATCAATGCCTTCAAATCAGTGAATTTTTCCAAGACTTTCGACTTCTTTTTGATAAAAAAGACCCATGTGTATCTGGAAAAGTCATCAATGAAAGTGAGAACGTACCTTGATCCATTCATGGATGTTGTAGGCATGGGTCCGCTGATATCATAATGTATCAGCCCCAAGATGCATGATGCTCGGCTTGCCTTCCCCCGATCAAACTTATGCTCAGGGTGCTTTCCAACAACACAGCCCTTGCAAATTCCAGTGGTAGCTTTGATGACCAGGAGGCCTTCAACCATGGAATTCTTCTGTAATTGATGCAAATACTTAAATTTCAAGTGGTCGAACCTCTCATGCCACAGTTTACTTACCTCTTTTCCATGAGTCAGCAATGCGGCGGGCTTTGCATCCGCTACAAAATGGGAGAACTCGTAGGCTTTTGCATTATGGTTTGCAAGGCATTTTGCTACAAGTTTTCTGGATGCAAGTTCTGTGATCTCTACATCATATGGGATAAAGGAGACTCTCTTGGGCACTCCCGTATGTGTCATTTTATAAACAATTAGGAGGTTTGATGCAAGACATGGTACATATAGAACATTGGAAAAATAACCATGCTCAAGATTTACAGTACCTTGTCCTTCGGATATGATTGTGGAGTCGTCTCCCATGTGGATGGGAATGGATTTGGTGGTCTCCAAGGATGAGAAAGATCCTCTTTCAGCCATCATGTGATTCAAAGCTCCAGAATCTATCAAAAGAGCTTTGGACTTCGAAGTGCTTGCCATGTGAGCATGACCTCTTTCATGATGTGGTTCCCGATCTTGTTGATCTCTCCTCCGAAAGATTTCCGAAAGATTGATGTGATTTTTCTCAAGAAGAGAAGTATGTTCATCAAGTTTATTTTTCATGCAGGCATGTTCAGGGTGGAACCCATTCCCGCAGTACGAACACTTGACTTTTTCCTTTCCACGATGCCCTTTTGTTTTTGTTCTTCTTTGAGCCGGAAGGCTCTTCATGCTGCTGGTTTTCAACTTTAGGATTAGGAGCTTCAAATTTGGTTTTTGGGTTCTTTTTCTGCTTTCCTTTACCCTTCATATTTTTGGGCCTCGAAGCATAGAGGGCTTGATCATGGGAGGATCTGATGATCCCCATCTGGACAAGCTTATCATGTTCACTTGTTAGGGACTCAATGAAGGCATTGAGTGAAGGAATCTTCCATCCAGGGGTTGTGAGATTCCCCGCATAGAATATAGAGACAAACAAAAAATAATTAGCTCCAAGTTTGGAGAGAATGGTGAGGATGAGCTGATCATCCTCCTTCTCCTCCTTACACTGTCTCATAACCCCAAAATTTCATAAAAAATTAAAATTTTTAAAGTGACATAAAATGTCTTAGATCGCATTTTAGTAACTGCTAGCGGTTAGCGAAAAATGAAACAGTTTAACAATTTGTAATTATTAGTTTCAAATATAGAAAAACTAATACAACTTTAATTTTTATAAGTTATAAGAAAATGACTTGCATTTAGTTGCTGCTAGTTGTACTGATGATTTACTCTTTGGTCAAGTAGGTGAGAAACTATCTTTGAAATTTAGGGCTTACTTAGCATTTTGCAAACTCAGATGGACTGTTGGTTTTTACAGGTTCAACAGGTAAGCAAATGATCAAGTAGGAGTTTATTTTGTATGATAGCGAGAATTATTTCTTTAGCATGATAAGATGCTAGTAAAAAAATTTATAATTATGATGCAAGACTCTGATGAGGTAAAGTAAATTCCTTAGTTGTTTTGGATCTATGACAATTTTTACTTTTAAGCCATTATGACTTTTAACCTGAACATAATTCTTGCTATTTACAAGAATGAGTTCTTCCAAGTTTTCTTACAGTGAGCATAGAGCTCATGATCTTGCTATAAAATTTCTTCTATTGTATCATAATATTACTGCTATTGTTATGTTTAAAGACTTCAAGTGCACAACTCTTTATGTATGAACAAGATCCTATGTTTTTCTAGGTAAGGTTTACAATGAAATATTAGTTACTTAAGAGGAACTCTTTCCAAGGTTAAGCATCAGTCTTCTGGAAGACTCCTTCCTTTATTAGCATCAAGTCTTTCGATTGAGAAGTTTAGAGCTCTTCAGTTTCGAAAATAAATCATAATGTTATTATTTTAATACTTTAACTATCCTTTACTAGTCAAGTAACATTACCAATTTATTTGATTTGTTGTAAAGATGTTATCATCTTACACAACTAGTTTACAACTGTAATCTTAAACTTCAGGTTATAACCATGATACAAAGGTTATTGTAATAATACAATTAATATATAATATTACAACATATAAAACTACTTGTATCCTAAGGTAGTTTTACTACCTAGTAACTACTATGGTGTAGTCGAAACTATGGCAATAACATTATTTAAGGTTTGCTCTTATATAAACTAGTTCCAAAGTATAGTTTAATATAATCGATGGCAAGGTTTGTATGATGAGCAAACATGGATATGATAGACTATAGTTGAAAGAATAAACTTCATTATGAGCAATGATAAATACTATTATCATATAGTCGATTGTAATAATTTTATTATGGCAATGATATGAACTATTTAAAACATATCATCGATAGCAAAGTTAATTTGTTGAGCAAACATATGAACATTATACTATGGTTGATGCATAGTTTCCATTGTTAGCAATGATAAAAGTCCTTGTATTAATCAATTTTCAATGATATAATTCCTCCTCGATGTATGCAGCATTGACATTAGAAACGACCCTCGCATGGTTTAAAAATTTGGGAGGGCACGTGGTCTATTCTCCTCCATGCATTGGTGACTTAAAAGAAGTGAAACCCTATTTCTTTTGGCATTTGGCTCCAAGGGTTTTGTCGGCCTGCAGGCTACACTGTGTGGTTCCTTGCGGCCATGAGAGGCTGCTCCTTCTCTGCTTGTTAGCTCCATTTTCTACCTTGATGTGCAAAGTGGTTTGGGTATCTTAGTTTGTATACTTGATTTCTCTTGTGAGTGATGTTTTTACTGTGTCAGTGGTTTTCACTGCTTCACTTGGCTCGAAGCCTGTAAAGGATTTTACCTAGTCACTACTTATTCCTTGCCTTGATCTCATGGAGTTTTGAGTCCGTTTTTTACTGCCTTCATCACAGGGTTTTCATGAGGGTTTTCTTGCTTCTCTGTGTAGTTCACAAATGCTGGTAACTGTTCCTTCTCGGCTCGGCTATCATCTTGCTCACAGGTAAAATTTTAATTCTTAAATCAAAATTTCTTTTGTCAATAATATTATTTAGGCTAGGGTTTTAAACTTATGAACATAGTCTTAACTTATTGTTTGGAAATGTGTTCTTGTAGGTACCTGTAATAGCTCCAAGCTTTAAGTGGAAAATCAACCTCATGCTTTGGTGAACTTCGTGGCTTCCAACCAGTAAGCCCCGGTTTCGATGTGGGTTCTCCCTACTTACGATAAGGGTTGTTGGATGAAGTTTACAGTGGTTAGAAGCATGGATTCGATTTATTTGATGGTTAAAATGTTTAGTTTGTTATTACTCATTTTTTTAAAGTGAAAACCCTTGCAGTACTCGCTAGGTGGCATAGGCTCTTGAGCCATGATATGTATTTGGTTTTGGTTAAACAAATCAGCCTTGTACGGCTTGATAATGTAATACAATTGATTTAAGAATATAGAAAACTCCTCATGCTCCGAGTTTTTAAAATGTCCTGTTTCGTTTGCTTCAGTTTTACTTTTATATGTAGACTGTGAACTGTGTTTTGTTTAACCTATCAGTAATGTATTTAGTTTACTATTAATATAAAAGATTTATATATATCTTTGGTTTTTAATAATGAAGATTGTGGATTAGTCTAGTTGTATAGTCCATGGGATTTTTATTTTTATAGTTAGCAATGTAATTGGTTATATTTTATTACAGGAATTTTTATGTAATTGGTTTTAGTAGTAGAAAGGGGTTTCGACCCTTTCATTCTCACAGGCTATAAGATTTCCTAGATTTGGGATTTATAATGCACATGTTTAAAGATTCTTGGTTTACTCTGCTTGTTAATTACATATACATTTTATTTATTACTACTCTGTAATTTATAATACTTCTTAAGCTCTGTAAAGAAGATAATGTTAACTTCTAGATATCGGCTTTTAAGGGTTAAATGAAATACTGTAAACCCTACAGTTTATGAAATTTTGTTTCTGCTTAAATTATTCTTGACTCTATTTGTAAGAAATGGGATAATAGAAGATAATATGATTTAGAGTTGTACTTATGATGTTAACTCTGTAGGATAAAGAAAATATTCTAGCAGTTTTACTCAAAACTAGAATAATCTCGACTCTCAGTAATTTTGTAAATATGAAAGGATTATAAAAGAATCCCTAGTTTTAATAAGTTAATATTTAAAAACTATTTTGTTAATATCTTTTTATATGCTTTCTCAAATATCAGTTATTTATTTTACTATAATATTATTTCCTATCAGTATACTAATATTGTAGTAATAGTGTATTTACTATACCTTATAACTGTGTTTTCATTTAGTTAATTTAAGTAAAACAATAAGTGTAAGCAAACCATAACGCTACTTTTTCATTGTATTCACTAAACATTGAAATACAATCTATTTATGTTTACATACAGATACAAGAATCATATCTACTATTTTCATTCTAATAAAAGAATTATTTCATTTACTTAAAACAATCTAACTGTGCTAGAGTACGACCTGGGTTCAAGTGTGGAAAAACACAGCTTAGAAATTTAATTTCTATCCGTTTCACTATTTATATAACCATTTCCATTTCTATAAATAATCTATAAATTTACTGAATCTAACATTTCATAGTTACCTTCATTCATAAACCTTAAACATTTAACATGCATGTAATAGATAAACTAAGATTTACTTAACTAAGACAGTAAAAATAAAATAGAACCTGTTGAGGACAAGACGACAACAGCTTAAGGAGGTTGTTCCTCCCTACCAAATTCCTGGAGAGCGCTCAAACAACGCTTCCTCCGGACTCTCGAGCTTGTTCCTGGTCTTCTTGGCTGAGAACTAGGTGGAGAATGCAACTGTAAAAACCTCTATCACCTGACTGGTTCAATTACCTCAGTAATAACAATATGCTCTCAACAGTATGATCTTCAGCTTAAAAGCTACAACAAGATCAATCTCAATAGTTATCCCCTCAAACACATTCCAGACTCCCCTCCATTGAATTTCTCTTGAGTAAATTCATTCACCATGAATGATCACTTCTCTAGAATGAGCACCCTTAGCTCTCTTCAAAGGGAAATTTTATAGAGATGCCTAGGTCTTCTAGGTCAGTTTTCATTAAATGAGCCACCTGCTCTGATTCCACTTTCTTGGAGAATCATGACCACAAATATAGGGAAGTTGCCACCTGCAACAGCTGGAAGTGGTTTGAGGATGTTGCCACATGTCAGTTTGCTCTCCACCTAGTCTCCTCCACCAATTGACCAGTAAACACCCTTTTAACAACTCTCCTAAGCTGTTGTCTCCTCATTTATTTATTTATAAATAAAATATTCTGAATTTACATTAAATATTCTTGGCCCCACTGGGTCATCAATTACAACTTAGCATAAAATTTAACACAATGTTCCTCAAATAATATAAAATTGTTTTTGCAAATTGGGGCACGTGACACACTGCTTCAATAGTAAGACAATGTGTTTGAACTTTGTGAAAAAATTATTTAAGGTCTCGAAATTGGAAGGTTGGAGAAACATCAACTCGTTTTCAAGCCAATAAACTTTCAAATCATCCTGTTTCCATACAGGGTGTTCAATTTGTCCCAAATTTCCTTTGGAGTTGTCAATCCTAAGAGATGGAAAATAATATCCCTGGAAATAGAGAGGCACAAGAATCCGAATGCTTCATCTTTCTTGTTCAAGAATATAGATTTGTCTATCACATGAGTAGGCTCTTCTTCAATGTCCATAGTGACCTGGTAGAGTCCTTTGGCATGTAGCTGGATCTCCATATCTCCTTTCCATGAATGGAAATTGAACGAAGTCAAGAGTTCGACAGAAGAAGCCATCTCAAGCTGCTTTAGCGAATGCTTTTCACCTGTTAAAACATGCAAATCACAACAAAAGGGGCACCATAAGGTCGAACAACCTGCACATTGTAGGCTTTCATCAAAACCAACATAGTTGATTAAGAAAGATTGATCAACAATTCCTTAACTTGGGGTATTAAGTGGCAAGCCTTTGCTTCTCGTGCAATGCTGGAATTTTGAGCTTTTTGCTCAATTTTTCATGCAAGATCTGTCAAAAACCATGTTTTTGAGAGATCTGAGCTTCGTCTCACCATGAGTTCTGATACCATATTAATCTCTCACAGTAATCTAGGGACTAAAACACAGTCTCAAAAGAGATTTTAGATAATTAAGCATGAAAATGGCATATTGGTGCTGCAATTGGAGTAGCAGCTCTGATACCATATTAATCTATCACAGTAATCTAGGGACTAAAAGACAGTCTCATAAGAGATTTCAGACAATTAAGCATGAAAATGGCATAATGGTGTTGCAATTGGAGTAGAAGCTTTGTATAATCAATAAAGAATGAGTAATACAATACAATGATCATGCAAGGTGCATGAATGCCAAGACAATTCAAATTCCCAAGGAGGTCATTCGAATTGAATGAATGAGTGTATCTTAACTGAATGTCAGCCATAGTAAACACACCTAGTTAACCCACTGATCAAGCCCTGATTGATTCAACTGAGCCCTAACTGTATCAGAGTGCAATGGATGACTGAGTCTAACTGAAAGTAGCTTAGACACATGTCATTGCATGCCAATCAACAAGTGGTAGCACATCATTAACTCCAATGAACCTCGATGAGGTTAACTGAAGTCAAACTGGTCATCAGAAGTGGTTGGAGGCACTCTAGTTGACTCTAGTTCATAAATATTAATAAATATAATCAATAAATGAAATGGAGGCATCTACACAACTCACCTTAACTGATTGTAACAATATGTTAGTAATTAGGTTCATTTATGACACTCAGATCACCCCAGAATGACTCCCCGATTGAAGGAGGAAGCCTAGTTAGCCTCCCTGATTAAGGTAGGCATGGGTGTGCTCATGCTAATGTTAGAGAGTGCTTATCTGATGTCGATTAAGTAAATTAAACCTAGGATAATGGTTTAACAAGGGAAAATTGACCAAATTAAGTGCGCATGTTGGGTAAATGACTCCAACAAATCCAAGAAATAAGGAATTACAATCTTAATTTAACAAATAAATTACTAAGAGATCATAAATAGGTAAAAAGAAAAGAAAATAAAATAATTAAAAAAAATAAATTGTAAGCTTTAAAGAGTTTTACCATTTTCTTTCTTTTAGTCTTTAGATAAAGATAAAGCATTAGAGGAGAAAAACAAATCTATCATAAATAAACAAGAATTTTGAATTAATACTTGTGGGGTGTCAAACCTAGAAAGGAGTGAATTATGAGAAGTTAATTAAATAAAACAATTTTATTATATATAAAGAATGAAGACTAAAAAAGGATGGCGAAAGTTTGGCAATTAAGAAACAAGGTATGGGAAGGTAAAACAAAAAAAATTGAAGGGGGAAGGGGTGGTTGTTAAGATTGGACTAGATGGTACAATCAAGAGTGGGATTGATGTAAATGATATATAAGGGGTTTCTATGATTGACTTAGGTTATATATATTATTAGGATTCTTTTATATTTCAAGGGCTTTGCCAACAAGTTTGGAAGAGTAATGAAAAGTGTGTGCCAAGACCTTGGTTTGATCGAAAGAGATGAGGTTTTTGGACTTAGAAGAGTGCTCTACAATGGAGGATTTAGAAATACGATTGTGATTGGAGTCGGTTGTGTTCTCTTTTAGGTGGGTTTGGATGAATCGACCGATGTGTCCTATGCAATATTTTCCACAAAAACAATGGATTTTATAAACACCTTGGGAAAGAAGGGGGTCGGATTTTCCTTTGATACTTCTAAAAAGGTTCTTAATATTTTTGTGAGGTTTACAAATAGTCTTAATATTTCTCTTAGTTATGAGCTTAGAAAGGCGATCAATGACACATTTAATGAAAGGAAGGGAGATAGTTGCAATCTCCACGAGCCATTGAGCCATTGATGTTGGACAATGATGATGAAGAATACATTGCTATAGTCAAAGTTGACATAGAGCTAGAAGATACATTGCTATAGCTGAAAGAGAAGACAACTACAAGGGAACCTGAAAACTTTATCGAACTAAGTTAAACGACAGCTGTCCCTTGCCAAAAAGTGGTACTACACCTTAAATTTCTCCAACTAGTAAAACAATCATCTAGGACCAACAACTCTTAAGTGTGAATGTTTGATAAAAAAATGGAATTAAAGATTGGATAAGTCTAGATATGACTAGATGAATTGTACTAATAAATTCACGAGTTTAACTAATAAATTTTCACTAAATTGTTATATCAAAACTACATATCATAAAATCATCATTACAAAAGACATATTATAATAAACAACTTTAATGCAAACTAGATTAAAAAACTGATATCATATCACAAAATACACTAAACTCTAATATTTAAAACTACAAAATATTATAAAATCATCATTACAAAAAACATATTATAATAAACAACTTTAATACAAACTAGATTAAAAAACTGATATCATATCACAAAATACACTAAACTCTAATATTTTAGTAGTGCAATTCTAACACCTTGTCTTATGCATAATCTCAAATTTTAGTCGCACTCATACATTCTGGTGAAACTTTGGTACACATCTTTATCAATGTGTAACTTAATATAATTGCTGTACTAATTTGTCATCAATTTCTCCATTTTAAAATTACACAATAAAATTTTAAATTCACACTTTCTTATGAAAAAACACAAACTCACCACCTTCTCCATTTAACATTACACAATGGTTTTAAATTCACAATTTCTTATGAAAGAGAACACACTCACAACCTAATTCCAAGGGATCACTATGTACGCTTGAAAAAATGGAACTTGGAATATTTTTCTTTCGAAACTTAAATCCATATATTTACATTTCCTTCTTTTTAAAGATTTCGACTACGTGGCAATAAATGCGAAATATAAAATTGGGAATCCTTAAATGAGATAACGAGCGACTGCCTTTTGTAGAGAAATCTAGAACAACCTAGCATCATAATTGAACAATTTATATTCTCAGAAAATAAACTCTCGAAGCACCGAGATCTCTCTTTAACGTCACCATCTAAACACTTTAAATACCTACGCAACGCTAGCACTCTTCGCCGCGAGTTGTTTGAAGTATTTTTGCATCGATTGATGCTTTTCCTTGTCCATTAAATCTTTCATTCAGTAGGTTTTCAGATACAGCTTTCAGCGATCTTGGTCTCGGCCTCGAGAGCTTTTTCGCAGCTGAATTGCGTGAAATATGGCGGTTTCAAAATGCCTTCCGGTATGGATTTTGTTACTGTTGTTCTTGACTGAAGTCGAAGTCGGTTGTGAGGGTTTTGTGCCCGACATTTTAGGGCGCGTTGTGAGCCCCTGGGATGACATTTGGCTGGATCCTTTTAAAGTCTTGGAAGAAAATCCTGTCTCGGCTCTCGGCGGAGACATCGGCAAAGTTTCGTTAACCAGAGTAGACTGGAAGGAGACTCCAGAGGCTCACATTATCAAACTTGACGTTCCAGGTAACATTATGTCAATGATCTGAAGTCATAGGTAACATTATGTCAAAATTTATATCTAAATGATCTGAAGTCATCTGGAGGTAGTTTAAAGATAAAATGTGATGCTGTTGAAATTTCCATTATCAAAATTGACGTTGCAGGTATAACATTATGTCAAAATTTATATTAGTTTAAAGATAAAATGTGATGCTGTTGAAATTTCCAAAATAGAGGTGCTCCCTCAAATATTTCTTGAAATTTACATCTAAATTTCAAAATATAAAGGTTTAACGTTGAAATTTTCCCCAAATAGACGGGACAAGCACCATAAAGTCGAATATTTCGTCTAAATTTTGCAGAATTTGAATGCTCTTAAGGTCATACTGGACATAAATTTTTTGATATTGTTAAAATTTCAAAATTTTCAGGGTTTGATCTTAGCGGGCAGGTCAAATTAAAGATAGCTGTGTTGTTGCAGGGATAAAGAAGGAAGACATTAAGATTGAGTTCAAGGGTAGCGTGCTTACCGTGAGCGGAGAGCAGCTGAAGGAAGAGATCGGCAAGTCCGAACAGTGGCACCGGGCGGAGCGATTTGTGGGGAAATTTATCCGGCAGTTCCGTTTGCCGGACGGCGACATGGAAGGCATCAAAGCGAGCTTGGAGAACGGCGTGCTTATGGTGAGTGTGCCGAAGGTGGAGAAAAAGGCCGGCGAAGTGAAAGTTATCAGTATCGAATCCGATGGTGGCAACCGGAGAACTGACGAACTGTAACAGCTTGATCATTAATTGTATAATTGCATCGTATTTCCTGGTGTAACGAACTGTAAAATCGTTTTGTTTGGGAATAATAAAAGTAGATTAGGTATTTCCGTTGGACAAAAGTTTGATCCCATACACTTCAAAAGCTTGATCCCATAAATTTAATTTTTCTTTGCGTGGTGCTTAAATAATGAATTTGTTTTAGTAATTTTCGTAAGTGCTTTTAATGGTGAACATCTACAGAGTGAGGGATAAATCAATTTGGAAAGTTTTTTTTATTGTAAGGTTAAGGAAAAGGAAAAGTATATAGAAACATTACAAAGAGTGTCGGAGACCATAACAAGACCGAAACCGCCATAGGCGCGACTGATACTAAATGAACACAGACAAACAGAGTTTTGGAAAGGCGGAACGAGAAATGAACACAGACAAACCGAGTTTTTGAAACCATAACAAGACCGAAACCGCCATAGGCGCGACTGATACTAAATGAACAGAGACAAACAGAGTTTTGGAAAGGCGGAACGAGAAATGAACACAGACAAACCGAGTTTTTGAAAGGCGAAACGCCAACGGACACAGACAAACAGAGTTTTTGAACGGCGGAACGCCAACGCATTGGCAAAGTTGGGGTTTGGCTTCACTAAAACAATTGTCTCCATTTTAAATTTTAAAGTAGCCGTTCTCGAGCCTTCGATTTTCACAAAAGGTCATCCAAAAAATATGATTTATTTTAATTGATTCACCACGGGTTGTATGTTCTAATTCTGTATTTTTCGAATTCGCTCTGTGTAATTCCATTTTTCCATTTTTTTTAAAGTTATGTAGGGTGTACATTCTGGTTTATTATTAGGAGGATTATGGAGGTTGTTCCACAAAATTTCCTCTACATTCTTGTTTATTATTAGGACTATGAAAGTTGTTCCACAAATTTCTGTGTATTTTTCTATTTTTCCAATTTTTAAAGTTATGTAGGGTGTACAATTTCTATGTATATCCTATTTTTCCAATTTTTAAAGTTATTTTGGGTGTACTTTCTTCTTTATTATTATTATTAAGAGGACCATGGAGGTTGTTACACAAAAAATTTTATAAAAAAATTGGTTTCAAATTAATTTTTTGGGTTGTATTGTCATGTTTTAAATTTTTTTTTTAAATATGTATTTTTAATTATATTTTTATTAAATCATGTAAAAATATAAAATCTTCTATTTTTTAATAATTAAATTATATAATATATAAAAAATAAAAATAAAAATAGAATTAAATTATATAATATATAAAAAATAAAAAATAAAAATCTTTTATTAAATATAATCTATATTTTTAGAATTTATATTGAAGCATAATAAAATAATATAAGGTATCTTTTATTAAATATAAATAATTTATTTTATCAAATATAATCTATATTTTTAGAATTTAGATTGAAGCACAATAAAATAATATAAGGTAGAGAAAATATAATATAAGGTAGAAAAAATAGAATGCTTTTATCAAATATAAATTATTTATTTTATTTAAATTATTTTATTAAATATAATCAAGATTTGTTTTTAAATTTATTTTGAATTTATGTATTAATGAATCACAATAGTATAACGTAAAAGTAGGTAGATTATGTCAAATCTTGCTAGCTCATTCAGTTAAGGACTATGTATCTTCACTTAAGGACTGGGTATCTTTAGTAAGGCGACCTTGGTTCAAACCCCTTAGGGGTGAGCTAGTTGGGACTAGACACCCAAAAATCCAACCATGTTAAGGGTTGGTTTGGCCCATGAATTACAATAGGGTGGGACTTTTCATACATAATGAATAAACTCACAGGTGCTAAGGCTATGGAGTAGTTTGATGTAGGTAGAGACAAGGTGAAATCGGGTATGGAGTAGTTTGTTGTAGGTAGAGATGTGAATATGGATAGGGTTGTTGTTTTCTCAAGAGGTGCAATGGTGGGGCATATTGATTATGCAAAGGTTAACAGTAAAGAGAGCTTATTGACTAGGTGAACACAAATTCGTTGTTGGAATTAATGTTGATTAATGGATGGGTATTTTTTGTCTTTTCCAAAGAGGATGATATCCCCAAATTTTTGGCTAGGGTTGGATGATAAAGGAGGGATCTTTAAACCTGAAACACTAGCATTCTTCTTTCAACCCTGAAAGAGAAAATTTGACAAGGAGGCATTTGTGGGTTCTATTGCAAGGGTTTCTTATTGAATTATAGACGCATAATATCTTTGAAGCCCTAGCAAATTTCCTTGGTTGGTTCATGAAGATGGAGAAAAAATGTTATTTGGTGTCGAAAACAAATGGATTTTGTGATGGTTGAGATGGACATCACTAAAGGTTTATTGACTGAAGAGGAAATCCTTTGGGACGAGAGGGTTATCAAGTTATGTGTAGATTACTTGCATATTCCTTTCCGATGTCATTATTGTTGTGAAGGATAAAATAAAGGATATCCAATAAATTCAAAATAGAAAGAGAGCTAAGATTCTGCCAAGGATGGAAAGAATAAGTGCAAGGGAGAGGGTAAGAAGGCTAAAACCATGGCACATCGGTGCAATGAGCTAAAAAACAACTCTAACCATTGCAACATTGATGGTCACACTGAAGACGAGTGTTAGAAGTTACACATTGATGTAAACTCCAAGAATCGCAAGTATGGTGCCAAGAAGAAGAACCTTCATTAGAGAAAATTTGGGGTCTAAAATGGGCCTCCTAAGAAAAATAATAAAATAATATTTATGAATTTTGAAGGAAGAGAGAAAGAAACTATTTTTTTTTCTTTGTATTTCAAACATATCTCCATGTTCTTTTACTCAAATTTTGAGCAGGAGCACTTGTTGGATGCAGAATTAAATTCCACATCCAACGAGTACCCACACTGCATACTTTTTATGGGCCCCACCCCATGAAAATGAGAAGGGACGCATCAAAATTATACAGTGTGGGTACTCATTGGATGTAGAATTTAATTTTGCATCCAACGAGTACTTCTGCTCGAAATTTGAGTAAAACGAAAGGAAGATATGTTAAAAAGATGAAGAAGAAAAAATAGTTTTTTTATGACAAATATACCAAGTCAACCAATATGGTTGCCACTTTTTCTTGAAATTCCATCATCATACCCAGTAAGAATGGGACTTATAGGATCTACATTGACTATAGAGCAGTGAAGAAAATCACACTCAAGAATCGGTACCCTCTACCTAAGATCAATGATTTGTTGGACCAGTTGCAACATTCCAAGTACTTAACCAAGTTCGATCTCAAATTGGGATACCACCAAGTACGAGTGAAGGAATAATACACTTGGAAGAACACCTTCAAGAATAAGGAAGGTATATATGAATGGTTAGTAATGTCATTTGGTTTAAGCAATGCATCAACTACATTTATGTGTTTGAAGAATGATGTATTATTCCCTTTATTTGATACTTTTGTTATAGTATATCTAGATGACATATTGGTTTATAGTTCTACCCAGGAAGAGCATATCTCACATCGTAATCACATGTTAGAGACTCTAAAAAATTAGCACCAATTGGTGACTAATTTGAAGAAATATGAGTTTTCCTAGCATTCATTGATGTATTTGGGGTATGTGATTGATAGAGGGGATCTCAATATTGATCCTACAAATATGGAGGAAATCACTAAGTGACCAACTCTAACAAATGCCATTGATGTTAAGATATTTTTGGTGGAATCAAAATACCTTTGAAAGTTCATAGCTTCCTTTTCGGTTGTGGATGCAACTCTCCATGACATAATAGCCAACAAAAAGGGGTTCCAATGGGGAAAAAATAAACAAAATACCTTTGAATATCTCAAGAGAAAGATCAACCAAGCATCGTTTCTCGTACTGCCCAGCTTGCAGATGCCCTTCGAATTGGAGACATATGCAAGTTGGTATTTCATGGGAGTGGTTTTAATGCAAGGAGGAAGGCTAGTATGCTATCATTCTTGAAAGTTTCATGGGGGAGTCCTAAACCACCCTACCTATGATACGGAACTCTATGCGCTAGTTCAATATGTTGAGAAGTGGAATAACTATTTGATGGGAAATGAGACTATTCACTCACACCGATCACCAACCACTGGAATATTTGCAAGCCCATTGTAAGCTACATCATACCAAATATTATAAGTAAATGGGATTCTCACAACAATTTTATCTAATCATCAAATACTGAGAAGGAAAGTACTAAGAAGCAAGAATACATGCTCTCAAGAACACCTACAACCAATATTACATCTTTGGAAAATATTATGCACATGGAACCTTTCACCCATGATGCATACAAGGAGGAAGGAGTAGAAGATGAGGAATTCAAGGATTTATTTCAACAACTGCTAGGCCAATTCCATGTAGAAGAAGGTGACATAAATCTTACTATCATATCCAACATAGGTTACTCTAAAATCTAAAAAATATTTGTGTTTCTAAAGGAAAGAGATTCCAACTTATTAGAGAGGTATACACCTCCAAGTTGCGGGGAATTTTGGTGTAGGGAAGATGGTTGAAAACTTACAAATGTATTTTTATTATACTAGAATGCAAGAATATGTATCTCGATTTATGAAAGGATGCATATATTGTTGTACATGCAAGCCTAGTAATAGAAAGTAAGGGATATACCATCCCTTACATGTTCCTATGATACCATGGGAGAGAATCTCAATGGATTTTGTGGGTGGTATTCCAACCACTAGGAAGGGGCATGAGTACTTATTTGTGGTGGTTGGTTGATTAAAAAAGATGTGCATTCTTATGCGTTGTAAAAAGACTACCAAAAGATAGGAAGCAACATGTTTGGGTGCACTTTTGGATACCGAGGAGCATCATCTCATACTAGGATACTGTATTTCTTAGTGTCTTCTAGACTACACTTTGGGAGAAAATGGAGATGAAGTTGAAGAGATCTACAACATTCCGTTCATAGATAGATTCACTAGTACAAAATGATAAATTAATGACTAAAAACTAACTAAAATTCAGATATAAACGACTATTTTTGAGATGGTGACTAATAGTAGATAATTTCCACTATCTTATAGCTTGACTGCCTTAGTCATTAATTGGTTGACTTATTAGTCATTAATTTAGTCTTTGATGTAGCCATTGATTTATTCATTGATTTTTGCAATTAATGATGAAATATATGACTAAATAAACTATTATATGATAAAGCAAGATAAACTATTAATGACTAAGATAAATATGACTAAACACTAGTCACGCTATAAGATATTGGGAATTAACTACTAATAGTCATGCATATGTGAATTTTAGTCGTTTTCTTAGTCACAAATTTATGATAGGGCACAAAGGAATCGAACCACCAACCTCTTGCCTATAATTAGGCACATGCTCTTCCATTGAGCTAGCACCCTTTAAGAAGTTGTTATTGCATGACAATAATGATATTCAAACAAATTTTGCATCATTCAAGCATACAAAATAATTATTACCAAGTTACTATAGATCTATAATGGATCACCTTGTACTAGTCATTCAAGTCCTTCAACGACATTTATTAAGTGCAAATATATATTTGCATAACTCCTATAAATTTATAGGTTCTTCTCAAGGTTCTCATACAGGTCCTTCTTTAACACCAAATGAGGTGTTGACTGCAATTAATCCATTATGGATCTATAGGAATGACAAGCATGCATCCATTGTTAAACTATCTACCAAGTCATCTAGAGTCATGCCAAGATATCTGAATTTGACTGAAAATTCATAAGTAACTTGAAGATAATGGTGGATGATGCCATTGAAAGCAAATTTTCAGTTTATATAGAAGTAAAGGATGAAGAAGTGGTGGTCCAAAATCATCTTCCTCCAATGTGGGCCAAGCCACCATCCCCTATGTTGTCTCCATTCACACACTTGAAGGTTAAGCACAGCAGAAATATACAAGATTCTAGGCGTGTCCTCGGGGGCAAGTCTCAAGTCAAGTATTGTTACTTGATATTAACTCCTTCGTTTAGGAAAAAAATCTTAATGAATCCAAAAGGGGTGGTCCCTAAGAAAGGGTTTAACTAAGGATTTGTGTTTTAGTTGTTAAGGATAGAAGTAAAAAATTTAGGATTTTTTGGAGTAAAATATTGAGACAAGATTGTTTTCAAATTTAAAAGTATATTTCACCAGCATAACATCAACACATAAACAAATTTGAAACATTGTGAATTAGATCAGTTCCAATGGAGTCAAAGTAAATAAATAATGCTGTTGAAAATGAAATGTTTTGTAATGTCCTCGTTAGTTTTAATTATTGAAAGATGAGTTGAGTTATGAGAAGGGGATTTTTGATATATTGTAAAGTGTTGAGAATATGTACGGTAGATGACGAAAGTGGTTCCTCACTCAGAAATGTGGTCACAATTGTCAAATTTTGTATACCAGATCTTCGTAATGTTTTATGGGGAGTTAATTTTATTAATGGATTATTGGATTAATGTGTGGAATTTAGAAAGTGTCACAAATCACTTTCGATTTCCCAACGACCAAGCAAAGACTGTAGAGGGAAAGAGAATACACAAAGTTTATGACAAAATGTTTGTTCCAATTTGATAAAGAAAATATGTTTGTAAAGAAAATAAGCTAAAGAAAAATTAGGACAACAAACTATTTGTCATTTTCTGATCATCCACCAATAATCGACAAAAAGCCTTTGGTTGGTGGCGAGAGAATACTTCGTGGAATGAGTCGAGTATGAAATTTTACTTATTTGAAGAATTAAATTAAAGAAAATTAATTAACCTATAAAACATTTTATAAGTCAGAATGTTTGCATGTGTTAATTAGTAAAAATTGAACCATGAACGAGACTGTGAATCCCCCCTAGGGGGGATGGAGTGTGGACGTTGTGTAGAACACTTGCTTTATTTATTAATGAACTTTAAAAATTGATGAAATAAGAAATTAAGATTCCTATTGACCCTTTAAAATTGATTGAAAGGATTACACACTCTTTGGAAGAAAAGAGGAAATAAGAAGGGGGGAGAAGGAAATATTTCGGGTGCTCTAGATGATAAAAAATTTGATTTTCGGCAGTGTTTCATTCTCCTTTTTCTCAGACATGCTAAAAACAAGTGATAAATTTATTTTAGAATTGCATGGATTAATCAAATAAAAGTACAAAAAATCACACTACTCAAGTACTTGAAAAATTGTGAAATTGTTATGAAAAACAAGCACTTAAAGTACAAATCTAGACCTAGTTTAGGATGATACTTTTAAAGAAATTCTAAATATGATATATATGGATAAAAAAATTATATTTTAATATAATAATTTTCAGTTCTAAATTTTTCCAAGCACAAAGAACTGGTAACCGAGAAATATTTGAAAGTTAGAGAGAGAAGGGAGAGATCCTCAAGTCCGATATTGAAATGTATGAAGGAGATGAAGAATATGTGAAACAAAACACATTAGATTGCAGATGGTATAATGTAATGGAAAGGAGATGGATGCAACTGAGCTCCAAGTCCTTTTCACCTAAAGAAACCTGCAAAAACTAGATAATCCTTCAAACAAGCATGGTTAATATATTACATTTCATCATAGAAAACAAGGAGAATATTAGTACAACTGAATACAATCTATTAATCCTGAGATATTCTACAAATAAAAAATAAAGAACAAATTGACAATAGAAAATGCTCATCCAAAAGGAATCTAGATCAATACTACCAAACTTGACAAAAAAGAAATCCTAATTTAGTTGAATATCACCTCAGAAATTATCCAATTGCATAATCATGAGACAATGCCACAATGAGCCTCCAAATCCTTCAATATTGATAATAAAAATGAAATAAAAACAATACAATGAGAAAAGGTTCAATACATCCTCCTAATGAGGAGTGTTGGAATATTATTAAACCCACTCATAACTTAGGATACAATATTTAATCATTATTTGATTAAATTCCTACCCACTAGCTAGATAGTTGGAATCCACTTGCACCTTAAAGTCAAAAATTTCCATTTATACCCCAGGAATGATTTAATTCTGATTCTGGGTTGATTTTGACCACTTTATGGACTCCCAGAATCAGTAATTGCGAGTTCCTACAGATTCTTCCTTATTCTGTTTTTACCCAACTTTTCTCTGGATAGGGTAAAGCTAGTTAACTAGGAAACTGGTATCTTTTGTTTCCAACCCATCCTCCATGATTTTCTCTCCATTTTATAGGATTAGCATTTTTTTCCATCACTCCTCACAACTCACTCATGCTTTTTCTAATTTGTGAGGTCCTTGACTGATTTGGGAAGTGCTTTAGCCACATGTGGGGGTTTATCATATTTGGTAAGTCTACCTTTTTGAGCTTTATGATTTGTATCCATACAATTTGATTTTACCTATGAGGGATTTACTATTTATGTACACCAATATTCATCATTATTCAATGGAAGGATACACTCCAATATTCATCTCTACGTTCATGTGATTGAGTCTATTTTCTTCTCTCTATTTTTCCTGTGTATGATTATGAGAATTATCTTAGTAGAAAGATCCATTTCCATTTCTTCTTCTTAGCATCTTTTATCATAGCATTGTATCTAATATTTCTACAAGGAGAAAAGACCTTGTGTTTATAGTCAGAAAATAGCCCAAACCCCAAGGCGGCACAATTCCCAATGAGGAGGTGGTTCTGATGGTTGAGAGAAAGGTGAGAAGAGGTTTGAATTCATGGGGGGGAGTATTTCATCTCTTATGAGGTATACCACTTGGTTTGGTAAGCCCACGCCTTTTCTAACCACTTCATCCAAGTGGTAAGACACACTCTCCATGAGAGAATGTGTCCCCCTTTGATAGAGGTGAGTTGGAGATCCTCCTTTGATGGATGAAGATGTTCCTCTATGCTCATAAATTACCACAATATCCTCAACAACCCTGAAACCTCAGAGACAATTCCTATACAAGCTTCCTTTTATTTAGGAATTGGATTTTCTCCATTTTCCCCATTTATTTGACCCTCTGAGTCATTTTGGAGATAAAATCCAAATCAATAATTGAAAATTACTAATTTGACTCTCAAAAGTGGGTTCATAAACAAGCATCCCGATGACCAAATTGGCTCCCTAGGCCCAAATTTATGACCTTTTGAACTTTTACAATTAAAGTACACCTTATCGATGATTTTATTAAAAAACTAAAAATTAAAAAAAGCTATGAAAGACTTAGCACATGTCCAGAAAACATTGAGGCTATGAATAACATGGTATAATACATAGACCCTATGATTTAATAACCTTTTAAGACATAATCACCAATACCGCCATCCCAGCTTTGGAGGATTTTGAGTGAAAAACTTGAAAATTATGTGTCGCTTAAAAAAATGTCACATAATTGACGAGGAAAAAAAACACTTAAGGAAGATGACCTTGATGACCAGACCTAAGAAGGCCAAGAATTTTACAAAAATAAATCATCATGCTATGTCATTTATTACAATTCCCCCAAGGGAGCGTGAACATGCAAAAAAGGGATCACAACTGGCCATGATGAAACCATGGAACTTCCTAAGCGCTGAGTAAGAAGAATGATTTGTTTCAATCCTTGTTAGATCACTTTAAAAATACCCTAAGTGCAACTTAGTAGATAACATCTGGCTCCAACTGTGGGACGTGCACTCGATTGATCTTCCAGCAAAGAGAGTGTGTGAGGACCCTAGAATGTCTAGTTCATGTAAGAAACTAAAGTGCATAATTCCCATATACATGTAAATTAATGCTAAAATGAAATACAAGTTTGAGCATAATATACAAAAAATATGGTACATAAGCTATGTTACTTAAAACTGTGACACAAAACTATGGTACATAAATGATATACAACAATAGTTATGATACAAAAGGAAAAGGGTTTAGAAAAGTCATGATAATTCCCCCTTGGGCATTAGATAGGATCGTTGAAGAAAAAAATCAATTTTTTCCCATTCACTAGTAAGAGCAACTTTTCTTCTTACATAGCATTGAGAAGGAAAGAATTGGTGCCAGCCACTTTGTAGATGATGAATGGCCCCATCCAGAGACTATCAAACTTCCCATGTTTTCCTGGATTTTCCCTCTGTTTGTCCCATAATATATAAAAATATATATCCAATATGAAAGTGTTGTTCAGGACATTTCACCCTTGTAACCTAGGGTCTGGGGTTACCAACTTACTACTAACTTGCAGACAGTCAACTTTTACAGAGAATGGAAAGAGAATAGGAAGAAAGTCTTGACTTTCCCAATTAATGACAGCTGATCCAAGCTTGATCTTCTCTTGCTCCAATCTTCTCTAAAGATTCTAGGGATGCTTTTATTCACCTAAAAAGAGCCAATTCTTCAAGCAATATCTCATATATATATATATAAGGTTAGAAAAAAATCATAATAATAACATCATTGAACATATTCATTAAGCCAATATACATAAGATAAACAATACAAGATTGGAAGAAGAATTCTCTTTATTAACAAAAGGTGAATAGGTAAGAATACAACCCAGCTTATGACACAAGGACTCCTCTATAACCAAGGGCACTGAGTTCTACTGCTCCAAGACTCTGAAGATATACCACCAGCATAACTTTGCTCTCCAAAAATTGATTGATCAGCCCCACCCCAAGGCCTCTATTTATACTTTGGGAAATAGAGTGGTTTGGAAGGTTGGGATGGTTGAGATAGTTGCGATAGTTATGGATTAGGACCCAACTAATCTCATATAATCTTGATTTATATTTTTTAATGTCAAATTAAGGTATATACAGGTATTAATATAGGTAACTCGCGTAAGACACATGAGTTTCTCGAAGCAAACTCGTGTATGCAAGTATACACGGGTTGCAATGCACATAGTCGCGTATGACACGTGAGTTGCAATGCACATAGTCACGTATGCATACCAAAAATCAGAATAAAAATATATAAGGCTGATCTAAAGATAATGCATCAAAGGTCATGCACATCTATAGTGTTTTGGCCACTTCAATCCAAATTGTCCTTTTGTGTACTGACATGAAGAATGTCAGCACTCGGATGGAGAAGTGCCATTTTGGATGATAACAGATTCCCCCTATTGTGTGAGGTCAGAGGGAAGCGATGGCCGAAATACATTACAAACTTAGTCTTGGAGAACTAAGAAGTACAAGGAAGTAGAGGAAGTACCTGAAACAAATACATAACAATGTCATATACAAAATCATATCTGAGGATGCGATGTTCAATATACTGGAACACTAGATCCTTTACAATATTTGATTACATCATATAATGTGGGTACAAGACCACGTATATTACAAAGGTGGATCAAAGCCACAATATACAATGACAAGTCTTCAAAATATGGAAGCTATGTAAGATGAACACAATAGAATCTTACGCAACTTAGGTTATAAATGTGGACCCAAGGTATTCTTCAAAATCCAAAGGAACTAGTACAATCCAAGCCATGTGAATAGATGTGTTGAAGTTGAACATGGAAAGGATTCAACAGATTGCCAATCAATAGGTGAAAACTGAAAACTAAATTAAAGGAGTTCACCAATGATGAAAATAAATCCTAAGGTACCATTGTCAAAACTCTAGGTATTTGTATTCAGGAAGTACCGATGAGAAACCATGTTGTGATGAGGAAGGAATTAGATACTCCAATGGATCACAAGAGTGACTAGGAACTGGATAAGGGAAGGCAGACACAAGTAATAATCAGATAGGATAATGATGGAATCAGGATAATAAGCAGAAATAGGGATAAGTCCTTGAACAATGAGCACGACACAGAGATGACCCAAGGCAGATTTTAACTTTGCAGATAGGAAAACTAGACTTATCTGTCATGTAGGAGACATGATCAGGTTCCCCATGTATAAAGGAGAAGTGGAGGATTAAGACAACTCGAGGTGATAGCTGAAACTGAAAGTGTACACTGAGACATGAGTATCGGAAAGTTCAAAGAGTGCTATGTTCAAGGAGGACATGCTGCCACTGTTCGTAACCCAAAAAGAAAACTTCTTCCTTATCTTTCTTGTTAAATTTTAACGAGTCCAGGAAAGTAAACTCAGGTCTGTCTTCATTTTTGACAAGCTTGAAGAGGGGAGAGAATAATGCTTGATGATGACATTGATTCATGGATTTTACGAGCCTGAACTAGTACATGATCGTTGGTGTTTTTATGTTTAGAAAGTCTAAAAACTCCGAAGAAGACTCAAAGGGGTTCATTTTTCATCCAATTTAGTCTCCTGAGGCCGGAAAAGTATAAAACATACCACAGAAGAACTCTCTTAACTTCTGAATAAGAAAAGGCAAACATTTTTCTTTCTTAGTAAGAACAAGGTGCCACCTACCTAGCACTCCTTCAAGAACAAGATATAGCTTGAGTTTTACGAGTGTGAAGGAAAGCAAGATCACTCCGAAAGATCCATTTGATTATGAGGAATGGGGCTTACAACAGTAAACTCAATGCTTTGTTCTTAGTGTTTAACGAGCATGAAAAAGACATAAAGTACACTCGAAATCTTTTTCATGTTTAGGTCCAGAGCACAAAAAAGAGAAAACTAAGCTCATACCAGGCGCTCCTTTTCCGTAAGTTTAGTTCCTCAGGTCTGGAAAAGTGATAAATCTATTCCTGAGAATACTATTCTCAATTCCATACAAAAGAGAGCGATCCTTTCTTGTATTATTCCACATGGTCCGAGAAAGTGATAACCTACCACCAATGTGGATTCCCATCAGGGATGATTTTAAGGAACCATACTTATTTAAAAGTGTATAAATGTTGGCAAATATTACCAATTCTTAAAACGTCAACTATAAAATGATTGGCAAAATATTTTAATTTCCAAGGATTTTATATTGTTTATATAATAATTTGGTGATTTTTAGGGTGAAAAAAATTTACCCCATCAAAATTGGGTGAAACAAGGCTTCAAAAAATGCAAAATGGTGAATCTTTTTTTGGAGAAAAACATGGAAAAATAGCCCACTGGGCTAAAATTCGCCCCTAAAATTATCCCTGATGCCCATTCACATATTCCTAAGGATCCTTAATGGACAAGTTTACTCGACAGTCAAGTCTATTTTGAGGAGTTAGACCTGGGCCTAAAGAAACTCCATAAGGACGAGGAGCATTATAAAGGGGATAGCTTGTAAAAATAGACCAAAATGAGGCTCAATTTGGCATGAAAATTAGCTAAGAAGGCTCCCCTAACCTACGACAAATGCGGCATGAGTACCAAATGACATAAATGTGTTCTAAACTAGGGTACTCATGGAAGGAAATCCCTATCCACGGAAGAACAATGGTATAGACAAGGTAATAATGGTTAAATACCATAGTTTGTGGTCAAAGTAGTGATCCTAGGGTTAAGGCGGAGTAGGTATAAATGAAAAAATGAATATAAATGACCAATATCCTATCCTATATGAGTGGAAAACAACTTTGCGTAATCTTGGACCCGTTGCATTAGGTAAACATGACATGGCGTTAGTTTGATTTTTAATAAAAATTAAAACTATAGGATAAAAAACCCACATTTTGATATTATTTCTATAAATAGTTCAAAGATAGAAATCAAAATCACCATTTCATAATTTTACCCAATATAGGCCATTTTTACGTCTGACTTCAATCGCTCAGTGTGGACAAACCAATGGACGAATTTCAAATCCACAAGTGTCAGGTAAATCAGATCTTTATGCTCTTTCATTTCATCGAATCAAATTTTTAATTTTATGAAAATTTTTAATGTTTTAAGCTATTTTTAGGAAGGTCGTGTTGTATATGCGGGTATGTAACCTATACAGTCGTGTACACGCATTTTATATGTGGCTTTCCCGAAGGCAACCCGCATATGATATGTAGCTAGGGTTTTACCCCTAGCTTGTGCGAATGAGCACCTAATA